>OU343221.1:141382970-141592154 GCA_910596185.1 Chrysanthemum makinoi | reverse complement strand
TGCTCTATTTGCATGGTGAATGCTTTTTAGTTAGAACGTGTTATCCATGTGTGTTACTTCAACGGATAAGAAAAGTAATTAAGATACCTCATTTTTAACATCCAAACGACCAAAAACAATTCACTTTTTTCCCAATTCATATACTTTCACATATCTAAAACACATCGAGATGCAATTATATGTATTATAATAAATTTATTCATGAATTGTAGGTTTTTTTTTTTTTTTTTTTTTTTTTTTTTTTTTTTTTTTTTTTTCCCTCATGTATTGTAATTTGAATTTTAGTTTAATGAAAGTGTTTGTTTTAAAGAAAAAGAAAAAAATACTTTCAATGTACACTATAACACAGGTTAAGCGGGATGGTGTTTTTGAGGTTTGTGTTATAAGAATATTATAGGGTAGCGGCGTGAAGCTATAACTTGAGGGATAACTCCCACTGCATCTTGCTCTCTTACAACCTTATACAACTTTATACAACTTTAAAGCTTATTGTGCGCAATGGCGGAACTTGATGAATTTTTCTAGAAAGGCCAAAGAGTAATTCATGAAACTTAAGAGGGTCAAACCATATTTTATTTAGAAAGTTTAAGGTTTATAATATAAATTATGCATAAATATAAGGGTATATAATGTAAATATAAAAAATCCTAACGCTCTGTTCTCGAGTTTCTCTTAAAAGAAAAGAAAGAAAAAGAAAAGAAAGGAAATGATTAGGAAAGAAAGTTGCAAATTTTATTTACGTTCTCGAGTTTCATCCAAAGCAAAATGGCGAAGCATAATTGTTGGAATCACTCCTAAACGTTAATCAAGTGTTAGTGATTAACATGCAATAGTTAGCTTATTATGGCCTTTATGTTTGTTATTAGCCTTAGGAGAACTTATTAGAAACTGGCACAGGCCTAGTCAATAAAAAGGAAAGGATGAGGAACAGGAGTGTTCTTTTCAAACTACATCACATAATCTCTTATGCTTTGATTTGAAGGTTGGTTGTTCTTATTTAACCACATACATCTCTACATAACGGCTACTCATATGGTGTATTATTGTGTGTTTTGATTTATTGTTCAATCGCCTTTATCTCTCTCTCTTTCAATAAACTTGTGTTGTAAATAGTGACTATGATGGTATCTCGCCTATTAGTTGGGTGAGCGTATTGTTTCTTGAAGTGGGTTTTTGGTCTGGCGTAGAACATCGTGCGTGGCTTGATACTGGTTAGCTTAAAAACACAATTTTTACGTTTGAATCCAAGATTCTTGTACTTTCAATGGTTTAAGGTGTTAAAATAATTGTTTTTGGCAAAAAGTTTCAAACTTTCTGCGTGGATTTCGTTTTAAGCTTATTTTTTTGTTAGGGTTTCATCTACTCGTAGCATTTTTAGACGTTTTGGTTCATCAAGTTTCATACTTTTATGATATTTTGGTGTTATTGAAGCTATCTCATCACAAAAATCGGGTTTAGAAACATCTTTGGGCAAAATCACTTTTCAGAGAGTAAAGCTAAGCGTAAGTGAAACCTAAACTTCTGGCGTAACTCACTCCTTGGTTTGATCTTAGTTTTGTGGTTTTTTTACTCCGTGGTTTTCTTGCTTGGATAAGCACGAGAAAACCGCGTCTTTGGATATCTTTTGCCTTTGTGATAGTGTAAAAGATCATTTTGAGATAAAACCCTAAACTACGCATAAGCATAAAGCTTGGTAGAAATCCTAAAAGATTCATCTTACGCTAAGCCTAGTCTTACGCATAAGGTATTCCTACGCCTAACTTTCGCTAACTTTGTGTCACGCATAACTTTAGTGCCTTTACCCTACTTAGCGTAAGCTAAAACTACGGCGTAACCCTCATTGTTCTGCGTAACTTTGGTCTTTACGCATAAGTCCTACTTGGTTTGTGTGATTTCTACGCTTAATGATACTTCATCAACAAAGGTTCATTCGACTACAAAGATCCATTTTACCAACACAAGTTTTCAACATGTCACAACCACCATACTCTAACTATTTCCTTACAACATTATAGCGTCAACAACAACTAACTCCGTAACATCAACAATGGAATCAACAACAAGCAATTTATCAACAACAATTTAATCAAAACATACTCCACAACTTGCAGCAATTCCACAACCTCAAATGGTTCAACCACCACCCAGTCTTCAAGTTCAACCCTACACAAATGACTTCAATCAACATCCATCAAGGAACACTATGAAGGAACCAACTTGGTTTGCAAAGATGTGTGAAGCTTTAGCGACCAACAATCAATTCATGAGGTTGGATCACTTGATAGACCTCAATGCTCACTCGGAAACTACGATCAATGGGTAATTAGGTTCTTTAGGTTTTGTGATCTAAAGAAGCCACATGAAAAGTTCTTAAAGAAGGTTATCTTGGAAGGTCCATTTCAAATGCCAACGTCATTGTACTGATCCAAATGCTAATCCACGAGATGAACAATCAAACATTGCTACTTTGTTGTAGACTTGAATGCAGAAGAACTTCTACACTATGAAGCTGATGAGCTTGCAATGCAATATATCCTTTTAGGATTACCTAACCCAATTCTTTGAAGTGTTGATGCTCAAAGGCGGCAAAGGCAATGTGGGAACATATTCATCTTCTTATGGAAGGATGCGCACTCAATAGGAGGATATGGAATCAAAAATTTACTTGGCTTATGAACACTTCATGATTGAACACGGAGAGAACACTTGAGTCTTATCATCATGATTCTCGAGACATCATAAATGATTTGGATAAAAACAAAATCATCATGCCAAATTGCGTTAATACTAAGTTCTTGAGTAGTCTTGGTCTGAATGGGAAAGTATGTCATTTTTCTCCGTCAGCGAAGAACATGCATCATTCTACATCTGGTTGTTTATGCGATTACTTGAAGCCTCATGGAAAGGAAGTTGATAGGGAAAGGATTCTCCGTGCTCAAATTGCTTCACCTTCACAACCGGAAAATCAACAACTTGCTTTATATGCTCAAAGCGGTTATTCTCCTCAACCGGCAACTCAACCAACTGCTACAATCACACCATATGATCCTTCCACGACCTCAATCTCAACAATCTCAATTGGTTCCATACAACAACAACAATGCTCAAGCACTTGTCAGTGAAGCTAATGAGGAATGCGATCCATTGAAACATTGCAACAAGGATTTGCTATGATTGCTAATGTCTTTAGCCGTTATACCAACAAATCCAACAACCGTATAGTTTCATCTAACACAAGGAATCAAGCATTTGTGAACAATGGATGAGTTGAAGTTCAGAATAAATTAGGTTATGGTGCGTCGAGATGGGGGTGGTCAAGGGTTTAATGTTGTGGGTAGGAATAACAATAGAGCTCAAGTGGTGGAGCGATACTTTCGGAATGGGTTGAATTGTCTTCGATGCTACAAGCGCAATGAGAAGGGACACGGCCAATGCATGCCCAAGGGACAGGGGCAATGCTTATCACAAAGAGGCTCTTCTCTTGGCTCTTAAGGATGGCGGGTGGAACTCTCTTGACAAGAAACACGAGTTTTATGGCAAATCTTGAGATTCGAGATGATGATATGGAGGATTTCTGAGCCAATGCGGTACATTATGTTGATGGCTAATATGAGTTACACATGGTATTACAGGCCAGTGTATGACACTCATGGCTTGTCTCGGTACCCGAACAAACCATATTCATCTACGATCTAATATCTCGCCACATGTCCCGAATAGGCAAGGCTCGGAATGTTCAAAATGAGTCGTCCACATCTCATTCCAACGATTTTCAAATAGACCCCGTCGTGTCATTTGACGATCAAGATGACCTTATGGTGTCACTTGATACTCAAATTGACTCCGTGGTTATACTTGAGGATCTAAGTAATGATCATGTTGTGACTCATTTTGAACACGCCGAACTTTTCCTCATCCAGTTTTGCTCGTTTAATACAAGACCAACAAACCATAGTGGAAGAATGTCGTGCATTGTCGGGACTTGAAAAGTAAAATGCCCACTGTAACCAAGGATTTTGAATGTTTACAAAAGCAACTCAACTTTTTCAAAACTCAAGAAAAGCGTGAAAAAGGTTTGAAGCGACCTTTGCTAAATCTCATCAAATGAAAAAAAATATTTAGAGCAGAATCGTGATCTAGCAGCCGAAGAATGCTTTGTTATGCGAAATAGAACAATGAAACATGAACATAAAAAGCAAATTAGCGCTCTCACCTTGGAAAATCAAAAAGCTAAGGCTGAGTTGTTAACTTGTCAACAAAAGTTCTCTGCATACAAAAGCATTCAGCGAAACGAATAGATGATCATCTTGAAGAAATCATCGGCTTGCAAAACAAACTTAAAGAGTTTAAAAGCATTTGTTTACAAACATGGTGAGTCGGTCACGGCTATTGAAAAGTTTACTTTAAAACCAAATCAAATGGATATGGACGAATCTTGCGATTACAAACCTAAGCTTTCAACAGCATTCAATCCAAATCACGAAGTTTCCGGTCGCGAGAATATAAAATTGATAATTACATTTATGGTGTTGTTGAATATCATGTCAAGAGGAATTAGATCTGACGAGTCGATCAAAATTAGAAAATATTGTTTACAACAAACCTTTTAACTATTCAAGCGGTCACTTTCGTTACACAGCAGTTCTTCTAACACACCTAGGATTATCATAAAAACGTCTGAGTCTTCTAATGTTAATCCCAAACCAGATATGCACAAACTTATGGTCCTTTACCTTCCATCAGTGAAGTAAACTCAAAACCTGAAAATGCAAAATTCTTCGATATTTTGACCTTTTCATGGCTGACCTCAAAACTTTACAACATGAGATAGAATATCATTAGGAAATCAAAGTTCAACATTTTCAATCGCCTCTAGCGCGAGAACAAGAGATATTTTTGAGAAAAATCTTTTACCAAATGTTAAAAATTTGAAAAGTTGTGCGTCTTGGGAAGGACTTTTCATAGGAACGGATTGATGAAGGTCATTTTGAAGCGAAACATCTATTTCTAATACTAAATGTAAAAAAGCGTTGAGAAAAGATGTTGTCGACTCTTGGAAGATGTCATGTCTTTGATGTCCATAATCTTGTGTTATTGAATTCTTTGTCATATGCATTTGATTATATCTCTGAGCGTCTTTGTTGATTCTGTGGTAAATGTTGAGAACGATAGTAATGGCTGAGATCGAACAGTTGAAATAAGATTGACGAACTTTCATAAACAAATGTGGGTGTAAAGAATTCAAGATAACAACTGCTTTTGGCTGGTTTAAGGTACAAAATCTTCGATCCTAAAAATTGAGCAAGCTGGATGATCAAAATATGTCTTTTAAGTGTCAAATCTCAAAATATGAACAAGAACTTGTAAAAGTTAAAAAGGAATATGGTGTCATATTTGATTTACTCAAAGACTTCGTGATGAAGCATCAAATGACGATCATTATCTTGCACACCTAAAGAAGTTATGCATTTCTTTGGAAATATTGATCACGAAAATCAAGATCGATTCACACTATCTTCAAGTTAAAAGAAATGTTAGGAAAGTATGAACAACAACTGCAGTGATTAAGGGAATAGCGAGAACACTTAATGCATTGAACCTAGAATCCCTCTTGCCAAATCACAACTTCGCCTTCCTTCTACTTGAAATATTAGAATAGTTGATCTTTTCCAAGCGTCCGCACTTCAAGGCCTAGGAGCACTACATCGAAAGAATAGGAAGTTGCGACCTAAGAAAAGATCAATGGAATGCTAAAGTAGAAGAACACCTAGGACTATGAATAAGACTCATGTTTGCCACATAGATATTAGATGCGGAAAATGTAAATAGAAATAGTGATGTAACGAATGCTAAACCTTTAAGCACTTTTGATATTGTCGATGCACCTTGTGTTATTTGTCATAAAAGTATGAATCCTAAAGCTATCATCTCTCGTTTAAGGAATCCTAAGAACCGGAATACCTCTAGGCCACTAACCTTTCTAAGTCAGTGCTGGTAGACGCCCTCTTTAGATTCTAGCAAGCGCATTCTTTGTCCTGTAGCTCCAATTTCCCCTCCTAGGAATGTAGTACCACCTAGTGCATTCACTAAGACTAAAGCAAATACTAGTTGGAGATGGCGGAAATGGATATATAACACACTTGGATTTAAATGGATACCTAAAGCTATTGATGTGTGTATATCTACTATAAGCCCTTTCCAGAACCCTCTAACATTTAGGGTTCCACATCTACTTCTATTCCATCACATTATTAGATGCATTGTGTATGCGGGTGATCGAGATCATTCTGGATTGTTGATAGCGGATGTTCCCGCACACATGACAACCTTAAAAATTTATCAAACTTTATTGCAGTTCATTGGCAGCGTCGGTGGGAATGATACGGAGACTAAATCAATGGAAACCAATTAGCAGGGTTTATTATGTAGAAGGCCTCGGTCACAATCTATTTTTAATATGTGGAGTTCGTGATGGAGATTTGGAGGTTGCTTCGGGGAGAAATCTTGTTTCATTCGTGATCTACAAGGAAAGCGACCTTATATGCGGCTCACGTAATTCCAGTATTTACACTATCTCTATGCAAGACATGGTTGCTTCATCTCCCATTTGCTTTCAAAGGCAACATCAACAAAATCCTGGCTATGGCACCGTCGTCTCACATCTAAACTTTCAAACCATCACCAACCTTGCTGGGTACAAACTAGTTGAAGGACTCCCCATTTAGTATTCTAAGATCACTTTTGCCGACTTGTGAACAAGGGAAAAGCACTTCGTGCTCATTTTCCTTCAAAGGTGGAACCATTTCTCGGCATATGCTATCTTCTTACATGGATTTGTGTGGCCCGATGTGATGGAAGCAATCATGGCAAGCGCTACATCTTAGTAATTGTTGATGAATATTCACGGTGGACTTGGGTACTTTCTTGAAGCAAGAACCAAGCTCCACAGATGATCATCACCTTTCTCGCAATACAAGTTCATTTCACGAAACACAGTCAAATAGTCGAGCAGAGGCGAGCGAGATTTGTTAACCAAACTCTTCGTGAATTTTATGAAAGTGGGAATTGACATCAGAACATTTATTACTGCACACGAGAACAAAGCGGAGTTGTTGAAGAGCGAAACCAAGCGTTAGTGGGCGCAGAACAATGTTAATCAATGCTAAACTTCCGAGATTACTTATGGTATCTAGCATGCTATACCAAAACCGTTCTATGATTACAAGCATACAACAAAAACGCCTTTGACTTGTCCACAGCGAAAACGAATCTCAAACACTTTCATGTATTTGGATCTCTTTGCTATTCGAATAATGATCGTGATGACTTTGGAAAGCTCAAAGCCAAAGTTGACATTGGAGTCTTTATTGGATATTGTGATAATTCTAAGGTCCGAAGATGCGGAATCGTCGAACAAAGGAGGTTATAGTGATTCATGCTCATTTTGATGAACTCATGGATAAAGCTACGAGCATAATAGCTTAGAACGGTCTGGCCAGCTTAAACTTTCCCAAACCCATCATCATTTGAAACAAGCCCTCGGCTCACTTTCGTCAACAAATGGAAAGGTTATTTGCTCCATTTGTTGATGGCGATATTGATGAAGCGTGCTCGAGGTATCCGTACATTTCGGCGCTCAACGATAATACTCATATACACGTACACACGCTGCAACAACTTCACGGTTGAAGCGCCACCAGTTGACTTTCACAACGGTTGAACAAACGCTTCCAAAAATGATGAACCGGTGATGATGTTTAAGATGAAGTACCCCACTACTGATTTTGATCCAAATCGTTCTTTAACCCGTTTGCTAATGAGGAAGCTGGCGCACCGGATGTCGCGGAATCTTCCAAAGCCATTTGAATCCTCAAAATCGCGCACATATCTATACCAACATCAACCCTCCACACATAGATGGACAAAAACCATCCTCTAGAAAATATTATTGGCAACCGAATCAACGATGCGTTAGAACTAGCGTCTTCCTGAGCGGTGAACATTACATTTATGCACTCCTTTGTTGCAATGAATCTAAAACATTAAGGGAAAGCAATGACAAAGATAAGCTGGATTGAATCCATGCAAGAAGAACTTCAGCCAATTCAAGCGTCTTGAAATTATGGGCGGTTTGAAAAGACTAATAGGGGTCTTAGTCATTGGTCTAAAATGGATTTGGAAAAACAAATTGGATCTTTGAAAGGGAATGTTATGAAACAAGTCACGGTGGCTAAGGGTTATAGGCGGGAAAGAGGGTATTGACTTTGAAAGAATCATTTGCTCGGTTGCTTTCGTCTTGAAGTACGTGCAGGATTTTTTCTGGCATTTGCGGCTCACATGAACATCACGGTCTTTCAGATGGATGTAAAAACTACTTTTCTCAATGGACAACTGAAAGAAACGGTTTATGTTAGTCATCCAGAAGGATTCTGTTAGGTTACTATATTTACCACACAAGCTTAATATTATAAAGATGAGAGATTGAACAAGTAATCAAACACACACCACGATATAAAGACGGTTATGCGTAGGGTGTAGTGAAAGAAATAACGAACAACCAACCTAAATGAGGTTATTAAGTATTTATAGGAGGGAAGCTAGGGCACACTAGTTTCCTTCTTTCCTTATTGGGCTTGGGCCTAAGCTTATGGGCCTTCTACATAAGCTTAAGGCTAATAACAAACATAAAGGCCATAATTAAGCTAACTATTACATATGAGTAACTAACACTTGAATAAAGGTTTAGGAGTGATTCCAACAATCTCCCCCTCAAGTGTTGGTGATGAAAAACGGTGAGGGCGTTGATGTAATAGTAGCTTTGGCGTCTTCTGACATTCTTCTTTCTTGTGAGAAGAATTGCCTTGATTTGAACCATCTCCCCAGTGTAGCGAGATAGTTTTCTTTGAGCAGTTATGCTTTGACGTCATCTTTAACTTTGTTCTTTGATCATTGTTCTTTGTGATGAAAGTGATAGTATGTTGTTATCTGCATCAAGTCTGCCTCAGTGCGCCCATTTGCCGGTGTCTCCGTCTTTCTTCAACATGCTCACACACTCTTTGCGTTGGATTCAGTCTGATGAAGTTCTTTAAGTCTTTAACTTTGTAGATTCTTTGATTTGACGAAGAATCATTGTGACTTTTGTGTTGCTTTTGGATAGAACTTCTTTATGATGATGTTGGCGTGAGCAAGTGGAGAATCTGCACGATCATTCCTCGAGCTTCCATAAGAAGAAAACATTAAAGCGGTTAGTAATAAGCGGATTCCGGCACTTACAAGTTTGAACTTCGAGAGTGTTAACGGCATAGTGTGAAAACACAACTCTAATTCTTACAAAGGCCGTTCCTGAATCGGAGTCCCACAAGTGAGATAACACGATGTACCGAAGTACACCTACGATTCGGATGAGTCGCTGAGGTACAGCATCACCTCCGATTGTAGACCGTTTGAGACCACTAAGCGCAATCCACGGGGAGTTGCGGGCGACCTCTTTGTCGAGGCGTTTGATGTTGACCACTGCGAGGAGTTTCCATTCAATTACTGAGGATCACAAATGTGAACCTCTCATAAATGTTCTCGACAGTTGCTAAGATCAGTGAAGGACTCGATAATGTATCACTGAAATTCTTATTGTTGAATATCAAGTGATGAAATGTCAAGTGTACTTAAGAGATCTTTTGATGAATCTAGTGGCTCTAGACTCAATAGTGCATTTTGGTTTTCTGGCGGAGACTAGAGGAGGGTCTCCTTCTTCAATACCGGCGATCTCTAAGAAAGCCAATAGTTTCGTAGGGTTCCTGTGAGAATGAAACAAACTACATTTGAGAGAAACTTGAGTGGCTAAGAAGGTTTGAGTGCATGCGCCTTTGGGTCCATGGCGACTTTAATCTTCAATACGGTGCCACTAAGTGACAACCGTAGCATATGAATTGAACGATTATGCGCCTAAGTTGAATAATCTAGAGGGCTATTTCTTTCACCACTTTTCTTTGATTTCTTTTTAATTCTTCAACTCCTTCTTTCTCCGATTCTCATTATCTCCTTTTTACAATCATACCTAAGGACTTCTAAATACTAACTATTTGTGGTGTCCTTGGGTAGATCCCTCCGGCTCTGGCGGATCATAGGACGGTTATTCCTAACCTTAAGTAACTATAACTCCATGACTAACCTATGTTGCCATTAAAACCACTTGTTGTGAAAAATCTCTCAAAGTGTTTGTGAATGAAAAACATTTTTAGTACCCTTTGTTGAGATAAGATTTTGCATAAATGCTCCCCTCCCACATGTGCTTAGAGTTTTAGCGGTTAAAATGCACGATGTGAGGAAAGAAGCGGCGCACATTTTGAATTGATTCACTCAAGATAGACAATCCCCGAGACCACGGTTCACGTTCGTAGTTAAAGAGATACATTATCAACTTTTGGGTGACAACTATCTAATAACTACCTTGAAGGTGTAGACAATCTGGAAAGGTTGTCAAACCCGTCGAGTTCATGTCTACCAAGAGTTTCTCGAATGGTACATTCTTTCGGACAAGTCGCTCGCGAGACCGTTTACATCACTAGCGAACTAGCAGAAATTATGCCAGTCGGGACATGTCTTTTCGAGTTACTAACGGTTTGGGATCGTCAATTCGTTGGTTAAGAATCTTTTCACGAAATCAACTAACATTATTTCTTATCACATTATTTTCTCCCCTCAAAAATGGCATATAAAATGTTATTTTTGAAGAGTTGAGAATAAATATGACCATTTAAGTGTTCTTGGGAAGATACCCACTATGAACAATTTGTGAACAAGTTTTAATTCAAGTACTCCCCTCTGACAAGTGATATAAGCGGTTGAGGTTTTGAAAATCATAAGGGGAAAGTACTTGTTCTTTTAGGCAAAACCTTGAAAGTGAAAGGTTTGATAGGTTTTACTCAAAAGTAGAGCTTTAAACTCCTTATATAAGGATTGTGGAGTACCACATGGTCCTTTATTTACAAGAAGTCACGGGTTGTACAACTTTGTTATGTGTGCACAAGCCATTGACATAATAGATCATACATCAAATATATTGAAAAGAAGCGGTTTAAGGGTACAAGTCGGAGATGTCGCGGGAGTGTGAATCGAGGCGTTGAAACCAATGATGTTTCTCACAGGTGCGACCACCAACATAACTTTCAATCTTAAAGGCCAGTCCTTCTATACAGCAGTTCATCAATCATTGTGATGATCCTCTTCCATCCGCCGATCACGAGAATTCCAGCGCTTAGGAGGCAGATCTTTGGGTGTATATCCGCTTCACGGTAAGCCAATCCGTCCCTAACCATCTTCAAAGTGTGATCTCCAAACTTGTGAAGATCTCTTCACGCCATCAAGCAATTTCTTTGAAGTTCAACTGCGGTAGCAACCCGAATGGTTTCTTGATGAGTGTAAATTGTGAAGCTGGTTGATGTCAGGAAGATCAAGCTGCGGTGGAGTGAAGTTGACAGTCGATAAGATTCAACTGACCGGTTGGAGATCTTCTACGCGTTCTTTGATGAACTATCGTCGATGAAGATGAGCAGTGACTTGATGAATTCACGTTGTGCTGGTGGAGAATTGTCTCATGCGACCACATACTTTGGCAAAGGTACATGTCTTGATGTCATTGATAGACAAATTCTCAAAAGTCGGCGGAAGATGCATAATCCCTTTCATCTTGTCGTTTGACCACGATATTCTTTAGAAATATGTAGTCCACTTAGGCGAAAGATCGGCGTGTTTGATGTAGCGATACTTTTTAGGCTAATCTGCATGTTGAGACTTACGAACACGGCTTCTATAAGTAGATTCTTGGCGTTCCGGCCAATGATGAATCGATCAGTACATCTGATTGTATGCTTCACTTTGTGAGAGAACAAGTGATTGTACGTTCCTGTTGGCTATCTGATTGAGTTTATAGGCTGGGAATGGAAGTATCAACGATGTTAGCATATTTCCTTGAACCATCGCCACCGTGTAGAAAGAAAATTCCAGTCTTTGTTGAAGAAATGTCGGAAAGGAATCCTAGGTTCATCGGTTTGGCCATTGTTGGTAGAGGTTTAGACCGATCGATTGTAATAAGGTGGATTCGGTTTGTGTAAAGTCGATGTTTGCTTCTAGGTTGAGCCAATCCATGTTATTAGACATAGCTCGAGCAATGTTATCAAGGTGATATTCGACCTCGATGGCACTTTCAGAGCTATCTTTCCAAGTGAAAAAGCTTCATTCTTGATTAGCACCCAGCTCGATTTAGTCATCTTCTTCACATGGAACTTTTCTTGCAGAATTTTAGCATTGCTCCAAAGTATTACCGTCTACGGATCTTGACCTTCTTGAGGTAGGGAGTGGAATTGACAAGTGTAGAAACCATTCAAATTCCTGCAGTGTGTCTTCATCTAGCCATGATAGGACGTCGGCCTTAGGCGCCTTCTTCTTCTTTTCTTAGGCCTAGATGAGGGTTACGGTTTTCTTTACTTTGTCGGAGAGTGGGTTGTTGTTGGGGCTCATGGAATTCTTCATCGTCACCACCCGTATACTCAAAGTAATCACGGTTTTAGTTTTGGGGTGGGTCGGAAGAATCACGAGGTTTATCTGTAGAAAAACGAGGAGGAGACCTTTGTTGGCAGGGAGGCCGTTGGGGAGGTGGTGGCATAGAAGATGATTCACCGAGACTTCTTACGTGGTTTGCTTCATCATTCTTATCCTGATCCTTATCTTCATCGTCTCAGGGCGTTTAGACCTTTCATCTTCGAATTTGCATGCTTCTTGGAGTTGGTAGTCCATCAATGCTTGAAACAGCTTTCCTTCATCAGAAGTAAATGTCCCAGGTCGTTTAGACATTTGTGTGACAAGCTTGGCCACCAATTCATTATCGAGAAAACTACGAGGATCGGATGGATTGATTGTGGCGGTTAAGTGTTGATCTTATAGTTTGCTTGGCTATGCATAAGATTGGATATAGTTTTGGTAAACATCTCCTTTGTGACTTTAGGAACGATATCCAGAAGGTACTTGTGAGTGTAGCCTTCGATCATTTATCCATTTTCCCTTTAGATCATCACGCATGAGCTTCGTACATACTCCTTTCAACTTGCATCTTGTCATTCTCATCATGAAGATGCGTTAGCGTGATTGACAATAAAATTTAGCTTTTGTAAAGCATGTCTTTCTTTCTAACTTGTTTGGCTGCATTCACAATTCTTTATGAGTATGAAATCCAAGATCGATTGGCTTCTTTCGATTTGGATGTTGATTTGGTTGATCTCTTGGATGTTGGTGGTGAAGAGTGAGAAGAAGAATCTGATGATGATGAGATGTGAGGAGACTCCGGGTCCTTTGGTGGCTCGAAGGTTTCTTGCTTTGATCGTCGGGACTATCTAGAAGAAACTTATCATAATCAACATCTTCTTGATTCAGACTTAGCTCATCGGCTGGCTTTGGTGCAGCCTTCGGCTTTACCTTCAACTTCCATTAGGTTCTTGAAATCATACTCAAGAGTTCTTCAACCGTGTTTGTTGTTGTACCAAAGTGGTGGCACGGATCCCTTATCGGGTTGATTAACGCGCATCGGGGACGGTGAAGGTTGAGCTGCACCACTTGATCCTCCGGGGCCACCCATTTGTTCTTGAGCAAATTGTTGTGCAACGTGTTGAAGTCGAACAATTTGAACTTCTTCTGTATGATTTATCAGTTGCTCTTCATCACTTTCTGAGCTTTCATCATAGCACAAGTCAGAGTCTTTCCTTTGCCATGTTCAGCTATTGGACTAGGAGGTTTTGGTACTGATGGAGTGTCATCCTGCTGATTCAGGTAGTGGACCTCCTGATCGAGTTGTATCTTGAGCTTTAGTCCACAAGCTTTCTTTGTGGTTCGGTGTAGGAATAGGGCTTCCTTGGAGGGAACTTTCTTCTTTGGAGGGGTTTCCTCTTTGGGACCTTCCTTTGACTTCACGTACTTG
Organism: Chrysanthemum makinoi; assembly: GCA_910596185.1. Lineage (NCBI taxonomy): Eukaryota > Viridiplantae > Streptophyta > Magnoliopsida > Asterales > Asteraceae > Chrysanthemum > Chrysanthemum makinoi. The sequence goes on along the minus strand of OU343221.1, from coordinate 141,578,188 downwards.
TGCACTTCAGCACTTCCTCTTACGGTTCTCGAGTAGGAGTTCGAGAAGACTTTTCATCGAGATGACCAACTTTGCCTTCTCGCTTGCACTTGATACCTTTGTATGTTTCAAGCCTTTTGATTTCATTTGTCGAAGGTGATCGGCTAACTAGGCACCTTGTTTCTTTGTTGTCGATTCCTTGATTCTGATAGAAAGGATAGGTTCGGATAATACGTCGTGATTGTCAGGGTCATTGAGCCTCTTGGGAATATCGGGATTAAGCCAAGTGCTCTCGGATCAAAAGCTTCGTATCGACATGGGAATCTTTGAGCCAAGCTTCTTGTGAAATGTCATCATGTCATCCCATATCGGTTGCTTCGATTTCAATGTCCTTCTTATTGATCAATGACGGAAGACTTGCGGTTCCATGAGCTTGGATGCTCATAGCCCTATCGCACGACAGAGCAGACTTTAGTGATGATGATGTAGAGTGTTCTCCACGGTTGAGGAATGTTCTTAAGCTCCACGTGAGAATGCTTGTTAATAATTCACGAAGCTTCATCATAGCCAATATCAAGTAGAAATTGCGAGGCGTCTCTTCATTAGGTGTGGCAAAGAAGTCGGTTGGGCGATATGCGGAATGATAAGTACAGCGTAAGTGCGAGGAGTGATTGTGACTTGTTTGTGATTAAGTGTATCACTGTCACTTTGCACTGACCAATGATCCTCGCATTGAATTCCAAATTGTTGAATGTAGATTTCGATGGCCTTAGCGAGTGTGAGAGCATTTTATGGTAGGATGATTGAGCATGTGAGGGTATCAAAATCAACCACAGGTTGTTCTTTCCAATCTTTCTCGGATAACCATTTGGAAGATAGGCAATTGTGAGAACTTCGGGCATCCACATTCATTTGTTGTGATATGCGTGATCTGAAATAACATTAGCCAAAGAACCAACATATCGAAAGACATAATGTTAGTCAGAAGGTTTAATTGTCTAGTTATTGAATGTATAGTGATAATGATTGTTACGAGTCCTAAGTCACTTGTTTGTCCAATAGTCCAATGACGTCGTGAAACGTTTCGTGAGTTAGTTAACTTTAAGTTTTAAAGTTTATGTTATCACTTATAGTTCACAACATATCAAACCTTTAAGTTTATTAGTGACATTATTGGTTTCGTGACGATATGATTATTTTATTAACAAGTTTGTATCGCGTAACAATTCATATGAAGGTCAATCAAGGTTTAGGTGTAGAATTTGGCAAAGTTACGCGTAAACCAGTAGTGATATGCGTGGAGACGAAGCTTATGCGTAGGATCCTAACTTACGCGTTAAGAATGTTACGCGTAGAAAAGGGGACCTTATGCGTAGAGCTTATGCGTAGGCGTATAGGAACCTTACGCGTAAGGCTTACTCGTAGAGTAGACCTTATGCGTAGAGGTCACTGTTTACGCATATCCTTCACAGGATACGCGTAGTCCCATGTAGAACCTTACGCGTAATGCTTACGCGTAGGATTTCTCTTACGCATAACTTTCTACGCGTAAGGTGATCCTTATGCGTAGAGTAACAAAACACCTTGATTTGAGTTTTATGCGTAGCAAGCCTGAAAATAAAATCATCATAGCATCAATCTTAACACATATATTCAGTTTACAACAAATCATGGCATGAAAACATGTTAAACATTTACGCGTAGAAAGTCATACGCGTAGGTCAAAACCCTAAGGGTTATGAATTACGCATAAGATTTATAACCATGGAAATTGCACCAAACTTTTTCTGGTAGGTCTAAAGTGTTGTGAGAGTCTATAAACCAAGTTATAACATCCAGTTCGAGATGAATCAAAAAATACCCAAACTTAAGAACTTTAAACCCTAATTCCTAATTCTGAATTAATCAGTGTTTCTGGGTTGTTATAGGGCCTGGATATCATTAATTGAACATCATGTTGACCTCACAAAACAATCTTTTAGACCAAAAACCTTCACATTTGAAAACACCCAATTCGACTTAAGAACCCTAATTTTGAAAAACCTTCAATACGTGTTTCTGGGTGGATTTAGAGGATAAAATTAGTATCATTGATGTTAAAGACATGTTTTGACACAATCCTTTTAACCACAAACACCCATTCTTGATTATGAGTTCATACGCTTATGCGTAGAACACAAAAACAATCATAGAAAAAAATTTGACCGTTGGATTCGTGTAAAATTCAAAACCTATGTTTGTAAACATGTTAAGATCATGAAATAACTTACAAATTGATGATCAAGAACACAGGTTTGAGCAATTTCGATTCGTAGGATTGGTTAGGTTTATGAGTAATAAATGTGATGAATATGTTAGGTGAGTTTTTATTAAAATTACTTTAACTTTTGGCAGTTTTAGTCCCTCCACCTTTTCCTTTTTCATACAAAGCCATTTAACTTCCATTTTGGTTACCAAACAAAGATTTTAAGAAAGAAGCTTGGACGACACTCCCCCTGACTTAAGAAATGATGAAAGGTTATAAATTTTGTCGAGGGAGTGTCATTAACCAGAAAAAGGTTACCACCATTGATACAAGAAACAACCGGGATAAGATAACATGCAAGTACACAGATGTTTTGAAACAGTTAAGTTATTATTATCTCCCCCTAAACACTTGATCGGAAAAATATTGAATTTTGAAAGATTAAAGTGTTGACGAAAGAAATGTACTTGCCATGTTGAAAGAAAAATAGATTAGAAGAATTTTTTGTTGTTTTATCAGGTTTTATATTTTTGTATTTTGTTTTTGAAAAATAATTTACAAAAGAGATTTTGGTGTTTGACAGGTTTTTAAGACTGTTGTAGGAGGTCATCCAATTCCTCTTGAGTCAAACACCTCATACCAATCCGATGGACCAACTCATTAAACCGAGCGGGAGGCAAGGCTTTGGTGAGCAGATCTGCCAATTGGTATTCAGTACCCACGAAGTATAATTCAACAGTACCCTGTTCCACGTGATCCTTGATGAAATGATAGCGAAGATCGATGTGCTTTGATTTCGAGGCTGAACTCAGTTGCGAGATCGCAATGGCACTCCGATTGTCGCAGTACATCGGGATTCTACCAAATACGTAACCATAGTCTTTGAGTTGTGTTCTCATCCAGATGACTTGAGCACAGCACGCCGACATGGCTACATATTACTTGTTCGGTTGAGGACGGCGATGTACAATCCGCTTCTTCGATTGCCAAGACACAGTTTATCACCAAGAAATTGTAAAGCTCGGAAGTACTTTTCCGTTGAGTCTAAGCATCTGCGTGGTCGTAAAAGGAGATTAGTTCAAAACCAGAATCCTTCGGATACCGGATCCCCAAGTTAATGGTTCCCTTGATGTATCGGAGGATTCTTTTAGCCTCGAGAGAGGTGGGTTCAGTTGGTTAGCGGCCGATAACGAGAGCAAAGATATCGGCAAAGACAATATCAGGTCTATAGTACTGTTAGATACATGAGAGACCCAATAATACTACGGTATTTTGTAGGGTCCACTAATTTCCCATGTAAATCAGCGTCTAGCTTCTTGGTATGAGCCATTGGTGTGGCATAGGTGTCACAGGTTTTCATTCCAAATTTGTTTAACAATTCAAGGGCATATTTGGACTGACTCAAGAAAATACCACGGGGTGATTGATGAACTTGTAGTCCTAGGAAGAGCGTGAGTTCACCCATCATGGACATTTCAAAATTTTTCTTCATTAGTTTTGCAAAAGCGATTGAAAACTTTTTATGTGTAGACCCAAAAATGATGTCATCCACGTAAATTTGAACAATTAAGATGTGTGCCCGTGATATTGTATAAAAAGAGTTGGGTCAAACGAACCTTTGGTGAAATTATTAGCAATGAGGAAAGATGATAGCTTATCGTACCATGCCCGAGGAGCTTGTTTGAGACCATACAGAGCTTTGTTCAGGTTTGTAGACGTGGTTGAAACTCAAGATCAACGAATCCATCGGTTGGTGACATAAACCGTTTCTTTAAGTTGTCCATTGAGAAGCGTTTTGACATCCATCGATAGACCGTCATATTCATATGAGCCGCAAAGCTAGAAATATCGAACGACCTCAAGGCGAGCAACCGGAGCAAAAGATTCTTCAAAGTCAATACCCTCTTCCTGGCGATAACCCTTAGCCACCAGACGTGACTTATTTCGGATAACATTTCCTTAAGCATCCAATTTGTTTTTCCAAATCCATTTGAGACCAATGACGTAGACCCCTATTGGTCTTTCAACCAGTTCCCATACTTCAAGACGTTTGAATTGGTTGAGTTCTTCTTGCATGGATTCAATCCAGTTGTCTTTTGTCATTGCGTCTTTGATGTTTTTAGGTTCGATTGGCGACAGTGAGTGCATAAATGCAATGTTCACCATCTGTATGAAGACGTTGTCTTTAACGCCGACTGGTTGATTGGGTTGCCAATAATATTTTCCAGAGGATGGTCTTTTGTCCATCTATGTGTAGAGGGTGGGTTGATGTTGGTATACATTGTGCAGATTTCGAGGATTCAAATGGTTTGTTGAAGATTCTGCGACATCTGGTGCAGCAGTCTCATTAGCAAACGGGGTTAAAGAACGCATTTGGATCAAAATCTGCAGGTGGGGTACTTCATTAAGAATATCATCAGCCGGTTCATCATTGTTGGAAGCGGTTTGTTCAACTGTTGTGGTGGAGTCAAGTGGTGGTGCTTCTTCAACATTAGTTGTTGTAGCAGGTGTATCAGGTATAAGAGTATTATCGGGTTGAGCGCGGAAACATCGGATACACACTGGAGCACGTTCATCAATATCGTCACTGAGCAGTGAGCAAATAACCTTTCCATTTGTTGTACAGAGTGGCTGGGGGCTTTGTTCGGCTGATGATGGGGGTTGAGGAAAGTTTAAGCGGTTGTGACCGGGTTCTAAGCTGTTATACTCAGAAGCCATGTCCGTGAGTTCATCAAAATGAGCATGAATCGTTTCCATAACCTCCTTTGTTCGACGATTCCAGATGCGGAAACCTTTTGAATTATCACAGTATCCGATAAAGACTCCAATGTCAGCTTTGGCTTTGAGCTTTCCAAAGTCATCACGATCATTATTCGGATAGCAAAGAGATCCAAATACATGAAAGTGTTTTAGATTCGATTTTCTGTTGTGGACAAGCTCGAAAGGTGTTTTGTTGTGGCGTTTTGTAATCATAGAACGGTTTTGAGTATAGCATGCAGTAGATACAGCTTCTGCCCATAAGTAATCTGGAAGTTTAGCATTGATTAACATTGTTCTTGCGGCTTCCACTAGCGTTGGTTTAGATCTTTCAACAACTCCGTTTTGTTCTGGTGCGTGCAATAGATGTCTGATGTTGAATTCCCACTTTCTCATAAAATTCACGAAGAGTTTGATTAACAAATTGAGTGCCTCTGTCTGTTCTGATTTGTGGAGCGGTGTTTCGGAGCTGAATTTGTATTTTTGTGAGAAAGGTGATGATCATCTGTGGAGCTTGATCTTTGCTTCGAAGAAAGTAGACCCAAGTCCACCGTGAATAGTCATCAACAATTACTAAGATGTAGCGTTTGCCATTGATCGTTTGCCGCGCGCATCGGCCACACAAATCCATGTGAAGAAGATGAAGCAAATGCTGAGAGCTGTGTTCCACCTTTGAAGGAAAATGAGCACGAGTGCTTTTGCCTTGTTCCATCTTGGGAGTCCTTCAACTAGTTTGTGTCGAGCAAGGTTGGTGATGGTTTGAAAGTTTAGATGTGAGAGCCGACGGTGCCATAGCCAGGATTTTGTTGATGTTGCCTTTGAAAGTAAGCAGATGGGAGATGAAGCAACCATGTCTTGCATAGAGATAGTGTAAAGACTTGAATTGCGCGAGCCGGACATAAGATCGTTTCCTTGTAGATCACGAATGAAACAAGTTTTCTCCCTGAAAGCAACCTCCAAATCTCCATCACAAACTGACCTCTTGAAAACAGATTGTGACTAAGGCCTTCCACATAATAAACCCTGCTAATTTCGATGTTCCCATTGATGTAGTCTCCGTAGCCCATGATAGCTGCGAAGTGATCATTCCCGAACCTGGCAGTGCCAATGAACTTTGCAATAAAGTTTGATAACAGTTTAAGGTTGCCTGTCATGTGTCGGGAACATCCGTTATCAACAATCCAGAGAATGATCTGTATCACCTGCATTACACACAGACGACATAGATGGAATAGAAGTAGATGTGGAACCCGAATGTTAGAGGGTTCGGAAGCGATTATAGTAGATATACAAACATCAATAGCTTTAGGTATCCATTTAAATCCTAGTGTGTTATATATCCATTTCTGCCATCTCCAACTAGTATTTGCTTTAGTCTTAGTGAATGCACTAGGTGGTACTACATTCCTAGGAGGTGACAACTGGAGCTACGAGGGACAGCAATGCGTTTCTTAGAATCTAAAGAAGGCGGTCTACCAAGCACAGACTTAGAAAGATTAGTGGGCCTAGAGGTATTCGGTTCTTAGGATTCCTTAAACGAGAGATGATAGCTTTAGCAACACATTTATCATGACAATCAGAATTCATACTTTTCGACAAATAACACAAGGTGCATCGGTGAATATCGAACGTACTTAACGGTTTAGCATTCGTTACATCACTATTTCTATTACATTTGCTAGACGCAATATCTGTAGTGGAAGCAACGTGAGTCTTATTCATAGTCCTAGGGTGTTCTTCTACTTTAGCATTCCTTATTGATCTTTTCTTAGGTCGCAACTTCCTATTCTTCGATTGAGTGCTCCTAGGCTGTGAAGTGCGGACGTTTGGAAAAGATGCAACTATTCCTGTTTCAGTAGAAGGAAGCACGTTAGCAACTTGTGATTTGGCAGTAGGGATTCTAGGTTCATGATTACTAAGTGTTCTTGGTGCTAATCTCTTAATGATGGTTGGCGAAGTTGTTCATACTTTCCTAACATTTCTCTTAACTTGAAGATAGTGTGAATCAGATCTTGATTTTCAGACCGAACATTTCGACACAAAATGCAGCACAATGCATAACTTCTTTAGTGTGTGCACGATAATGATCAAGTTCATTTGATGCTTCATCACGAGTCTTTTTGAGTAAATCAAATATGACACCATATTCCTTTTTAACTTTTACAAGTTCTTGTTCATATTTTGAGATTTGACACTTAAAAGACACGTTTTGATCATCCAGTTGCTCAATTTTGGATCGAAGTTTTGTCATGCAACTGGGCGATTTTGTGTTGAAAAGCAAGTTGTTGATCGTGAATATCTTTTTGACACCAATTAAGGCGACGTATTGCATTTGAAAGTTCGTTTGACAATCGTTTGTTTTCAACTTTTAAGGACTCGATCTGAAGCACATTATCAGTGTTCTCAACATTTACCACAGAATCAACAATATCAGCAGAGATATAATCAAATGCATATGACAAAGAATTCAATAACACAACATTATGGACATCAGCACGGATGACATCTTCCAAGAGTCGATCAACATCTTTTCTCAACAGTTTCTTTTTACGTTTAGTATTAGAAATAGATGTTTCTGTTTTCTCGAAGACGACCTTCATTACTCCAAGTTCCTTATGAAAGTCCTTTTCCCAAGACAATGCACAACTTTTCAAATTTTAACATTTGGTTAAAGATTTTTCTGAAAAATGTCTCTTTGTTCTCGCGCTAGAGGCGATTGAAAGTGTTGAACTTTGATTTCAGAATGATATTCTATCTCATGTTGTAAAGTTTTGAGGTCAGCCATGAAAAGGTCAAAATATCGAAGAATTTTGCGATTTTCAGGTTTTGAGTTTACTTCACTGATGGAAGGTAAAGGACCATAAGTTTGTGCATAATCTGGTTTGGGATTAACATTAGAAGACTCAGGTGTTTTGATGATTACCCTTGGTGTGTTAGAAGAATCCATTGATGTGACAAAAGTGAACGGTTTTGAATAATTAAAAGGTTTGTTGTAAACAACAGTTTTTAATTTTGATCGACTCTCGTCTTCTGCATCTAATTCCTCTTGACGATGATATTCAACAACACTCATAACAGAATTATCAATTTTATATTCTGCACTGGAAACTTCAGGATTTGGTTTGAATGCTTTGGTTGAAAGCTTAGGTTTGTAATCAGCAAGATTCGGTCCATATCCATTTGGATTGGGTTTTAAAGTAAACTTTTCAATGGCTGTGACCGACTCACCATGTTTGTAAACAACAGTTTTAAACTCTTTAAGTTTGTTTTGCAAGCCGATGATTTCTTCAAGATGATCATCTATTCGTTTCGTTGGATGCTTTTTGTATGCAGAGAACTGTTTTGACAAGTTAACAACTCAGCCTTAGCTTTTTGATTTTCCAAGGTGAGAGCGTTAATTTGCTTTTTATGTTCATGTTTCAGTTGTTCTATTTCGGACAACAAAGCATTCTTCGAAGCGGCTAGATCACGCATCTGTCTCTCTAAATATTTTTCGTTTTGATGAGATTTGGCAAAGGCGGCTTCAAAACCTTTTTCACGTTTTTCTTGAGTTTTGAAAAAGTTGAGTTGCTTTTGTAAACATTCAAAATCCTTGGTTAACAGTGCATTTTGCTTTTCAAGTCCTGATTAATGCATGACATTCTTCAATTTGGGATTGCTGTTGGTCTTTAAGTATTAAAGAGCAAAATCTGGATGAGGCAAAAGTTCGGCGTGTTCAATGTGAGTCACAACATGATCATTCCTGAGATCCTCAAGTATAACCACGGAGTCAATTTGATTATCAAGGGAAACCATTTGGTCATCTTGATCGTCAAATATAACTACGGGTCTAGTTGAAAATCGTCGGAATGAGATGTGGATGACTCATTTTGAACATTCTGAGCCTTGCCGGATTCAGATGTTGGCGGAGATATTAGATCGGAGATAAATATGGTTTGTTCGGGTACCTGAGACAAGCCATCAATGTCATACACTGGGCCTGTGTCACTCATGTGTAACTCATGCATATTAGCCATCAACATAACTGCTGCATTGGCCTGCAAATCCTCCATATCATCATCTGAGTCTGCATTTGCCATAAAGCTCTGTTCTTTGAGCCAAAAGAAGAGCCTCTTTGAAATAAGCACTGCCCCTAGTCCTTGGCTTTGGGCATGCATTAGCCAGGTGTCCCTTCTCATTGCAGTTGTAGCATCGAAGACCATTCAACCCATTCTGAGCATTTCCCTGTTCCACCACTTGAGCTTGTTGTTGTTCCTACCCACAACATTAAACCCTTGACCACCGCCCATCTGACGACCATAACCACGATTCTGAACTTCAACTCGTCCATTGTTCACAACAGCCTGATTTCGTGTGTTAGATGAGGAACGAATACGATTGTTTGATTTGTTGGTATAACGGCCAAAAGCATTAGCAATCATAACAAATCCTTGTTGCAATGCTTCGAATGGATCGATGTCCTCATTAGCTTCACTGACAATTGGTTGAGCATTGGTGTTGTTGCTGGGAACCAATTGATTTTGTTGAGATTGAGCGTGAATGATCATTTTTGTGTGATTGAGGCAGTTGGTTGAGTTGCTTGTTGAGGAGGATAACTTTGTTGAGCATATAAGGCAAGTTGTTGATTTTCTGGATGTGTAGGTGGAGCAATTTGAGCACGGAGAATCCTTTCCCGATCAACTTCCTTTTCATGAGGCTTCAAGTAATCGTACAACAATCCATATGTAGAATGATGCATATTCTTCGCTTGACGGAGAAAAATGACATACTTCTCCCATTCAGGGACCAAGACTACTCAGGAACTTAGTATTAACTGCAATTCTTGGCATGATGATGTTGTGTTTATCCAAATCATTGATGATGTCTGAAAATCGATGATGATAGGACTCTAGTGTCTCTCCAGGTTCAATCATGAAGTGTTCATAAGCCAAGTAAATTTTGGATTCCAAATCCTCCGGATTGAGTACAGATCCTTCCATAAGAAGACGAATATGATCCCACATTTTCTTGGCAGTCTTTTGAGCATCAACACTACGAAGAATTGGGTTTGGTAATCCTAAGAGGATATATTCCATTGCAAGCTCATCTGCTTCATAGTGTAGAAGTTCTTGAGGATTCAAGTCTGCAACAGTAGCAATGTTGGTTTGTTCATCTCTTGGTGGAACAGTAGTTGGATCTCCGGGTACACTGACAGTAGGCATCTCAAATGGACCTTCCAAGATAACCTTCTTTAATAACTTTCCATGTGGCTTCTTCAGATCACAAAACCTAAAGAACCTTATCACCCATTGATCGTAGTTTCCTGGAGTGAGCATTGGAGGTCTATCAAGTGATCCAGCCTCATGAATTGATTGTTAGCTGCTTAACGCTTCACACATCTTTGCAAACCAATTGGGTTCCTTCATAGTGTTCCTTGATGGATGTTGATTGAAGTCATTTGTGTAGGTTTGAACTTGAAGACTTGGTGGTGGTTGAACCATTTGAGGTTGGGGAATTGCAGCAAGTTGTGGGGTATGTTGTTGATTAAATTGTTGTTGATAAATTGCTTGTTGTTGATTCCATTGTTGATGTTGGGGACTTAGTTGTTGTTGACGTTGAGAATAAGTGTAAGGGAAATAGTTAGAGTATGGTGGTTGTGACATGTTGATAAACTTGTGTTGGTAAAATGGATCTTTGTAGTCGAATGAACCTTTGTTGATGAAGTATCCTTAGGCGTAGAAATCACAATAGCCAAGTAGCACTTATGCGTAAAAACACCAAAGTTCCGCGTAACAATCAAGAGTTACTCGTAGATTTAGCTACGCGTAAGTTGGGAAAAGACGCTAAAGTTATGCATAGACACAAAGTTAGGCGTAGAAAGTTAGGCGTAGGATTATCTTATGCGTAAGACTAGGCTTAGGCGTAAGATGAATCTTATGCGTAGGATTTCTACGCGTAAGCTTAATGCTTATGCGTAATTTTAGGGTTTTGCCCAAATGATCTTTTACACTATCACAGTGCAAAAGATATCCAAAGTCGACGTATTTTTAGGCTTATCCAAGCAAGAAAACACGGAGTAAACCACGAAAACGAAGATCAAACCAAGGATAACCTTACGCGTAGTTTTAGGGTTTTGCTACGCGTAGGATTACTCGTAAAAATGATAATGCCCAAATATGTTTCTAAACCAGTTTTTGTGTGATGAAATAGCTTCAATAACACCAAAAGACACAAAAGTGTGAAACTTGATGATCCAAAGCTCTTAAAACAGTTATGCGTAGGTTGAAACCCTCGTATAAAAACGAGTTTAAAAACAACGATCCACGCATAAAGTTTGAAACTTTTTGCCAAAAACACGTATTTTAACACCTTAAAACGTTGAAAGTACAAGAATCTTGGATACAAAAGTGTAAAAAAGACGTTTTTAAGCGAACCAAAGTATCAAACGTGTGTTTTAAGCATAGGACCAAAACCCACTTCAAAAACAAACACGATTCACCCAACTAGTAGGCGATTGATACCCTTTGTTAGGTCACTAGTTTACAACACAAGCTTACAAGAAAGAGATAAAGAAGATTGAACAATAAACCAAACAAACACACACGATATGCTTATGACCGATTATGCGTAAGATGTGAATGAAAGGAATAACTTGAACAACCAACCCTCAAGTGAGGGTTATTACATAGTATTTATAGGCAAGGAGCTAGGGCAACACTCCTACTCCTTCCCTTTTCCTTATTGGACATGGGCCTAAGCTTATGGGCCTTCTACATAAGCTTGACCTTAAACTAACATAAAGGCCATAATAAGCTACCTATTACATATGAGAAACTAACACTTGGATTAAGGTTTAGGAGTGATTCCAACACTCTCTCATAGGTAATTTCATCTTGAATCATTAAAAACATATGTTTTATGATTTCATCTTGAATCATTATGCTTTGTGATTTCACCTTGAATCATTAAAGTCATATGTTTAACCTTTCAACAAGTTACATTTGTTATAGGAATGGACTAGGAAGTTACAATATTAAGTAACTCCCCCATAGTTACGTGACTTCCCCCACATTTATATAATTAGGTTGTCCTGTTGAACCCAGATCTTGGGATCTCCAGTCAACTGGGTTAGTTTTTCCTTCATATAAACTCATTCCTTTAAGGGCTTTAGTCTCTTCCTTTAGACGACTTACTAACTAACTCTCTGCTTAAGCCTTTCGTAAGCGGATCCTCTATGTTATCCTTTGAATTTATATAGTCAATTGAGATAACTCATGTTCAGAGTAGTTGTCATACCGAATTATGCCGACGACGGATATGTCTAGACTTTCCATTATACATTATGCTATGAACTCTGCCAATTGCTGATTCGCTATCACAATGTATACTAATGGTCGTTACCGGTTTAAGCCATCTTGGTATTTCCTCTACGAATTGACGTAGCCATTCCGACTCTTCTCCACATTTATATAACGCGATAAATTTTGATTCCATCGTGGACTGAGCTATAACTATTTGCTAGGAAGACTTCCAAGATATAGCTTCCCCTCCTAGTGTAAACACATATCCACAAGTCGATTTAAAATCCTTAATGTCAGATTTCCAGTTTACATCACTGTATCCTTCGATAACATGGATATTTGCTATAATGCAGCTCATAATCGCGAGTATATCTCAAATAATGAAGTACCCTAGTCATAGCTTCCCAATGTGCATAACTTGGATTGCTAGTATACCTACTTAGCCTTGTTAATACAAATAAGCCGTAAAAACTTTTATTTATATTTTATGATCTTCTAATGTTTTGTCGATAACAAACGTAAAATCATTTTAACGAAAGAAATAATATACGTAAATGGTTTGAGCCAATAGTTTTCTAACACAATTACGTTTTGACATAAAACACTAAAACAAGTATAAGTGATTTTATGATTTAGTAATACATATGTACAACAATTAGTGTTTACATACTGGGCAAACATAATTAGTATGTATTATAATGGGTAATATAAATGGGTAGAAACTTAAGTATTTGACCCGTTGACCAAATACATTGAATGTAGTTAGATACAACCCAAAGTCCATGACCCATGGAGCTTGACCCATAACCCATTACATGACATCATGCATAAATCATATATGGATAATATGCATGACCCATGGTTTTAATCCATGAACCATGGACTAGATGCATTTAGATACATTGTATCTACTTGGATACCCATGATCCATAACCCATGACCCATGACCCAAAACCCATGGGCAAAAGGGAGCGTCCCACGGATCCCTAGTAATACACTGGACGGATCCCTCAAGTGAGGGATCCGTGGGATCAATGGAACAATAGCCATTTTCTCTCTATAAATAGTGAGTCATTTCTTCATTGTTTCTCACCCTTTTCTCACATATTTTCTCTTTGAGTTATAAACTCTCTAATCCGAGATCCAAGTAATCTATGTATATAGTTTTGTTTTTGTAATTCTCTAGGTTCCTCTTAAAGGCGAGATCACCATCTTTTGAAGACGAGCAAGCTCCAGTCCATGAGTTGCCATGCTTCGTTATCATCAAGACTACTGAGGTCCTCTTGTTGATATTTCTCTTCTTCCTCATAAGAAGTGTAGTGTTGAAGACATTAGTGAAAGATGTCTAAAAGAGTCAAGACGAAGACATTAGTGAAAGGTGTCGAACGTCCGTATTGAAAGCACTAGTGAAGGGTGCTTAGAAGTCAAGGCTAAAGGCATTAGTGAAGGATGCCTAGAAGTCAAGTCACAAGGAATTAGTGAAAGGTGCCTTGGAGATCGAGTCAAAGGCATTAGTGAAAGGTGCCTAAGGTGTACATTTGATATGGTGTGATTCGATGTACAAGATAGATTAGTATTGGGTCAAAGGATATTGATATCTTTGATGGTGTTGTAATAAGGAGTTGGTCTCCATTGGGGTTAGGTGTTGTGTAGTGTTGGGTAGTAGTTCCTCCATTGTAATGGAACTCGGTACTTAGCCTAGTACCAGATAAAGGGTAGGCAACGTTGTGGTAGGTACGGTTCAACCTTCTAAAAGAACCCGGTGGTTAGCCTAGTACCAAAAAAAGAGTAGGCGACGTTGTGAAGGCTTCTCCGCCATAAGGAGTTGGTGTCGTGTAGTGTTTACGAACTCTCGAGTAGGTGACTCGGGGAGTGGAGTAGGGCAAGGAAGGTGTCCTTGTAGCCGAACCACTATAAATACTCCCGTTGTGGTTTTGTGCTTCTTACTCCTTATCTTTTCATTACATACTTATATATGCTTGTCTATCAACATCCAACACATATGTGGAAAACCAGAATGGGGGGTTGAATAGTTTTACCAATTAAAACTTCCTTTTAAAATATTTAGATAGACTTATGTCAATCTATTTATATGTGTATGTTGGACATTGATAGATAGATATATAAAAGTGTAATGAAAGATAAAGAGTAAGAAGCACATAACCACGACACGAGTATTTATAGTAGTTGGGCTACAAGGACACCTTCCTTGCCCTACTCCACTCCCCGAGTCACCTATTCGAGAGTTCGTAATCACTACACGACACCAACTCCTTATGGCGGAGAAGCCTTTACAACGTCGCCTACTCTTTTTCCGGTACTAGGCTAACTACCGGGTTCTTTCACAAAGGAGAACCACACTTACCACAACGTCGCCTACCCTTTATCCGGTACTAGGCTAAGTACCGAGTTCCATTACAATGGAGGAACTACTACCCAACTGATACGGATCTGGACGACATTAGTGAGCACACCAGAAGAGAGGACGCGCTAGTTGTTGAAAGTGGCTAGAACCAGCCCACTGAATTAAGCCCAGTCCAACCAGTGATGAAGAGAGTTTTAGTTCGTGTTTGTTTATGTTTTGTTTAAACTAGGATTTATGTTTATCCCTTTTATTCTACATGTTTATCTTTTATTCTTAGGATTTCTATTTAAGCATTGTAAACTCTTTTGGTTGGATGGTTGAATTATATTAAAGTTTTCTTAGGATCAAAAGTGTTATTGTTTTATACATCTGGATTGGCCGAGATCTTTTATCGTTCCAAGTACGAACCGCATCAAGTGGTATTCAGAGACCAGGACTCTCAGTATGTCAGGTATTGATCCTAACCGTCGATTCGCCGCCGGAGGAAACGGTTATAAAGGACGCGATCTTCGCGATGCTGAGATCGAACGCCTCCGTCAACGGGTTCTTGAATTGGAAACTAATGCTTTTGACAGGTACGAAGCGAAGGAAGACAGCATGGCAACAAATTCAGTTGCGGATGAGTACGATGACAGGGATGACGGGGATGATAACCTTTTCGCCCGACGCGACCATCGCCAACGCCAACCACCATACAGGCAACACAGACCACACCAGAGACAGCAACAACAACAGGTAGACCCACTTCGTTCGTTAGGTCTACGCACTGAAATCCCGGAGTTTGAAGGCAGGTTACAACCAGATGATTTCCTTGATTGGATACAAACTGTGGAGCGCATATTTGACATTCGTGATGTCCCAGAACGCCTAAAGGTAAAACTTGTTGCAATTAAGTTAAAAAAATATGCAACGTTGTGGTGGGACCATGTGCAGACTCAACGTTATAGGGATGGCAAACACAAAGTGGAAACATGGGAGAAGATGAAACGAGTATTACGAGCTAAGTTCCTTCCTGTTACATACAAACAAGATGCATACTTAGATTATCAGAATATCAAACAGGGTTCTTTGTCCGTTGAGGAACTAATTACCGAATTTGAACGCATGTGCATGCGTTGTGGTGCGAAAGAAGATGACGAATAGGTGATTGCGCGCTTTTTGGGTATTCTCCGCACAGATATTGCGGACATTGTTTCCTTACAGCAATACTACTCGTTTTCTGACGTATGCCAACTTGCTTTGCGGGTGGAACGCCAACTCACTCACAAGAATAAGATGTCCTCCGAGTTCCCGGCATACCCCCGAATGACATCTGGAAGTTCTACCAACACCCGGGTCGGCCCAATCAAAGCCGACCCACCAGTTATTCCTACTCCTCCAACAGGTACATCAGGTACTCTTCGGTTTTTCAAGTGTCAAGGGTTGGGTCACATTAAACGGGATTGCCCAAACAAACAAGTCCTCGCCTTTGTGGACGACATTGAACCTAAGTATGACACGGAAGAGGAGGAGTTTCCGGAAGTCCTTTACCCCGATCGGGGTGAAATATTTATTTCTCGTAGGTTGCTTAGCACAGTTCTAGCTGACCCACACGATGAGACTAAATGGTTACGCGACAACATTTTCCGTACTAAGTGTACGGAAAAAGGGAAAGTATGTACGGTTATTATTGATGGCGGAAGTTGCGAAAATATAGTAGCTACTACCATGGTTGAAAAACTTGGTTTACCCATCCAAGACCACCCCGAACCGTACCAGCTCACATGGTTAAAGAAAGGTAACATGGTTAAAGTTACTCATAAATGTTTGGTGAACTTTTCAATTGGCAATAAGTATACGGATGAAATTTGGTGTGAGGTCATTCCTATGGATGCGTGCCACATTCTTTTGGGGCGTCCATGGCTCTATGATAGGCGTGCCAAACATGACGGTTTTCGAAGCACCTAATCTTTCAAAAAAGATGGTCTCCATATTACTTTGACTCCCCTTAACCCACGCGATGAACCGCAACATATAGCCCCATTAACAAAGGGCGACTTTGTGGGCCATGTGAAACACCAATCCTCCACACATGTTTTCGGTTTGGTTGTAGTCGAAGAAAACCCAACACCAGGAGCGCTGCCCGCAGAAGTGATCCCACTAGTCGATGAATTTGCAGATATTTTTCCTGATGACATTCCTACAGGGCTACCGTTGATGCGAGAGATCCAACACTGCATCGATTTTGTTCCCGGTGCTAGTATCCCGAATAAACCTGCTTACAGAATGAACCCTAAAGAGTTTACAGAGTTACATCGTCAAGTTACCGAGTTGCTTGAGAAAGGCCTTATCCGGGAGAGTATGAGCCCTTGTGCGGTACCCGCGTTGCTCGTACCAAAACCTAATGGTACTTTTCGTATGTGTATGACAGTCGCGCGGTGAACAAAATTACCATTAAATATCATTTTCCTATACCAAGTTTTGACGATCTTCTTGACCACCTACACGACGCCAAAGTATTTTCCAAAATTGATTTGAGGAGTGGATATCACCAAATTCGTATGAGAACCGAGGACGAGTGGAAAACATCATTCAAGATGCGCGATGGACTTTACGAATGGATGGTGATCTTATCAAAAGCTCCAAGTACTTTCATGCGTTTAATGAACCATATTTTCAAGCCATTTATTGGGCGATGTGTAGTCGTTTATTTTGACGACATCTTGGTCTTTAGCAAAACTATGGAGCTACATTTATATCATCTTCGCCAAATTTTTGTGGTGCTACGGGATCAGAAGTTATATGCCAACAAAAACAAATCTCAATTTTTGTCACAAGAAGTAATATTTTTGGGCTACTTGGTATCTGGAAATGGCATTTGCATGGATAAAAAAAAAGTCGAAGCTATGACAACGTGGCCGACACCAGCTTCTTTACACGACGTTCGAAGTTTTCATGGCCTTGCATCTTTCTATCAGCGTTTTATTCGGAATTTTAGTACCTTGGTAGCTCCTATTACAGACCTTCTTAAATGTAGTAAGTTTATGTGGTCTGCCACCTCTCAGGCTGCCTTCGAAAGGCTAAACAAAGTGGTCACTGAAACTCCCGTACTCGCCTTGCCAAACTTCGACCATGTGTTTCATGTTGAATGCGACACTTCAGGGTTAGGTATTGGTGGCGTTTTAAGTCAATTTATTAATCCAATCGCCTTCTTTAGTGAAAATTTTAATGACACCAGGCGACGCTATAGCACCTATGACAAATAATTTTATGCTATTGTTCGAAGTCCTGAGTACTGGAGACATTATTTACTACCAAACGACTTTGTTTTATATTCAGATCATCAAGCTTTAAAATTTATTCTAGGGCAAGCTAAGCTCAATCCGAGGCACGCAAGATGGGTTGAAGCATTACAGGACTTCACTTTTGTCATCCACCACAAAGCAGGGAATGCAAATACAGTCGCCGACGCACTTAGTAGACGACCAGCGCTCATGACATCGACCACTATTCATGTGGCCGGATTTGAACCACTAAAACAGTTGTACATTGATGATCCAGATTTCAAAGATGTATGAGGAAAATGAGCACAACTGTTAATACAAATATCGTCATTAAACGTTATTTATATTTTTGATCGTTACCTAAGTTTTGTTAACGGCAAAAGTAAATTTAATTTTTATAAAGCTTAAAGCTTGTCAAGTTTAATAGATATTAAATCAAGCTTTTCAAATAATATCTTCATCACTCAAGCATTTACATTGTGATTAATCATATTTTGATATGACTCTAAACCATAATGTATGTTAGTATTTTTAGTTCAAGAATGTTTTGGTTTCTCAAAAAAAAAACATTACATATGTATTTACATATTTCTAAAAGTAGAAAACCAGACACATGACATCATGTAGTGCATCATTGAAATCCTTAGAAGATTTCACTAGATTCTTTGTGTAGATTTAGACTCTACATATCTTACAAAATCTTGGATAGATATGGTTGACTTTGGTAAGATTTTGAGATCTTTCTGTCAGACCTCGGCGGCACCAAAATAATACACGGGCAAAACCCTTTTAAGGGTTCCGTGGTCCGTGGTGCTTGCTGATCATTTTGGCTATAAATAGCAAATCCAAACCAAGTTGTTTTTCATCCCTTTCTATCATATTCTCATACATTCCTTCTCTCTAACATTTCTAACTCAGTTTCATATCATATTAGTGATCTCTTTTGTAGCAAAGAAGATCAAGATACATTCAAGCTTCAACAAGAAGTTGGAAGTCTTGTTTGTTTGTTGTTGTATGGTCTTGTGTTGATTCATACATCATTGTTGTACCAAACCATCATAATCTTGTGAGTGTGAGTGGTTAGTATTTTAGTCCTTAAAATACATTGTGTGTGGGAGTGGTTGTACCCTTGAAAAGAACTCGACATCTAGCTTAGTGTCGGAAATAGTGTGTAAGCGAAGTGTAAAGGTTTCTCCGCCGGTGAAAGGAGCTTGTTGACTAGTGAAGTTAAACTCTCGAGTGTGAGACTCGGGGAGTGGAGTAGGGCAAGGAAAAAGAGTCCTTGTAGACCGAACCACTATAAACAACTTGTTGTGGTTTGATTGTTTCTTTCCTTATCTACTCTTTATATATTGTTGATTACTATTCACTAACATATCTAAGATCAATATCAATTGATCTTTCAATAAGTTTCAAAACAAAGTTTTTAATAGGTAAACTATTCAAACCCCCCTTCTAGTTTTCCACAATTGGTACCAGAGCCTCGTCGCTAAAAAAATTCTAAAATATATTGTATTTTATAAACTTGAAATGATCCATGGATTCTGAAAACTTTAAAGAAGGGCAATCTATGCAAAGACCACCACTCTTTGAAACCAATGGATTTATCTATTGGAAAAACCGTTTTGAAACATATGTAAAATCAAAAGATATAGATCTTTGGTTTGTTATTGTTAAAGGGGATTTTAGTGCTACAACAAAAGATATTTCTGTTGATGATCAAAAGAAATTAATAGCTAAAAATAATGAAGCTAAAATGATGCTTTATAATGCTTTGCCTAGAAAATAATATGAAAAAAAATTTATGTGTGAAACCGCTAAAGATATTTGGGAATCTTTAATTATTATACATCAAGGAAATTCACAAGTCAAGGAAAACAAAATTGATCTTCTTGTTCAACAATATGAACAATTTGTTATCCCTGAAGATGAAACCATTGATTGTGGCTTTGCTCGCTTTAATGTTATTATTACATCTCTTAAACCACTTGATGAATCTTTTCGTAGTAAGAACTTTGTCTGGAAATTTCTTAGAGCACTCCATCCGAAGTGGAGAGCTAAAGTGACGGATATTGAGGAATCAAAAGATCTCTCAAAAGTGACACTAGACGAGCTAATCGGAAACCTCAAAGTACATGAAATAGTGATGGAGAAAGATTCGGAAATCATCAAAGGAAAGAGAGAGAAAATCAAATCCGTTCCTCTATAAGCAAGAACGGAATCAAGTGATGATGACGAATCTTGCTCCGGTAGTGAAGAGGAGGAATATGCCATGGCCGTTAGAGATTTCAAAAAGTTCTTTAGAAGAAGAGGTAAGTTTGTAAGACAACCTCGAGAAGAAAAGAAGCCATTCCGAAAAGATCGGGATGACAAAAAGGGTTAAGGTGAAAGAAAGTGTTTTAGATGCGGTGATGGAAGTCATCTAATAGGAGATTGTCCCAAGCCACCCAAAAGCAAAACTCAACGAGCTTTTGTAAGTGGCGCTTGGAGTGATAGTGAGGATGATGAAGAGTCGAGCAAGGATGAGATCGCTCTAATGGCACATGAGTCAAACGAGGTACATTCCGACTCATCTTATTCCTCTATTAATGATGACACTTTGCAAAAACAATATAATCAATTGTGTGAGCTTAGTCTAAAAATCATAACTAAAAATAAGTTTTTAAAGACTAAAAAGGAATTTTTAGAAAATGAAGTCTATGAGTTAAAAGAAAAGGAAAAACGATTAGAAAAGGGAAAAGCAAATGACGATGGTTGCAAATCATGTCAAGAGCTTAATCTTGAAAAAGAAAAACTAAAGCTCACACAAGATGTTCTAATCGAACATAATTCTAAATTTAAAAGGTTTAACAAAAACATTGCTTGTGCCGATGAAATAGTTAGAATTCAAAAAACACCTGGAAACATGAATGGGCTAGGATTTAATGAGGTCTTAATTCCAAAGAGTCAAACCAAAACGGCCGAAAAAGAAAAACAAACTGTCAAAACTGCTGCAGTACAGCACGGACCAGACGAACCCAAAAAGAGGGCTCCGTCCTTTGTAAAATTTGGTGCCGTGGGGACTGCAGCAGGACAGAATGTTTGTGATACGGACCGTAGTGAATTTGTCAAAGTAACAAAGAAAACCAAGGATAGTGTTAAACTAAAACCTACTATTACATCAGGAGTAGGACTTGCTAGAAATGAATTTAGATCTAAAACTACTCAACAATGACATAAAACACCTTTTACCAAACGCCCCTTTCCTAAGAGCAACCATAACATACAACCCAACTATCAACATAACGGTTGGAATCAAAAATTCCCTAGACCATATCAAACTCCTGATTACTTGTCATGGAACTCTTACCCATCATTTCCATACATGAATCAAGTAAATGGTATGTTTAACCCAAACGGACCCATTAGACATTGGGGACCAAACGCTTTAGTTATTTGTGTCTTAGGTTTGCTTGAAAGTTGGATTGGAACCTGATTAATGGATAAAAGATAGTGGATGCTCACGACACATGACGGGCAACAAAAGCCTCTTCTCAACATACCAAGACTATGACGGAGGTAATGTTTCTTTTCGTAGCAATCTTAAAAGCAAAATCATTGGCAAAGGTACGATCGCTCATAACTCCCTAACTATTGAAAATGTTGCTCATGTCGATAGGTTAGGATTTAATCTACTTAGTATTAGCCAATTATGTGATAAAAAGTATAAAGTAGTATTTGAAGAAAATGGTAGTAAAATACTAAAAGATGGTATCACCATAGCTAAAGGAGTTAGGAAAAAAAATATATATGTCATGAAAATAGATAAAACATCTAATGACAAACTTTTGAGCATACTCCTCCGTAGAGAGGGAAGAGTCGGCAATTATAGGCTCAGAAGATGGTTCAACATTTTCAGAAGTAATGGTGGGATTGCCACCCATAAAATCAAGAAGCTTTTGAGCATACTCCTCCGTAGCAATATTGAGAACGTCGATTCGATTAATAGAAGCATCATCATAGTTGGAGGAGTATCTCGAAGGATGGTTAATGTTAAATGAGACGGTTTCCTTATGAGATCGTAAAGTAATTTCTCCTTCATAAACGTCAATCATCGCACGGCCTGTTCGTAAGAAAGGTCTCCCGAGAATAAGAGGCACTCGGGAATCAGCATCAAAGTCAACGACAACGAAGTCGGCGGGAAAATGTAGTGGTCCTACTTTCACATAGACATCCTCGGCGATTCCTTTCGGAATAGAGGTTGAGCGGTCCGCGAGTTCAAGAGTCATTTGAGTAGGAGTGAGATCCGGGAGAGAAAGCTTGTTATAAATCGAAAGAGGCATTAAGTTAATACTCGCACCAAGATCGGCCAAGGCGGAGCATTTCACAATTCCCGAAAACTCACAAGGGATAAGAAATTTTCCGGGGTCTCCTAACTTTTCAGGAAGTTTCTTGAGGAGCACCGCCGAGGAATTCTCATTCAACGGTGTTTTTGCTATTTCGGCCAACTTTTCCTTATTACTCACTAAATTTTTGATCATGGAAGCAAATTTCGGCATGAGGAGTAAAGCGTCGGTGAAACTGATGTTAAAATTCAAGGATTGAATGATTTCAACAAATTTCTCCATTTGGTTTTCGGTTTTATCACGAATCCTTTGATCTTGAAGTCTAGACGGATAAGGAAGTGAGGGTTTAAAAGTAGTCTTCGGAACATCGGGTTCCGGAATCGGAGTCTGAACGACCGGAGGTGGGACGGGTGTGGGTTGCACATTCTCTTCAATAACCACGGGTTCTCGTTCCTCCTCCCTCACCAGCGGAGTAGGAAACGATTGTCCATCATAAGCCTTACCACTCCGTGTGGTTATAGCTTTTAACTCACCCTTCGGGTTGGGAATAGTGTCACTTGGAAGAGATCCCGAAGTTGAGGGTTGACTTATCTTGCACAAAACAGCATTCAACATGTTCTCAAGTTTATTCTGTGAAGCATCCAATTTGTTGTTCTGAAGTCGAATCTCATTCCTAAACTCATTGCTTTGTCTAGTCAACGAAGATTGAAACTCATTTCTCAAACTTGAAATCTGAATTTGCATGGTATGGATGGTAGCATTATTGTGTTGAACGTAATTCGTGAATTCACTTGAAGGCAAAGGTGGAGCTTGATAGCTTGAATTTTGATATCCTTGATTGTAATTGACTCCTTGATTCGGGTATTGATTTGGTGGAGCTTTGAATTGGTTTTGAACATTTGGTCCGTGAACTTGATTCTGATTAAAACGAGTCTGATTGTTCGATTGAGAAAATCCCGGAGGTCCCATTTGATTACTAACACGAGGATTCGGTTCAACTTGAGGACGGTATTGGTTACCTCCGGTTACGGCATTAGCTTCGAAAGGATTTCCATCGGTGGCGGTACAATTGTAGTAAGCATGCGGGCCACCACAAGTAGTACAAGTCGATTCCCCCGCTTTGACTTGAGCGGGTGGAGAAGAATTAATCTTAGCGGTCTTAATCTTAACCAAAGCCTGAATCATATCCGTAAGCTTATCAATCTTAGCATCGGTGCTAGACGTATTTTCGTAAGATGAGGACGATGGTGTAACACTCACTCGGGCAGCAACCGATTTGCTACGTGAGGTACGAACTTTAGATTTGTTCTCAATAATCGACAAGGCATCTCTCGTTGATCGGGTCAACAAATTTCCACCCGCGGCAGCATTGAGAGAGTCTTGATCAGTCTCATTCAAACCGTTATAGAACGTATCAAGTTGGTGTAATTCCGTAAAACCATGATGGGGACATTGCCTAAGCAAATCTTTGAATCGGTCCCATGCCTCACTAAATGTTTCATCAAATCTTTGTGTGAATTTTGTTATTTCATTTTTTAAGCTTGTTGTTTTAGACGGTGGGAAAAATTCATTCACGAATTTTGACACTAAATTCTCCCATGTGGTTATCGATCGAGGGGGTAGTTTTTCGAGCCAAATCCGGGCGGCCCCCTCAAGTGAAAATGGGAAGAGTAGTAGCTTGATAGCCTCTTCCGGAACGTTACGGTACTTGATCGTAGACATGAGCTTGTTAAATCGTCGGATATGAGAGTGAGGATCGTCCCTCTCAAAACCGTAAAATTGGCTTGACGAAACCAAATTTATCAATCCGTGTTTAAGCTCAAAGTTATCGGCAACGATTTCCGGGATGACGATGGCTTCTCCATAACCCTCGGTGGGTGCTTGAAGTTGCTCTAGCATGGATCGATTGTCCTCCGCCATTTCGACGATGGGCGGAGTCGGATTAGTTCGAATCTCGGGTTCGACTAATGGAGCACGTCTATTTCGCCTTCTCGTAATTGTAGCAGTTTCACGTATCGGTCTGTAGTTATTAGAACGAGTGCGCATGCACTTTCAAAAACCAAGGCAATTAAAACGAACGGTATTCGAAAACAACAATGAACTTAACCAATAATCCCAAGTGAATAAATCACTTCTATAAGACAAACGCTTGCCGGAGCTTTTTAGGTCAGCGCGAAGCTTATTAAAAACCCGCTTCTTTTCAGCCACAATTTAATGTCAGGCCGTCCTTATACCCACCACACAGTTTGTTTATCCAATAGAAATAAATCGACTCACAAGCGACACAAAGGCAAGTTTTTGATCTTTAGTTCGGGAACTTACTAATGATAACACCTCCGTTGAGAATGTTATATAATTGATGTATTCTATTTAGCTCAAAAACAAAAGAAAAAATCTTTTTGTATTTTTAATATGATATATATATAAAAGAAAAAGGAAAATATTTTTTTTACTTTTTTTGAATTTTATAAAAATAGTAACTTCACAAAGGAAGGATCTCGAGTCACTAATCGTCAAACCTTTAACGATATTGTCGCGACACAACCTCCCCGGCAGCGGCGCCAAAATTTGATTCGTTGAGGTTTAGGGGTGTGTGTGTATGGATAAAACCACAATATCGATATCAAAAATAACCACAAGTAATGATTTAAAATCCCTTTAGGAAAAAGGATAATGAATCAAAACCCGTGAGTGATAGTGATACGGATTAGGAAATCCGAGTCGTTTCCCAACGAGGTGTGAATGGGCAACGTCGTTATTGGTTCGTTATTAAAATGCTCGATGTTTTGGATTTTTGAATTTAATCTAAACTACGGGGAATGGGAAAGCAATTAAGGGAAATTACACTACGGGAAATCCTAAATACGCGAATTAAACTAAAACGTATTAAATAAAACGTAAATATAATGCAACTACGTCTATTCTAAGTCCTAAAAATAATCTAAAATTACTTTCTAACTAAAAATGATATTAGAAAATTAACTAAGAATTAAAACTAATTTTTATGATTTTTCTGGAATTTATTTGAATTAAAAACTAATTTAAACTAATTTAAATTCTAAAAATTACAAATTAAACTAGGAAAAATTTGGAAAAATATTTTTTGGCTTTTTATATTTTTCTTAATCAAGGAAAATTGAAAAACTATTTTTTGGAACCTTTTCTGAATTAATTGAATTAAATGCTATTTAAAAAGTCCTAAAAACTGATTTAAATCAAGAAAAATAGCAAACAGTGACTAAAAATTATGAAAAATTCAGGAAAAGTCTAGAATATTATTCTAAATCTATGAAAAATATCAAAACCTATGCTTATGTGAGAGATAAACAAGCTGTAGTGTAACTGCTTTGAGAATAAGCACTAAACTTAAGCTAATAAGCACTAATGATCACAAAATGGAAGCAGAAGCTAAAGTATGCTAAATTAACTCTAAAACAACTGATTGCAACTACTCCTAACCTCAAATAAGCAAACCACTAAAGATTTGAGCTAAATATTACTTAAACCAAACAGCCTTAACTCTCCTACTTTAAGCTCATGCAACAGCTTATCTAATAAGCTAAGTTGAAAAATAAAAATGGAGAACTCTAGCCAACCTACCAAATACTACTTGTACCAAATATCAGACCTAAACAAGCTTATGTGAAGCTTGTGCAAAGCTTACAAGAAAGCTGTAAGCACTCAGCATTAACTGAGTGCTGACACAGGGCAATTAAGCTCTTCTGAAAAGCTGATTTAGTGCTTAAAACTGTTCCCAAAAATTCCACAAAATTCAGATTAAGAAACTAGACCAGCTGAAGTTGTTAAGTCCAAAATTTCAAAAGCTTTTGATCAATATTGAAGATGTCAAAAATCCACAAAGATTTGGAAAAACTGTATTAAACCAATTTTGACTTTTATTGACAGAATTGAGTTTTTGACTTTAGTGAGATTTGAATCAAATTTTCTCAGTGATTATGATCTTTTGTGATAAAATGACACTAATGCAAGTTATATCACTAACTTCTAAACCTATATGCAAAATCTAACCAACTGATTCAATCAGTTAAGAACACAAGAAAAGATTCAATGCAATTTTGACTCATGGCTGCAAATTGAATTCTGAAATGAGTTTATATATACCAAATGAACTTAAACTAACTAATATTATTCACAAACCAAACCTTAATCTCAGATTTAAGAGCAAATCCAAACACTACTTAAGAAACAGTTTTACTAGTACTCTACTTAATCCTTATTAGTAAATCAACTAACACCTAAATTATGCTATTATACTCACAAACATAATCAAATGAACAACAAGCTTAAGATCAGATTATAACAGATATGGATTTATAAAAAACTCACTTGTGTCCTTAGCCACTATGTCTTGCCAAAGAACAAATAGCCACTAACCTATACTTAATTCAACCCAAATACAACTCAGAATCAACCCATATCCATCCAATTATCAGCAACTCAGAACCATGATAGCTTAATGACTGCAGTTTGACTTTTTGTTGACTGTGATGATATTTGAGAGAATTTCTGATTGAAACAAGAGAAAGCTCACAATAAGCTATTAAAAGCTTAAATGAACTCAATGGAACAGTAGCATAAGCTTTTTACAAGCTTATAAAAAGGTTTTGAGATTTTTTTTTTTTTTTTTTTTTTATTTTTTCTGATTTTTTATGTTTTTGATTAATGAGAAGAATAAGCTGTAACTATCTTTTAAAAGCAATAATTCGAATTAGACTAAAATCAATAAACTGAATTCAGAACATTTTAACACTTTTCAATGATTTAAGAAATAAAATGCTAAAATTGAAATTTCATTAAAACTAGAAAACTGAGTACAAATTGGAATTACAAAAACTGAAAATGCATTAAAACATTAAAACTAAAAATGAAATACAATTGTGCTACTGAAAAATAGAAAAGAAAAAGGTGTCTTCAATTCGTTGGTGAAGAGGTCTTTTTATAGCTGAGCTCAAGGTCTTGGAAGGATCTGGAACTTGGCATTTGTGCTTCTTTGGATCATCTTTTAGCCCTTAGATCATTCTCCACCTCATCCAATCAATCTAAGCCATTGGATAGACACCCCCACGTATGAGTAGCCAATCAGGAAGCAGGATAAGAGTGGAATGACACACGGATTGGTGACATGGCATCCGTGTGTCAGTAGGTGTCAGACGAAAGTACCAATTTAACCTTAATGATGGTCAGTTTGCTCAATTAGGCTCAAGGGTGTTTTAGGGTTCTTGCCTGGGTTAAAAGAGGGGTGAATTTTGGGCGCGTTTGATTTTTTTATATTTATTCGATTTGTTTGACTGGGTAAATGGTGCGTTGACCTGGGTAAATACCGGGTATAGGGACCGGGTAAGGATATTAGGGTGACGGGTAGGATAACCGGGTAAGCTTTGGCTGGTTTTTGGGCTTTTGGAACATGGGCTAGGATTTGGACTTTGGATTAATATTGGACCCAAGGTATATTTGAAGGACTATTATTGCCAAATCTGAATTTTTAAGGATCATTAGTGTAATTCTGAAAATATCTTTCAAGGGCCAATCTTGTCATTCTCAAATAATCCAAGGGCGGAATTTGCAACTTTTTGAATCTTCAAGGGTCTATTATGCCAAATACTCAAAGTTCAGGGACTGATCTTGACAATTCTTCAAACTTGATTATATCTTTCAAATATCATCCTCTGAGCATAAAAATCTTCACAGATGCTTAATTCAGACCTTCCGGCTCAGCTTTAGCTCTCTTAATCTCTCGTGCTCGGGTTTTCGTCTGATTTGGTTAACTTTTGCGTGTTTTGACATATCCGTACCTGCACAAGCACAAACTCAAGAAAACAACAAATATTAGCAATAAACGGCTCTTTCTTGGTTATTTTGGGTTAGTTTTGATAATAAAAAGGTATGTGTTTAAGCACATATCAGCAACTTATACACTTTGGTCATAGTAGATGATTACTCAACGTTTACTTGGACGTTATTTTTTAAAACCAAAAATGAAGCTTTTGATAAATTTGAAATTCTTAGCAAGAAAATTCAAAATCAACTAGGTGTTAACATTGTGTCGATCCGAACAGATCATGGTCGTGAATTTGACAATGAAACACAACTTGGAAACTTTTGTGATGCAAATGGTATAACACACAACTTCTTGGCTCCTCGAACACCTCAATCAAATGGAGTTGTAGAACGTAAAAATAGAACCATTCAAGAAATGAGTAGAACAATGCTTAGTGAACAAAACATTCCTCAAAAGTTTTCGTGTAACACCGTTGACACTTTTACATATATTTTAAATAGATTCTTAATACGTCCTTTCTTAAACAAAACACCATATGAGCTATATAAAGGTAAAAAACCAACTTTAGGATATTTTAGAGTATTTGGATGTAAATGTTTCATTCTTAATACTAAAGATTATCTCACCAAGTTTGACCCAAAGTCTTATGAAGGTGTATTTCTTAGTTACTCACAAACTAGTAAAGCTTACATTGTCTTAAACAAAGAAACAATGAGAGTCGAGAAATCGTAGAACATAACATTCGACGAAAGTCCACCTCCCTCTAAGACATCACCTTTGGTAGATGATGACTTAGTTGAAAGTCAACTTGTAGAAAGTCAAGAAATAATTGAAAATGACAAAGAAGATGAACCATTATATAATGAAATTATAAACATCAAAGAATCCAAAAGTCATCCTTTAGAAAAGGTCATAGGAAAACTTAATCAAAGAACCTTAAGATCACAAGCCCAAAATCAAAGTAATCATTTTTGTTTTGTATCTACCATTGAACCGAAAAACATAAATGAAGCAATAAAATATGAATCTTGGGTAATTGCTATGCAAGAAGAGTTAAACCAATTCGTTAGAAATGATGTTTGGAAGTTAGTTCCAAAACCTAAAGATCAAACTATAATTGGAACGAAATGGGTTTTTCAAAATAAAATGGATGAAAATAGTGTAGTGTCTAGAAACAAAGTTAGGCTTGTCGCACAAGGTTATAATCAACAAGAGGGGATTGATTATGATGAAACTTATGCACCAGTAGCTAGGCTCGAGTCTATTAGAATCTTACTTGCATATGCATGTGCTTATGACTTTAAATTATTTCAAATGGATGGTAAGAGTGCATTTCTTAATGGGTTTATTAACGAAGAAGTATATGTTGCTCAACCTCCCGGTTTTACCGACTTTGAGAAACCACATCATGTCTTCAAACTCAAGAAAGCATTATACCGTCTTACGGAAGCACCAAAAGCTTGGTACGATAGACTTAAGACGTTTCTTGTTGAAAACAAATACACCATGGGATTAGTAGATAATACTCTTTTTACCAAGAAAAAGGAATCACATATTATCATTGTTCAAATATACGTTGATGACATCATATTCGGATCAACTTGTCAAGAGCTATGTGATGATTTCTCTAAAATCATGCACGATGAGTTTGAGATGAGTATGATGGGTGAATTAAACTTCTTTCTAGGACTTAAAATTAAACAACTAGAAGATGGCATATTTCTTTAACCAATCTAAATATATAAAAGATATGCTTAAGAAATTTGGTCTTGAAGATTCAAAACCAACTAAGACACCCATGTCTTCGGACACTAAACTCACCAAGGATGAGGAAGGTGAATCGGTAGATAACACTAAATATAGAGGAATGATTGGTAGCCTACTCTATCTCACGGCTAGTAGACCCGACATTAAGTTTAGTGTTTGTCTATGTGCTCGCTTTCAAGAAAATCCCAAGTTATCACACTTAGAAGCCTTAAAAAGGATATTTAGATATATTAAGGGAACGACATGTTTAGGATTATGGTATCCTAAAGGAACGGGTGTAGAAACTATAGTGTATGCCGACTCGGACCATGCCGGTGACTTTGTCGATAGAAAGAGTACAAGTGGTATTTGCACTTTTGTCGGACATTGTCTCACCTCATGGTTTGCAAAGAAGCAAACGGCTTTAGCTATCTCAACTACTGAAGCCGAATACGTCTCAGCCGGAAAAGCATGTCAACAAGCTCTTTGGATGAAGCAAGCTCTCGTGGATTACGGAATTCATCTCAACGATATCGTTATATTTTGCGACAACAAAAGAGCTATTGATCTCAGCAAAAATCCCGTCCAACATGCTTGTATGAAACATATTGAAATCCGTCATCACTTTCTTCGCAACAATGTTCAAAAAGGAAACATCTCAATTGAGAAAGTATCCTCCGAAGACAACATTGCCGACATTCTAACTAAGCCTCTCAAATGAGAACCATTTAATCTTCTTAGACTTGGTTTGGGGTTAATGGAACCAAACATGTAGGTAAAACATAGTCTAAACCTTAGAACAAACAAAACAAAACAAATTTGTTTAAAACTGCTACTGTTCCCACGGAACCAAACGACAACAAAGGCGAAACCAATTTTTTGGTGCCGTCTGGTCCGTGGTGACAACCGTAGCAAAAATGCTACCTACAAAACATCTTCTTCCTCCCAACCTACTTTACCAAAACGTGTAAACATTAGACCTAGCTCATTGTTGACATTTTCTCACCCACTAATCAATGAAGATAACATCATTGTAAGTATCCTAACTACATTTCATCTCTTAATTCTGAGTCTAGGATTCCAATTTGTGCACAAAATCATTACATGGGGATTATGTATATTCTTGTACAAAACATGGATTCAATTGGCAAATTGCATAACTAGTCAATGAAATTAGGTACTACATTGTCACATTGCATAAACAAATCATGTTTTCCACTAATCAAAAGATAATGACTATAAGGTTTTATTCAAATAACCAAACACCCTATGTCAAAATTTTAGAAAAGCTTCTCACTTGTAGGAAAACAATTTTTCATTGTTAATACAAATAGAAACGTAAAATTTTCATCACTTGCATGCTCTTGAATACTAAAGGTAATGCATAACTAATATGCATTCCCGGGTATATTCAAATAAAGCCACATTGAATTAGGAGCGTTTGGGTTATCTCATGCCTTTTGCCAAACACCCCCACTAAAAACCATTTTATGCATAAAATGAGTCGAGATAATCGCAACTCCAAATCATTTTCAAATAGGCACATACTAGAATCAAAACGCTAAGTTTGTTCTCATTTTTAACATGTAAATTCTTGCTCATAGGAATAAGCATGGTAGCCGCAAGATTCTATGATCACAAGGATACTCTTAGCTACATTCCCAAACATCACAAAACCAAGGGACTTTCCAAAGAACAAGTCAAAATATTTAAGAGTCTTGAACAAAGATACTTCCATGAGGGTAGAACCATTCGCTCCTCCTTTGTCGACGAAACCAATCTCCGTCAAGAACTAGCCACCATTCACTTCGATTGTCTCCTTGACATCAATGAACCCATTTGTCCTAGGTTCATGTTAGAAGTCTATGCTAGTGTTACCGGTTTCATTGATGAGGATGATGAATTTGGCCTTAGGTTTAGGATCAATCAAAACGACTACACCATCTCCTTAAGCCAATTTGCTCAAGTGCTAGGAATTCCCAACCGAGGGACATGTGTCTACTCGGATAAGTGGTCACTCACTATCCTTGATGCAATCAATGACCGCTCTCTTCCCTACCAAACTCCTTTAGCGGATAAGGATGTCATCCGTGAGCACCTTTTTAATGCAAGGGCCGCTCCAACCCGTGTCACCCGTAAGGGAAAGGAAGTGAACCGAGATCCATATGGTATGGAGCTCAATGAGCTTAAGCCCGAATTTAAGAAATGGGAGGAACTACTTAGAGCCAATGTCATTAGCACCATTGGAAATATGGACCATATCAATGCTTGCCTTTGTCACATGCTCTACAACTTGTCCACCCGTCAACCATTCAATTTAGCCTACTACATTGCTAGGAGAATGATTGACATTCCAACTCAAGGATCGGTCGCTCTTCCTTACGGGATGCTTCTCACCCGTCTCTATAGAGCCTTTGCACCCATTCCACCAAGCCCAAAAGGGTTGAAGCTTGACTATGCTCTCATCCCTCACATCTTTATGCCCTTGAGTGACAAGGGAGTGGCTAAGACTAAAGGCAAAAGAGCAAAACCTCCAACTCCATCATCATCATCATCAAATTGCTTCGAGGATGGTCTTCTAAATTCTCGCCTTCCACTTTAAGAGTACTATGCATCTCTCCCCAGATTGAGAATGAATTGGCGGAGTTCAAACAAACCAAGGGGATGTTCAAGTGCCTTGGTAGGATGATGAACAAGATTTACAAGAAGTTGGATAAGTGAGGTTCATTTGAAGGAGTGTTTAGAACAAGACAATAACTTTGATGTACGATAAAATTTAGTTGTTTTTAATTTGTAGGCTGATAATATAACTTAAGAAAATGTTGTATGCTAACCATTTCATGCAGGGGGATAGCACAAGTGTGTTATCAAATTTTAGCCATTTTCACCTTAATGTGAAAATATCAGCCTTTGGTCAAATTCTATGCTCCACTATGTTTGTATATGTGTTATTGACTTTTCCTAACTAGAAATGTTTAATGTCACATGTTTTAAGCAAAATTTTAGGTTTCAAAAAACTCCCCGACACCTAAAAATGGGGTCTGTGAACTTTCTGGGTGTCCACGGATCAGACGGCACCAAAAATCTGGTACCGTCTGTTATCCTATTTGGTACCGCCGTACCTGTACAGGCGGATCAGGCGGCACCCTTTTTAGGGTTCTGCTTGTGTAATTTTTTGGTGCCATGGATCCTACAGGTAATTTTCTGAATTTCGCTTATTTCGACATTCCAAATTACCATACATTGCTTCTAGGTTAATCTTAACTAGTTCTTACCCATATTAGAACTAGTGTAACACACTTAGGCACTTAGGATATCCATTTCCCACCAAAATTCAAAAATTTCTAAAATCCACCCAAGGAGCCCTTTTGCATAAAGGAAGGAACCAAAAATTTGGTTCCTTGCAATCCGTGGGTAATCTGATTCTTAGGATCTCACAATCATTAGAACACATTTATTGCAAATCTTTGTTTCTTCACTTCATCCTTCTTGTATGGATTGACTTGGGTGAAATGACTAGCATTAAACCCACTTCAAAATCATTAGGAACCTCATCTCTTCTATGGTTTAACATCAAATCAAACACATTTCTCCATAATTTTTCAATCCTATAAATTAAGAGCTTTTACCATGATCATCTTCACACCTTCTCAATTCTCATCATCTACTAGAAAAAGCTTAAGTCAAAATGACTAAATCTTCACCATCAACCAAGCCTTGCAAAAGAAACGCTAGAATGAGCGTAAGACCTTGTTGCTTTGTCAACATAAGCTCTTCTTCCGAGTCTTCTCCATTAACCATCTCATCACTCATAAGAGATGAGACCACTCTCACTTTGGCTACTCCTACACCACCACCACAATCACCTATCACTATCACTACTCCACCACCAACAAAGACTCCTAGCTCGCCACCACTGGCTCCCATCCAAACATCAAAATCACCATCAACTCTAAAATCTCCAACACTCATCCCGTTAGAGTTATTCTGTACACCACCTACATCTCCAAATCCATTTTTGGAAGACTTAGAGGACTTGCCTCCTAGGCCTAATAATCCACCACCACTACCATCTTTTGATACTATTGAGCGAATAGCTCATGAGTCTCTACGTCCATCATTTGACCCAAACGCCCTGTTAGGGCCAAAACCTCTTCTTTTCCATCCCATCCACAAGGAAATCCATGGTCCTTTGTATGGGGATCAACCACTTCCTACATCAATGTCCCCTCATATAGAGGACATTAAGGAATCCATGTGGGAAGATCACCCCACCAAAGACGAGATTCAAGTCGAACTCCATCATCTCCACCAATTTTCAAATATGGTAGATTCTCATCTTAATGATGCTATGCAAATGCAAAGTGCTTTGCTAGCCTCAATAATCACCACTCCAAACACCAACACCAACACCTCAACCATTCCACCACCACAAAACCATGAACCATACTACCCCCTAGACATGGTTGCTCCAATTGTGAGCATACCAACCAAATAACCGAAAGGACCCGGGTGATGGTCCATGAGCGGAACCCAATTGGATAGATATGGTTGACTTTGGTAAGATTTTGAGATCTTGTTGTCAGACCTCGGCGGCACCAAAATAATACACGGGCAAAACCCTTTTAAGGGTTCCGTGGTCCGTGGTGCTTGCTAATCATTTTGGCTATAAATAGCAAAGCCAAACCAAGTTGTTTTTCATCCCTTTCTATCATATTCTCATACATTCCTTCTCTCTAACATTTCTAACTCAGTTTCATATCATATTAGTGATCTCTTTTGTGGCAAAGAAGATCAAGATACATTCAAGCTTCAACAAGAAGTTGGAAATATTGTTTGTTTGTTGTTGTATGATCTTGTGTTGATTCATACATCATTGTTGTACCAATCCATCATAATCTTGTGCGTGTGAGTGGTTAGTATTTTAGTCCTTAAAATACATTGTGTGTGGGAGTGGTTGTACCCTTGAAAAGAACTCGACATCTAGCTTAGTGTCGAAAATAGTGTGTAAGCGAAGTGTAAAGGTTTCTCCGTCGGTGAAAGGAGCTTGTTGACTAGTGAAGTTAAACTCTCGAGTGTGAGACTCGAGGAGTGGAGTAGGAAAAAGAGTCCTTGTAGACCAAACCACTATAAACAACTAGTTGTGGTTTGATTGTTTCTTTCCTTATCTACTCTTTATATATTGTTGATTACTATTCACTAACATATCTAAGATCAATATCAATTGATCTTTCAATAAGTTTCAAAACAAAGTTTTTAATCGGTAAACTATTCAACCCCCCTTCTAGTTTTCCTTAATAACTACAAGGAACCACTGAGCTATCTCAGGGACAGAGTTGTATTTGGAGGAGTGAAAGATGGCTTGTGTGTGTGTTTTACAATTATCACAAGCTTAAAATCTTCCACTCGATCTCTTATGCTATTTATATAGGTATGGATTTTAACTCTATCCTAAGGGACAAACTGACAGGCTACAGAAGACAAAATACTGATGTATTTTGTCTCTGTTTACAAAGGCTATATTGGGTAAGTAACAAGGTTGCTTTCTTCTAGTCAGTGATGACACTGAGCCTGATAGTTATCCATTCAGGGAAAGTTGACTTTGTTTGATAAGGACTTCGTCTTATATGTTCAAACTTATCCCGCCTTGTCCCGCTCATTCTTCAGTCTTCAACTTCAGTTTGTCTTCAGTGTGAGTAGTTGGTGAGGAGTTTCGGAATTCAGTGAGTTATTGTCAACACTCACTGAATCCACCATCTTCTTCTTGACTCAGTCTTCACCCCTTAAGTTCTGCCTTACTGAGTGGAGAGACTTCTTCTTTGCCTCTTACTGAGTATCCCGAAGATAGCTCACTGAGAGACTATGCGCTCAGTGACTTGTTAGTGTTTAAGGGACAACACTTAGGGTATTTTCAATTCAAATCCTAGACTTAAGGGGTTGGGTATTTACTGAACCCAACAGTCTCCCCCTATTTGGATATACAAATAGCCTAAGTGTTTGATTAGTGTAAGTAAGCAAATGGCTTCTTCTTACACTGAATGTACTAATGAACATAATAAGGAACACTGAATATTTAACAAAAAATACATCGTTTATTGATCAAATTACATAGTCCCTATCACTAGTACAAAAGATGAAACAAAAGATGTCACTCAATATGGATTCCCAGTGCTTCAAGCTTTGGTTTCTTCTTGAGGAGTGTTTCTTTATCAGGGTGCTCTCTTATCTTAGCATTCAGGTCATTGCAGAACCTGACGTTTGCTGGGGTTTGGATCTGAGAGGCCACTGGTAGATAACTTGCCATTGTAGACACTCTTGCAAGGTCAATGTCACTCCACCTCTAGAATGCTTGGTTTCCATAGACATCAATAAAGAAGAGTCCTCTTTCAGGCTCTTCAATGCAAAGACAATTTACAAACTTTACTCCCTCTGGTAGCTCCTTGTTGCAGTCCAGGCCAGGGACTTTGATTTCAGGCTACGATTCAACCCTTTTTCTTTTTCCTTGGGCTGGCTGAGACTGAGATCCTTGTGGTGCAGTTAGAGCTGGCTGAATTCCAAGCTGTGTTGGTGCTTCCCTCAGTCTTTCATACCTTTTGCTCAGTGATTTCATCAGCTCCTTGACCACTGCATTCTGTTTCTTAGAAATGATTGGACCAAGCTCATCGAGTTAAGTGATCCTAAAGTCAGTGAATTTCATGGGACCATGAACCTCGAAGTATCTTTTATCATCTCCCCTGTAGACATTCATTGCCAGTGGTTTGGAGTTGGGGATAATTTTTACATCTGTGATCTTCTCACGCAGCCTTCTGCTTATCATTGACCAATTGTAGTGGTCAATTCTTTCATGCCTGATGGCTGCAGCTTTCCTGTTCTTTTCATCAAGCTTTTTCCTCATTGCAGCCATTTGAGCAGCCTGAGCATCCTTGAACTTTTTTCCAGCCTAACCTTTTGAAGCTTCTTGGGATCAATTCCAATATTCTCAGCTTCCTGAGCAACAACTTGTACCAGTGCTTCTTTGCTCTTCCTTTCTTCCTCAGCTAGTTTCTTTCTCCTTTATTTCTTTGAAAGGTAGGCACTTAGCTGTTGTGGAGTAAGCAGATACTGAGTGTTGCCGATGACATAGGGAATCTTCTCAGGCTCAGGTGTTTGCATTATGGCTTTTCCTTTATCCTGGCCTGAAGAAGAGGGTGCTACGAAAGGTGGTGTTGTTGTCATGATAGGTGTTGCAACTATTATTGTCATTGTTGTTGTTGGTGGTGGTGGGACTGATAAGATGGGTATTGCTGAGAATGGTTGAGCTGGCTCCCCCTCAGTGTGAGAGAGAGTCTCTTCAGTGGCTCTCTCCCCCTCAATTGTTTCTGCAACATCAATGAGAGCAAGAGTTGCCTCGAATACTAAGGGAGTTGGAGTTTCTTGACCTTTGAAGGCTTGGTATATCTCTGTAACCATAGCCTTGATGTCAGTTGTATCCTGTTGAAGACTGGTGACCTTTTCTGCCAGATTAGCCTGAGATAATTCCAAAGCAGTCATTCTAGGCCATAGAAGACGGTGCCTTAGCCAAAGTAGTCACTTGAGCATCCAAAGAACCCAGTGTTGCCTGAAGAGACTGAACGGAAGACTGAAGACCCTGAACATTGGCAGATTTGAGCATGTTGATTAGGTCAGTAAGGCTGGACGAATTCTTCAAGTAGGCCTTAGTAGCCTCCAGCACTTTGGAGTTGAGTGTTGGGTCTTCTTTGACAGAATCCCTGATTTCATCTTTCTTTGTGCCACAACCCTGCAGGTGCTTGAGAAATTTAAGCAGGTTTTCATCCTGTCTGTGGAGATGTTGATACATTAGCTCCATGTGCTCATCAGTGTTGCCGTTAAAAGTAAGCACTTCAGATTTTAATTCAGCGTAACTTGAAGCTGCTTCAACGTGCTGATCCCAGAGAACATCAGTAACACCAGAGTATAATTTCCTGGAAGCCTTTGTGATCCACATTACCAGCTGTCTTTCAGTCAGTGGAAGAACATTATCATACTTCTTGAACTCTTCAGGACAAGATGAAGTAGAGGAGTCAGAGTCAGTTTCTTTAGCAGGTGACTCTTCAGTCTCTTAAGGATCAGGCTGATGCTCTTGTTCTTGAGTTTGAACATCAGCGTCCATTTCTTCCCCTGCTGAAAGTATGTCATATTCACTGTCAGCCAGTTCTTCATTAGAGAATAGGATTTCATTAACTTCAGCAACTGTTAAGAGACCAGTGGTGGTGATGGGTTCCATATCAGCGGGTGGTATTTTTCCCTCTAAGTCTTTGTCCCCCTGTGCTCCTTCAAGCACTGGTGGGCGATTCCCAGTGATATCCCTAGAAGCGGTGGCAGTGAGATCCCTATCAATGGGTTGTGTGTTTCCTTCTGAGTCTTTGGGATTATTCAGTTGGCCCTCAGACAAAAGCTGTGATTGGCGAGTGTCATCCTTGGGAAGTGTGGAAGGCGCTCCCCTACCAGCGGGTTGTATGTTTCCCTCTGGATCTTGGGGAGTAGTAGTTGGGACCAAGGGCACTGACTGTGATGTATCAGTGTCCTTCGTTGTCACCGGGGTGGACAATGTTTGGTCTTCTATAGGTGGTTGATCAGTATGGGGATTTCTTTGCCTTTTAGGTTGTGCTCCAGAAGCCTCAGGGCCTTGAGACTTGGGTTTGGTCTTAGTCCCAGTCTGAGACTTCCCCTTTCTCTTTTTAGGAGCAAGGTTTGGAGACACTGAGTCCCT
Source organism: Chrysanthemum makinoi (assembly GCA_910596185.1). Taxonomy (NCBI): domain Eukaryota; kingdom Viridiplantae; phylum Streptophyta; class Magnoliopsida; order Asterales; family Asteraceae; genus Chrysanthemum; species Chrysanthemum makinoi. Next base: position 141,539,679 of record OU343221.1, on the reverse strand, counting down.
TTGGTTGTTTACAGCAACCATATGGGCCATCAATTCAATTTCAGTGACTTGGGATGGGTCTTTTTGAAAATTTGATTGACTCAGGATACCAGGTAAAGCAGTGTATTCGTATTCCTGAGGGTAATTGCAACCCAGTAACACTTGCAAAGCACATGAGACAAACCTAGGGTACGAAACGTATTTCGTCCTAGTTTTGCTCAGTAGCTTGGTTACGAGATCACTGTAAATGATCTCCCCAATGTCGACAATGACCCCTGTCATCAAGCAGTATGCCACCATCAACTGAATAGAATTAAGTCGTTCAGTGGATGAGTGGTTCCCGCCGAGAACCTGAATCACAAATGTGAACAGGATCTTCCAAGCCGCAGGAAATGAGTTCTTGGTGACAGGGGTTCTGTCCAAAAATTTTGGATCCAAAACAATTTGTTTTAACCCATCCTTAACTGTGGAGGGTTCAGGATGAGCAACATAGTTTCCAGAATTGTAGTCTAACCCTGTTGATGTACAAAATGTTTTATAGTCCAGGGTGACTGACTTTTCCCCATTAAAGATCAATTTGATGAGATACTCCGAGGAGTCTAAGGTCATCTCATCGGTAGAGGGTGTCGGGTCATAGGCCACAGGTTGTAGCCCAAAACTCCCCGAGGAGATTTTGGTACAGGATAGAAGGGACCGAGTAAAGGCTTTAAGTGGGCAGTTGAATAAAAACTTCATGATGCCCTTATAGGCTGGGACATCAGGGGTTATTCAAAAGTGCCTATAACATTGTTTGTTTTAAATTCAACATTATTGAGATCTCCTACCCACTGAGGTGCAAACTAAAGAGATTGTATTCTTTCCATTTCCATTAAAAGTTTTAGGGTTTTGAAAAGATTTATTGACAAGAACAATCAAAGAGTTTTGAATCTCTTAAGTTTTGTGATGAAAAACCTTTTGTAAATTGTTTACAGAGAAGATTTTACTGAAAAACTGTTTTAAGGATTAAAGAACACAAAGATTTCTGGGTTTGAGAAGTGATTTTGACAGAGTTTAGATGCAGAAATTCTTTGTGTGTGTTTTTAGTGTTTTTGAGAGGGGTATTTATAGAGTGGTGAGAGGGGTAATTTTTGCATAAATGAGGATTTGTAAAGTCAGTTTTTGAAAATGTTTTATTTACCTCATTTAATGCCACCACTCCACTACCCGCAGTAATTTCCTGATTTTCAAGGGAACAGTTGCAGTGCACAGTAAAAGTGCATTATGCAGTAATAAAATATCCTTAGGATATTTCATGTGAGAGGAGGCGTTTAATGCCAAGTGGGATGAGGTAAGGTTTTAAGGGGACCCTTGACTTGGATGACAGTAAGACAAAGAGACATATATTCATATATTAAATTGGTATGTTTACCAACCTAGGACATTTAAGTAACTGATACTTGGTGCATTTAGTTACTCATTCAATGCTGAATATCCAAAGTCAGGGTCCCTGAATGAGTGTTACTCATTCAGTGAGAAGGTTGTATTGGGGTTTTGTTCAGGGAGCATGGACCATTTCAGAGAGAACTTACTGAGATTGAGATTGATTTTCAGGTTGTTGACTTTCAATGTCAAGCATTCCCAATTCAGCTTTCAGTCTCCTAAAGGTAGGTTCATCTAAGGGTTTGGTGAAGATATCGGCAAGTTGATATTCAAGAGGATGAAATGGAGTTCTATGTCTCCTTTCATTATGTGGTCCCCTGATGAAATGACATCGATATCAATGTGTTTGGTTCTTTGGTGGAGGACAGATTGTTGGAGATTGCAATAGCCTGGTGTTATCACGTAAGATGGGTACCATTTTGTAGTGGATGTCATAGTCACTAAGTTGACTTTTCATCCATAATACATTGGCACAACATCCTGCAGTGACCACATACTCACTTCGGTGAAGACATTACCACGATTGTTGCTTTTAGCACTCCAAAACCGAGCTTTCCTCCAAGAAATTGACAGGGACCACGAGGTACTTTTTCGTCCATGTTACAACCTGCATAATCGTGAGTCGAATACCCTTTGAGGTCAAACTCTAAGCACTTTCAATAGTAAAGTCCAACGCTTGGAGTTCCCTTCAGGTATCTGAGGATTCTTTTGGCTGCAGTGAGATGGGATTCTTTGGAATTGGTCTGATATCTTGCTATTAGACAGACTAAGATATGTATGTCTGGTCTAGAGGCAGTTAGATACATCATTGAACCTACAATCCCCTTGAAATGAGTTTGATTGACTGATTTGTCAGTGAGATCAGGTCCAAGGTTGTTAGGAGGGACCATTGGTGTCTTCACTGAGGCACGCGATCGGATATCTCATATTTCTTCAAGAGATTTCGGTATACTTCTCTTGACTGATGGAGATTCCTTTATCGCTTTTCTGATTTGTAGTCCAAAGAAGTATGTGAGTTCACCCATCATGCTCATTTCAAACTTCTTTGTCATCAGTTTTCAAACTGTTTGCAAAGAGTATAATTTGTTGAGCCAAAGATGATGTCATCAACATATACTTGGACCGGTATCACATCTTGCTTTGTCCTGTAGATAAACAAAGTGTTGTCTATCTTTCCTCTGACAAACTTATTTTGAATTAGGAAGGCTGAGAGAGTTTCATACCATGCTCTGGGAGCTTGTTTAAGTCCATAAAGGGCTTTGTCAAGCTTGCAGACATAGTCATTGAATTCACTACTCTCAAAGCCAGGAGGTTGCTGAACATACACATCTTCCTTGAGTTCACCATTCAGGAATGCACTTTTTACATCCATTTGGTAAAATTTGAAGTTCATGTAGGTAGAAAATGCAAGGAAGATCCTGATGGATTCCATTCTTGCAACAGGAGAAAATGTCTCATCATAGTCAATGCCTTTTTGTTGACTGTAACCTTTTTTTATCAGATTTGTTTTGAAAATTTTGATGAGACTGATAGATTTTTGGTTGAAATTTGCTAAAGCCTGAGGACTGATTTGACCCTGATGGTTTGTAAGAGGGTTCAAATTGTTTTGAAAAAGCGATCTTTGGCAAAATGACCTCTTTTATGACATTTAAAGCATTCAGTGTCCTCATTTGCTTTAGCATTGGAAAACATTTGTTTTTTTATAAACCTCAGAGTTAGCAATGAGTGCCCTTTCCTGAAATTCAATGTTCAGGTCATTTAGGTACTCCTCACTTGATCTCTCATCAGGCTCATCATCCGAATTTTCCCGAAATTCTTGAACCACTGTTAGAATAAAAGCAATGGAGATAGGTGTTGAAGTGATGGTCAGGGACTTCTTGACTTCCTGAGACTTCTTCAAGTCAGGGTATCGTCTATTGATGAGGTTTTCCTCATAGAAAAATTTCCTATATATTTCAAGAAGTTCAAGATTCTGGATATGATTAGCATTCCTAAGTTCCTAAGAGAAATTCAGCCACTTCTCAGGGAGACTATTGACAAAAAAAACATTGATTTCATGTTTTGACAACTTAACACCATCATTTGACAGTTCATTTAACAAACTTTTGTAACGGGTGTAAGTTTGAGACTGGGTTTCTGATTCCTTAGCCATGAAGGTGTTATACTCAAGTTTCAGGTCCATTATCCTGTTTTCCTTGGTATCATATGGACCTTCATGACTGTGGACCAGGTCATCCCAGGTTTGTTTAGTCAGTACTTACAGCTTATAACTCCATAATATCATCGAAGACAAGATATGATGATACTTTTGAGCCTTTGGTCTGGTTGACTCTCCTCTTATCCGAGTCAGAGCTTCGGTTTAGGCAAACCTTCGCCAGTCTTTGGGACAAATGGACCTTCATTAATACACTTTATGTAGTAAGGTTACATTGCAGTCAAATAGCAAAGCATTCGCTTTTTCCATTTGTTAAATTTACCAACTTCTAGTCGAGGGGCAACAGCTGAATAAGCTCCACCCTTTTTGTCGACAAGTTGGGGCACATCAATTTCAGCCATTAGGATCCTGATTTAAAAACATTTTTGAGCGGCTTAAAAAGGGTTTTATAATCAGCCCTCTCTGATACCACTTGTTGTTCCCGTTTCACAATCGTATAAAACAGTTTAAAGCTTTAAGTAAACTGATCGTGAGTAATGACTGAAAATAATGCAAGTAAAAACATACTGAATAATTTTCAACTTAATATTCTTTATTAGAAACAAATCAAAAAGAATACATTACCCAAGTACTTGCGAAATAGCACTTGGGATTGAAATGAAAAAGTATGCTAACTCCTCACTAAGCTCCAGCTAGGTTTGAGCATAACTACAAGGAACCACTGAGCTATCTTAGGGACAGAGTTGTATTTGGAGGAGTGAAAGATGGCTTGTGTATGTGTGTGTTTTACAATTATCACAAGCTTAAAATCTTCCACTCCATCTCTTATGTTATTTATACAGGTATGGATTTTAACTCTATCCTAAGGGACAAACTAACAGGTTACAAAAGACAAAATACTGATGTATTTTGTCTCTGTTTACAAAGGCTATATTGGGTAAGTGACAATGTTACTTTCTTCTAGTCAGTGATGACTCTGAGCCTGATAGTTAGCCATTCAGGGAAAGTTGACTTTGTTTGATAAGGACTTCGTCTTATCTGTTCAAACTTATCCCGCCTTGTCCAGCTCATTCTTTAGTCTTCATTGCCTTCAGTATTCAACTTCAGTAGTGTGAGTAGTTGGTGAGGAGTTTCGGGATTCAGTGAGTTATTGTCAACACTCACTGAATCCACCATCTTCTTCTTGACTCAGTCTTCACCTCTTAAGTTCCGCCTTACTGAGTTGAGAGACTTCTTTTTTGCCTCTTATTGAGTATCCCGAAGATAGCTCACTCAGAGACTATGCGCTCAGTGACTTGTTAGTGTTTAAGGGACAACACTTAGGGTATTTTCTATTCAAATCCTAGACTTAAGGGGTTTGGGTATTTACTGAACCAAACACAAAACATAAATTCATTTTAAGGAAAAACCAAAATTCGTAAAAGTTCGAATTGGAGTTTTTACTCTCTTCTCCCCCTTTTTGTCGAAACAAAAAGAGCGTCGAAAAGAAACTAACACAATGTTTTAAGAAAAACATGTAAAAGAAAAAAAATATAGAGAGCAAGTGACGGGAAGAGTTCTCGTCTTAACTCCCCCTTGACGAGTCCATCCCTTTGTGAGGGCGTCAAGTAGATAACAACTACTAAGCTAATGCATTGCAACTATGTTTTCAAATGGTTTCGTCTTAGTGACGATAATGCTCCCCCTTGTTGATTGCAACATTGCAAGGGGACGTAACGAAATGTAATCCATATGAGGATTATATTGCAAATGGTTTTGCAATGTATGGTTTGACACAAAGCTCCCCCTAGCTTAGGGTGTCAAAGTCTTCATGTGTATTTTTAAAATCTACAAAACAAAGGTTAGAAAACAAGTATATAGTGCATAATTTCCTGAAAATAAGACTCAAGTTAGTAGAAAATTGGTCTTCTATTGCACGGATCCTACGGTTTTCTCCTTGTAGGGATCCATCTAGGAAAATCTCAGGGATCCGTCTATCTGATGACAGAATTCAGCAATGGTGATGTACCAAATAATGTTAACATCAAAGTGAGATATGTATTCAAGCAACAAACATATACTCAAAGCAATGTGGCATATAAACTATCATTTAATAAAACATACGAGATAATCAACAAAACTCTAAAACTAAGTGAATGATTTAGCCATGTAATACATATTCTACTAATACTAATAAGTGACCAAAACTTAAGAAGCAACAATGTGCTTGAGTCTAAGGATGAGTAGACTTGTTGTTTTGGTCAAAATCTTTCAAGAAGATGATTAAACATGAAATGCAACTCATTTCGTACTTCTTGAACAAATCCTTGGGTGATTAGACAATTAGAGCAATTATTGTCATGATTAGGAACCAGAGGAGATTGGATGTTTTGAGGAGGCTCAACAAATGATGGTGGGGTTACATTGAGTAATGTAGGATGAGGATCTACTAAGAATGAGGGTGGTGGTAATGGAAATTCCTCCACATGATCAAGTCCTTGGTGGTTCCTTGTTTCTAATGATGGACTAGTTGGTGTTGTAGGTGGTTCCTTATTTAACGAGAAGGTTGGTGAATGGGAAGTTCTCGGTGAATGCTTTAATGAATAGAGAATTGAGAGAGAGGCTCGGTGAAAGGGTGTAGTCTATGCTCTATAAATGAAGGCTTAGACGGTTTTCTAGAACTAGGTACGTTAGGTTTAGAGCTTGATGAACCCTTTTCTAGCCCAAAAAGTCTAATGCTAATTCTTGCGGTTCTCTTAGCAATTCTTGATTGGGTTTGTTAAGGTGGGAATCTAGCACTATTATCTCTTACGGGAGATGATTTGGTGGATGAAATCTCATGAATCATATGACCATTACTTTTGGATGAGCCTTTGGTTGAAGAGTTGTTGCTAAGTGCTTTAGTCATAGTGATGGTGAGGATGCAATATGAGCTTCTAACTAATGATTTTTGAGAATTAGGTAGGAGTGATGACTTAACCTCAAGAGTGTTTGGTTTATAAAGGATGAATTTGAATTAAGGAATTAAATTCATGACCACTAAGGTGATTAGGCATGCACTAAGGTCAACTAAGATGTTGTTCAGCTCTAGGAAATCATTAAATGGTAACTAAACGTGTTTAGATTACAAAATGTGGCTTAAATTTGAAGGAAAAGCTGATTAAAGTCTTTCTGTAGACACGGATCCCATAGATCCCTCTCACTAGGGATCCGTCTGGTTATAAACCAGGGATCCGTCTGTCAGACACATATGTGATGAAATGATTATGCTTTTTGTAAGGTCTAGAACCTATGAATCTTGAGGTTTTGACTTTCCTTAGATGTCTTGATTGGTGGATGTCTTAAATGCTCAACCATAAGAAGTGAGGATACTTAATGATGGTTTTAGGTAGGAAAGTGGACTTTTGAAAGTCTAACTAAGTGCTTGAAGAGGATACCATTTGATTTGAAATGGAAAAATGCTGGCAATTAGTCCTAGAAATCAGATGATGGCTCAAGAGAAATTTGAGAAAATCCTAAAAAATAAAGAAAAATGAAAAACTAGTTTCAAGCCTATTTTGAGTTAAGAGTGACTAAAATCAATTTGCTAAAATTAATAGAAACATCAAACTAAGTGTTTTTAGATGTGAGGAATAATGTGTGAGCATTGGAGCAGAAATATGGTGAATATTGGTGAGTTTGATAAATCAAAGGCACTTTGAATTTGATCCTAAGTTACCTACGGGTGAATGTGAGACCTATTGTGCCTGAGGAAGCCTTAAGTGGTATTAAAGAGTCATGTTTAGCCAACATGTTGTGATCAAGGGGATAATATTGATGTATAATGATATGTATCTGGTATCTGTATGCCCGGATCCCACGGTTCTCTCATTGGAGGGATCCGGCTAGTTATAGTTCTGGGATCCGGCTACTGCAGAACAGAAGGCTTTCAGCAATTGTGCAATTCTTGCACTTCATATCAAATGCTTCTCCTAGTCATTTCTACAATGATTAAATGCAAGAACATAACAAGTATAACACATAGCAAGTGTGGGGGAACTAAAGGTAGCTAAAGATGAGTGACGACGACTACTTGAATGATTTCAAGATGTCATAAAATCTCATCCTACTCGTTCCTAAGTTAAATTGTTCAATGCCAAGTTATGGCAATTCCTACATACTACATCCTACTCTACATAAGTATTGTTAAGATGTTACAAACCATTGTTTCAAATTGTTTTCACAAATTAAGGTCCTATGACCTTACCTTACTTCCCTATCTCCTTCCATATCACTCCCCGTCTTCATCCTCCCCTCCACTCTTCATCCCACCATCTCTACTTCTTTTTCTTCAAGAAGTTAGCGAAGCACTTGAAGATCCCTTTGGTTTGTTTCCATTCTTGTGATGGGCTTGGAATGTCCGGTAATTGATTGATGTAATCCAAAGGGTCTAGATCGGTGTTGCCAAGGGCGTTGCTACTTCCTTCTCCTTCTCTTTGTCTCTCCCGTTCATCCGATGAATCTATTGGGGGGTGAGGTCTTTTGCCATCCATCATAAACCTTGTAGTTCTTCCCTCGGTCAACGACACCATAACTTTGTTGCAAAAGCTATGATCAAAAGAGTACGGAGAAGGATCTAAAGAAAAGATGAAGTTTGCAAGGCGGGATAACAGCATTGCATATGGGAGCACCATTTTGTCCATGCTTTTGACGCTCACCATTCTCTTAATCATGTAATATGCAAGGTTGAAGCGAGTCTCGGTCACAAGGCAATAGATCATGAAGCTTAAGCACGCATTGGGGTGATCCTTGTTCCCTCCCAAGAAAATCACATTCTTCCTTACTACCACTTCCCATTTCCTATACAAAGTGTACATCTCGGAAAGCTCCATTTGGAATGGATCCCTATAGATCACTTTGGAATTTCTAGTGACCCTCGATGGGGATGCCCTTTGCATGAACACGGTATCCCTTACCGTGGTTGCTTCCAGGATTCTCATGTGGTAGACTTCATGATGATCAACCATATCGTGTAGCTCCGCCAAAGACCATTCATTGGAAAACATGCAAACTCCTTGGTATGGAACACGTAGTATTCTTCCAAATTCTACAAGTGAAAGAGTGTACTCATGTTCATTTATGATGAAGAAAATTAAGATGGTCCCGTTCTCATTCCTAACTATTCTCATTGTTTTATAGAATTCGAGTACGAACACCGGGGCAAATTTGCTCGTTTATGTCCAAAAGACAATCAAAGCCAATTGTTTCAAAAACTTGTCGGATGTCGGTGTTAGCAAGGAATGATGGTTCTACCACACGACCTTCATGAAAAAGTCTCTTTTCGAGCAACTTGAAAGCTTTCCTATCCTCCGGGCTAAGTCCATCCTTTCGATGGTACATTAGGATGTAGTGGGCGGTATCATGATAGTCTTGTTGTCGGTTACTAGGCATGATTGTTCCTATACAACAAAACCACAATGTGGTGTTAATTGTGAATAGTAGCCTAAAGGGTTTGATCACAATTTTGCTCAAATCATCTTTATTGAATTTAAGAAATGAGTTTAATTTGTATTAACAATGTTAATTCTTTGATTTAGATTATCTTAGAAAACAATGTGGTGACAAATTATGACAAACCCATTTGAACCCAACCTCTAACGATGAAAATTGTAATCTTTAGGAATCAAGGAATTAAATTAACAATGTAGTGAAGATTATACTTACACAAGTGATTGTTTTGCTTGAAGGAAATGATCCATTTGCTCCTGTGAATAGTAATTGAGTTTTTTGTTCGTGAGTCTTTGAAGTGAAAGTGATAGTGGAACTTCCACATTGATCATTTCTAACTTATGTTGTCTTCTGTTGCACGGATCCCACGGATCCCTCTCATTAAGGATCCGGCTAGTTCAAACTCAGGGATCCGGCATGATAGCAAAAGTTCAACTTAATCATTCCTTGATAACTTTGGTTTGGGAGTTCTAAAATGCCTAGAGTTTGATGTTTAAGCTCTATAACTTGTGGTTTTGGGTTTTGACGGTTTAATACTAATCCTATTTGATGAGGTTCCCTTTTTATGAATAAGTCATAATTCTTTGGGAGATTTTTCAAAAGTTATGACAAAATCTCATTTTATCATAATATAAGAAATTTCACATGGATACTAATTGACGTAGATGAAATGTCAATAGTCCTTTTATGAGGAATAATGATCAAGGCTCTCGAATAGCCGAGATATCATTATTACAGGTTTGTAGTGTAGTCTATACGAATCAACGAAGAATACTATTCTTGATGATGATTTCAATATAGATAACTACTATAGTAATTACTAAGAAAGTGTAAACATACTACTAAGACTTTAATAAAATAAAAGAAAGCTTGAAATTAATTAAGATCATATCTTTGCTAAATATTCTTTTTAAGAAAAATAATATTTAGAGAAATTCTTTGTCATCTTCATAAGATCCCTAAATCCATGTGTGAGGAATACTATGCTAAATATTCTTTTTATGAAAAGAAATATTTAGAGAATTTCTTCATGATCTTCTTGGTATGCCCAAATCTAAGTATGGAGAATTCTTAACAAGGAAAATATTAGAACGTTCTATCACTGTCCAACACTAAACACTATGATGATTTTTAAAACATGACTTAAAAAAAATCCTTCTTTGTAGTTTTCAAACATACACGGATCGTATCAAGTTTTTAAAGTACAACATACTCTAAGAAACTTGGTAACGAAGCTCTTATGCCAATTGTGGAAAACTAGAAGGGGGTTGAATAATTTTACCAATTAAAACTTCGTTTTAAATTATTTAGATCGACTTATGTCAATCTATTTATATGTGTATGTTGGACATTGATAGATAGATATATAACAGTGTAATGAAAGATAAAGAGTAAGAAGCACATAACCACGACACGAGTATTTATAGTGGTTTGGCTACAAGGACACCTTCCTTGCCCTACTCCACTCCCTGAGTCACCTACTCGAGTGTTCGTAATCACTACACGACACCAACTCCTTATGGCGGAGAAGCCTTCACAACGTCGCCTACTCTTTTTACGGTACTAGGCTAACTACCGGGTTGTTTCACAAGGTTGAACCACACCTACCACAGCGTCGCCTACCCTTTATCCGGTACTAGGCTAAGTACCAAGTTCCATTACAATGGAGGAACTACTACCCAACACTACACACTAACCCCAAAGGAGATCCACTCCTTATTACAACACCATCAAGGATATCAATATCCTTGGAAAAAAACTATCACTATTTGTATAACGATGCACCTCATCGATTATACGACCTTGGCATCCTTCACTAATGCCACTTGATTTGACATCTAGGCATCTTTCACTAATGCCCTTGACACGAACGCTTGGCACCTTTCACTAATGCCTTCGTCTTGACTCCTCTTCACTAATGCTTTTGACACGGACGTTAAGCACCTTTCACTAATGCTTTCGTCTTGACTCTTTCGGCATCCTTCACTAATTCCTTGGACTCAACACTTCTATGGAGGAAGAAAGAAGTATCAACAAGAGAACCTCAGTAGTCCTGATGATGACGAAGTATGGCAACTCATGGACTTGAGCTTGCTCGACTTCAAGAAGTGGTGATCTCGCCTTTAAGAGGAACCTAGAGAATCACACAAAAACAAAAGACAAACTACATAGAAAAATCCTTTAGGATCTGCGGTTAGAAGGTTACAATACTTAGGGAAAGTATGTGTGGGAGTGGCAACCAAAAAGGAAGAAATGGCTCACTATTTATAGAAGAAAAACAACTACTGTTCCACGGATCCCTCACTTGAAGGATCCGTCCAGTGTATTACTGGGGATCCGTGGGACGCTCCCTTTTGCCCATGAGTTTTGGGTCATGGGTCATGGGTTATGGATCATGGGTATCCAAGTAGATACAATGCATCTATAAGATGCAATGCATCTAGTCCATGGTTCATGTATTAAAACTATGGGCCATGTATTAAAACCATGGGTTATGGATATTATCCATATATGACATAAGCATGATGTCATGCAATGGGTTATGGGTCAAGCTCCATGGGTATGGGTCATGGACTTTGGGTTGTACCCAACTACATTCAATGTATTTGGTCAATGGGTCAGATACTTAAGTTTCTACCCAATTGTATTACCCATTATAATACATACTAGTTATGTATATATTTGCCCAATATGTAAACACTAGTTGTTGTACATATGTATTACTAAATCATTAGAACACTTATACTTGTTTTAGTGTTTTATGTGAAAACGTAAGTGTGTTAGAAAACTATTGGCTCAAACTATTTACGTATTTTATTTGTTTTGTTAAAATGATTTTACATTTGTTATCGACAAAACATTAGAAGATCGTAAAATATAAATAAACATTTTTACGTCTTATTTGTATTAACAACACATGTTCAATAGATTGACATAAGTCGATCTAAATAGTTTAAAATGAAGTTTTAATTGGTAAAACTATTCAACCCCCTCCCCCTTCTAGTTTTCCATAATTAGCATCAGAGCTTCGTTACTAAGTTTCTTAAAGTATATTGTACTTTAAAAACTTGATACGATCCGTGTTTAATTGAAAACTACAAAGAAGGTCTTTTACAAAAACAAACACAATGTTTTTAACACTTTGTTTGGATGTTGATTAGATGACAACATTTTTTACTTACTATTTATTTAATTGCACTAACCTTCTTTGTCACGTTGTGTTAAAGCTCATACCTACCAAGCCATAGGAATTTCTTGGTAACAAGAATACCTTCCCTAAGAAGGTATCCTAAACATGAAGGAACCGGAATTGTCTACTGACATTTGTTGTGTCATTTGTGAAGACATTCCTAAGTGCATTAGAGGTATGACTTTCCACTTATCTCTAAATAACATTAGCTTAATAAATAAGTGCTTACATAGGAATTTATATGATTATCTTTTGTGCATGCTCATATATTACACATAGCTTCGTTAGGAAACTCTTCTCGCATACGTGTTGCTTTTTCGTCTAAAAGTCGAGGTTTATAAAACTTGTGTTTTATTTCATTTAATCCAAAAATCATATCTTTCTAATAATAAAACAAAACAAAAATCTCAAAAAATTCCTCCTTCCCATAAAACTCCCTCTGACGTCCATTCCACCAAACCCTCACTTTTTCAAATCTTCCACCTTCAAAAATTACCTCTCATTCAAAACTTCATCTTCCTCCTCATCTCATCTCATCTCAAACCAAAACCAAGAAGGTTCTCCATCAACATGGTTTACATCGCCCTCGTACTCATCGCCTTAACACTCATCGCTCTCGTGTTCCCCATGATGAAGTTTACGTATGGATACATATACTTTGTGTTGTTAATCTACATTGGTGTTATATACCCAATCATTTGTATCGTTCTTAGCATTGAAATGAAATATTACTAATGTTCTAGTTTATCTAGTTTATTTCTCAAATATGTTTGTCCTTTCATTTACTTTTTATCATTCGTATTTTTTGGTCTTGAGATACATTAGAAACCAACAATGCATGCTAAAGTAAACATTGGCTAAAATACATATTTTTGTATAAACATATAAGATGCAAAAATATTTTTTCGTCAAAACCCTTTTTCTGTCTCTACAGATCCACGGATCCCTGTAGGCATACTAGCCGGATCCCTCATGGAAGGGAACCGTGAGAACCGTCCTTTTGGATAACAGTTTTTTATGCAATATAAAAACCGTTTTCTTCCTAAAAGAAATGTTTCACTAGAATGTCAAACATTGAGTGAGTTAATTATCATTATTAATAAACATCTTGTAAAAACGTTAGCTAATCATTGTTTTGCCCGTAATACGTCACATCCTATTAACTCTTCTTTTATATAGGTCTCGCTATGTCGCATGAGTATGAGTTTGATTTTTCACTCACTTGCGTCTACACTCCTAACATCTCTTTTGAGCCCAACACTCCTGGCAATCATGTCCGTGGGTTCAATAATCTCGAAACCCGTCACTTCCATGAAGGAAGTATTGTCGACACTCCTCTACAATACGAAGAAGGTATCAATACCTCCTTCCGAACCATTGGACTGGAATGTCTTCTCGAAATTAACGAGAAAATATGTCCAAGGTTTGTATTGGAATTCTTCCGTCAAGTTGAACTCATTCGTAACGAGAATCGCTCTCTTTCTCTTTGGTTTTGGATCAAAAACCAAAAGTTTGTTTTAACCCTTGGGCAATTTGCTCACATCCTCCGAATTCCAAATCATGGACAATGTGCCTTCACTGAAGATTCGTCTCTTGATTCTCTCTTCAACTTTCGTGAAGAAAATAGTCCATATTGTTCACACATACCTTCCCCGCAAGACTTGACTCGCTTAATATGCAAACCTCGACCCTATTACTCCAATCCAAACATTATCTATACACGGGATATCCGAGAAGAGTACAAGGCTCTTGCACTCATCCTACGTGTAAATGTTTGGAGTCTTAGGGGAAATTGAGAAATCCTTCCCGCTTGTTGTGCTCACATAATGTATTGTTTGCTAACACAACAACCATACAATCTCGCCTACTTCTTCGCAAGGCGAATTGTAAATCTTCAAGGCTCAAAGAATAAACTAATCCCTTATGGAATGTTCTTGACATGCTTTTATCATCACATCATGTACTTCCACCCTTAATTTCAAAGTCCGTTGTACGTACTTGTGAACAAGATGATGGAACCTCTAAACACATCTCTCATGAAGACTTTCTTCATCCCTGAATCGGCGAACACTCATCAACTATTTGATGATCCATCTAGCGAAAACGCTCAAGGAACTTAGTTTTCTTTCAAAATAGGGTCATTCCGTAGTATTCATGCTTTATCAATATAATGTAATTTCTTTCATGAAATAAAACATTTAACATTTGATATCTCCACGACAATAGTGTTAGAGCTTCTTATAAAACACAAAAATATGATGCCTTGTGCAACACTTGCATACCTTTTGTAAAGAACCTATTTAGCAGAGAGACGGATCCCAAAGTTTGTGCTAGACGGATCCCTACTCCTAGGAAACCATGGGATCCGACAAATAGAAATGCAGTTGCAATCATTATATTTCAAAACATGTCTTTAGATCAATTCACACTAAGCTAAACATAGTGTCTTAGGACAAATTGAGTCCTTATCAAGCTAAGTAAAAGTTTCATACTCACTCACTTAGATCACACTCAAGGCGCTTGTAGATCTATCATTTCATCAAAACTCATTACTGTTTCGCTCTTATACTCACACATATGTTAATACATCTAGCTTTAGAAATCTTTCAATTTTAGCAAATTGATCATAGTCATCCTTACCTCAAAATAGGTCAAAATGGGTCAAATTCTAGCTTTTCCATCTTAAGCTTTTAGGATATCCTCCAAAACATTATCTTAAGTTACTATCTGGTCTCTAGGACCATTTAGCTCCATTTGACACTCTCAAGTTTTTAGTGTCGTCTTTGTTCATTCATTGGTACTCATAAAAGTTCCAATTTCTTCCATAAAAGGCAATCATTAGCTACATCACTCATTGCCCTTGAACATTTAAATACCCTTTCATTTAAGATACTTAGGAGGACTGAAACACTCAAGATGGTATAGGCCTTAGATCTTAGAAACATCAGTTTTACCCTTTCCTAGCTGTTGAGAGCCGGATCCCTAGGATTAGCCTAGACGGATCCCTCATTGGAGGGAACCGTGGGATCCGTGTGATAGATTCATGTCAACTCTACCTAAAAAACTCATTTCAAGCTCATCTTGCTAACTTGAACACTCTATCTCATCTTAATTAAGCTCCTAGATCAGTACAACTCTGAAGTTGACTCTTGTACATGCTAATCATCACATTCCAAGGAATATTAGTGGCTTAAGTCTTGAATGCACTTGCGAAATCCCTTGCTTTATAAACCAAATTGTTAGGACTACTAAAGTCATCATCTTCATCCTCATTTTCAGAACTTAGAAACCTTTACAAACCTCTTTGAATCATTTCATCATGAGGAAAGCTCCAAGTGGTAACTCATCCACCAAAGGACCACCCAAGAAAATTGCTCGTGTTGTACACGAAATTTCTTCAACCGAATCATCTCCGGTTAAATCCACAAATGCTAGGATTTCTCCTCCACCAACTCAACCAATCAAACCAATCCCTAAAAGGATAGTTCCCATAAAACTACCAATGCCAAACACCACCATACCTCCTAAACCAAACAATCCCATCACCATTGGTGCTTAGAGCCCTATCATTCACCACTCCACTCTCATCACCACACCTCTACAATCTAGAGGATCTGCCTCCTAGGCCATCTCATCCTCCACCACCAGCAACATTCTCCTCATTAGGAGGAATAGTGGAACTAAATCAAGGTGTTGAGTCAACACTAGCTCCTGGCCATTACTTTTCTCCGTCACCATAAAATAATCCCATTTGGATTATGAGAAATCATCAAAGTCAACCACCCGACCACATGGAAGTTGACACCTCTCTACCATCACCATCATTCTTGGTCGAGCCATCTTAGCGCCTCCGTAATCCCTCCATCGTTTGAAGCTCCTCAACCCGCTTCACTTGATCCTTCACATCAAGCAATTTCCTTTCTTCCATCACCACTACCTAGCCATGACAAAGATTGCTATCATTGTCAACATGTTGAAAGTTTGATACATGAAGTACATAAAGATCAATGTTTCGTGTTCTATCACCTCCTCGAACGTTTCGACGAGATTAAACCAAAACAAACTTGAGCTAGAGGATTATAGTGGTGTCCTAGTATCAAGCGCGATTTAGATAGTCTAGTATCTCAAAGTCATGTATCGTTCATTTTCTTAGTTTTTAGAGCCATGTATATCATATCTCTAGTTTTATTAAATGAAATTACATGATATTTGCTATATTTCTGAGTATATGATTATTGGTCTAATACATATCTCATTTTGATGCCAACATCTTTTGTACATCACATTTGCGTATTTTAGCTACGCATGCACGGATCCCTACGTTTTGTCTAGACAGCATCCTCCAAGGAGGGAACCATGAGATCCGTGCAACAGAAGACTAGTTTTCTACTAACTTGAGTCTTATTTGTAGGAGATTATGCACTATATACTTGTTTTCTAACCTTTGTTTTGTAGATTTTCTATTTATTCGTGAAGACTTTGACACCTTAAGCTAGGGGGAGCTTTGTGTCAAAGCAATACATTGTAAAATCACTTACAATATTAGGATTACATTTCATGACATCCCTTTGCAGAGTTGCAATCATCAAGGGGGAGCATATTCGTCACTCAGACGAAATCTTTTGCAAACTTAGTTGCAAATGAACTAGCTTAGTATTTTTATTTTTTATTTTACGCCCTCAGAAAGGGATGGACTCGTCAAGGGGGAGTTAAGACGAGAACTCTTCCCGTCACTTGCTCTCTATTTTTTTTCTTTCACATGTTTTTCTTAAAACAATGTGTTAGTTCCTTTCCAAAGCTCTTTTTGTTTCGACAAAAAGGGGGAGAAGAAAGTAAAAACTACAAATTCAAACTTTTACGAATTTTAGTTTTTCCTTAAAATAATTTTATGTTTTATCATCAACAAAAAGGGGGAGATTGTTAATACAAATAAGCCGTAAAAACGTTTATTTATATTTTATGATCTTCTAATGTTTTGTCGATAACAAACGTAAAATCATTTTAACGAAACAAATAATATACGTAAATGGTTTGAGCCAATAGTTTTCTAACACACTTACGTTTTCACATAAAACACTAAAACAAGTATAAGTGATTTTATGATTTAGTAATACATATGTACAACAACTAATGTTTACATATTGGGCAAACATATACATAATTAGTATGTATTATAATGGGTAATATAAATGGGTAGAAACTTAAGTATTTGACCCATTGACCAAATACATTGAATGTAGTTAGATGCAACCGAAAGTCCATGACCCATGGAGCTTGACCCATAACCCATTGCATGACATCATGCATAAGTCATATATGGATAATATCTATGACCCATGGTTTTAATCCATGAACCATGGACTAGATGCATTGCATCTTATAGATACATTGTATCTACTTGGATACCCATGATCCATAACCCATGACCCATGACCCAAAACCCATGGGCAAAAGGGAGCGTCCCACGGATCCGTGGAACATTAGCCATTTTCTCTCTATAAATAGTGAGTCATTTCTTCATTGTTTCTCACCCCTTTCTCACATATTTTCTCTTTGAGTTATAAACTCTCTAATCCCAGATCCAAGTGATCTATGTATGTAGTTTTGTTTTTGTGATTCTCTAGGTTCCTCTTAAAGGCAAGATCACCATATTTTGAAGACGAGCAAGCTCATGTCCATGAGTTGCCATGCTTTGTTATCATCAAGACTACTGAGGTTCTCTTGTTGATAGTTCTCTTCTTCCTCATAAGAAGTGTAGTGTTGAAGAAATTAGTGAAAGATGTCTAAAAGAGTCAAGACGAAGACATTAGTGAAAGGTGTCGAACGTCCGTATTGAAAGCACTAGTGAAGGGTGCTTAGAAGTCAAGGCTAAAGGCATTAGTGAAGGATGCCTAGAAGTCAAGTCATAAGGAATTAGTGAAAGGTGCCTTGGAGATCGAGTCAAAGGCATTAGTGAAATGTGCCTAAGGTGTACATTCGATATGGTGTGATTCGATGTACAAGATAGATTAGTATTGGGTCAAAGGATATTGATATCCTTTATGGTGTTGTAATAAGGAGTTGGTCTCCATTGGGGTTAGGTGTTGTGTAGTGTTGGGTAGTAGTTCCTCCATTGTAATGGAACTCGGTACTTAGCCTAGTACCGGATAAAGAGTAGGCAACGTTGTGGTAGGTGCGGTTCAACCTTGTGAAAGAACCCGGTGGTTAGCCTAGTACCGAAAAAAGAGTAGGCGACGTTGTGAAGGCTTCTCCGCCATAAGGAGTTGATGTCATGTAGTGTTTACGAACTCTCGAGTAGGTGACTCGGGGAGTGGAGTAGGGCAAGGAAGGTGTCCTTGTAGCCGAACCACTATAAATACTCGTGTTGTGGTTTTGTGCTTCTTACTCCTTATCTTTTCATTACATACTTATATATGCTTTTCTATCAACATCCAACACACATGTTCAATAGATTGACATAAGTCGATCTAAATAGTTTAAAACGAAGTTTTAATCGGTAAAACAATTCAGCCCCCCTTCTAGTTTTCCACAAGCCTGCTAATAACATATGCTAAGTCAGGTCGGGTACCTGTCATTAAGTACATTAACATGCCAATAATTCTTGAATACCCTAATTGGGGAACACTTAAGCCTCTATTTTCAGATAGATGCTTACTAGTGTCAATTGGAGTTCTAGCTATGCCGGAATCCCCCGCATTGTGATTATTAAGAATTTTGTCCACGTAATGTGCTTGACTTAACACAAGTCTATTCTGAGTTCGTATGATCTTTATTCCAAGTATCACATCAGCCAAACCCATATCCTTCATGTCAAAATTTGATTTCAACATGTCTTTAGTAGATTTGATCATCTTGTCGTTACTGCCAATGATAAGCATATCATCAACATATAAACACAAGATTACATATCAACTATTTGTGTCTTTTATATAAACACACTTGTCGCATTCATTAATTTTTAATCCACTCTCTAACATGGCGTGGTCAATTTTTTGATGCCATTGTTTGGGAGCTTGCTTTAAGCCATATAATGACTTAACAAGCCTACAAACAATATTTATAGCGTAAACTTGTCTTGTTCTCCAAGACTAAATATTAGTCATAATTAACCGAATTTGTTACAGTTAAAACAGATTTGCATATCTTTTAATTACACAAAACGATTCTGTAAACTTTTTCACTAAGTTTATATTTATTCCTAAAATAGATTCACAGAAAATTCTGAAAAAAGAACTCAAATCTGGAAGCAGAAAGATTCGCAAGTAGGTAAAGTTCCGGAGCTTCATTCGTGTCTAGTTCAAGTAAGGCTCGCATTAGTTCAGAAGCTTCGAACCCATTTTAGTCCAGAAATCCTGAAATCTACACCCCCTGCGCGCGCACGTAGGTGTTGGAATAAAACCAACAAATCATTTTGAAGGTCGATACCAAGATTTTTATATAAACAAGCTTTCACTTCTTGTTTTGGACGATGTGGGATACTCTCTCATTTTCCATTTTTTGTGTTTCAAGTGCCTCATTTTGAGACACGATATCTCTTTTATATTTACTCTATTTTTGACACATTTTAGCTCGTTGCGAAGCTCTCGTCAAGGAGAACGCAAAGCTATCAAGAAATATAAATATATATAACATATACCTATATTAAATAGTGTTCAAAATTGTAACATATTGGATTTCACAAACACATCATACCAAATACATAAGAGGCGTATATAAGGTTTTAGAGAGAGAAAGTTTTAGAGAGATAAATGGAAGAGAGTTGGGAACTATGTGAAACAAAGAAAAATGGTATTGAAGCTCCAACCCTCTACCTTGGGAGGTAGACGGTATTTATAGTGTCTTACAATAAACGCCTCCTACTGGCATGGATCGTGCATACAGTGGGTAAATACCCGTCCGTCCTCCACGGTTTTACTTAACTAACTTCTTACTAACATTAAATAACTACGACTACGAGCTTTCTAATGATTACATATACTTGAGGTGACCGACACTTTAATGACTGAATTTTCTAATTCCTAACAATCTTCCCCTAAGGGATGTCACCTCAATTTACACATAATACAAACAGATATTACATTGAGATTGTTCTTGAATTCTTGTTTAAGTTCTTTTCTTAGTAGCTCGTAGTCTTTGATTCTTCATGTTATCCATGTATGAATAATTCAAGTGGAGGTCTTTAAATGATCCACGTGATGATGAGTTTTGAGCCGCTTTGAGATCATGATGCGTAAATCTCTCGACTCTTCCATTGTGGTGTTGTCATTATGTGATGTTGTGACAGTAAACCGACATGCTCACATCCTGGATCATGATTTCTTCTTATCGAGTAGCGAAGCTTTAGATAATTCATGATATTTGCGGAAGCGTAGCGAAGCTTGGAGTGAGAATATCGTGAGTCATTGATGCACTAATCATGATTTCTATTGAAATGAATGTGTTGTGTGAGCATGCGGCTATGGATTGACCTCTCCATTTTGATCACCGCAAACGCGCAAGCGCACTGCATACAACTTAGCATAAAGCGCACGAAAGTGTCTTTGATCACTTTCGCTGAATTGAGGTACACGCCCACGGTTCCCTGATCAATAAGTACCGCGGATCGTATAATTCAAGAATCTCCTTGATGAGTTTCAGACATTTTGCTCTAGCCGTTCTCAAACCGAACGTCTCAAAGAAGACAACACGAGTGAGTGAACCAAATGAATTTGAGATTCATCGATTGATGAAAAGAGATTTGAAAAACAATGCATAATCGCTCAAAATAAAGTGTTTTTGCAAAACAACGAAGGTTTTAACGAAAATCAATTATCAATCATAAACACCTTTTAATTTTGAAATATTAATACACAGTCGATGTGCTGGAGAAAAGATTTTTAAGCACAACGACCGGTTTTTCAAAGGTATCCGTCAATCCATAACCTGAACTAGGATTGATTCATAGATTTGAATCGCCCCATTGTTTCTGTTCAGTTGTCACATGGTTGATTTATTGGATAGATCTCACATGCCACCTACCAAGAGCTTGTTGGATGTTGGCTCTAGAAGGCTTTCCATCTTTATTGTGAATATGTTTGCATATCACTCAGATGTTCTGGCAATACCACAAGGATAATGCGTAGGACTCATAAGATATAATCTCTCTTTCCACATTGTGTGAAACAGAGAGTCTTCATTGACAATGTCCTAATGAGATTTATTGATGATCTCGAGGCTCTAGACTCAATTGTGTACATTTGGTTCCTATGCCGGAGACTAGGGAGAGGGTCTCCTTCTTCAATATCAACCATCTCTAAGAGAAAGTCGATAGATAATGTCGGTTCCCATGTGAGAATGAAACAAGTCCTTTTAAGAGGAACTTGAGTAGTTTGGGAAGATGTAGTGCAGTGCGTCACTAGGTCCATGACGTCTTATCTTCAATACTAGTGTTACTTTAGTAACCACCAGTAGCATATGTATTGAACCCGGTTTCTGCCCTAAGGTTGAAGTATTGGAGGGATATTTATTTTTACCCTTTTCACATTCAATTCTTTTTCATTCTTCAACCCCTTCAGTGCTTACCGAGACTTCATTACTAGAACCTTGTTGGGTTTATTCTAGTTCTAGCCCTATCTCAGTCCGCACTCTTCCCATTTCTCACTTTTCTCCTTTTTTCATCATACTTAAGGACTCTATACTATCTAGTGGATTGTCCCTGGGTAGATCCCTCCGGCTCTCAAGGGATCGTGAGAAACGAATACCTAACCTAACCATCCTTATAACACCATGCTTAAAATTAAATTGGTCGGTATTTTGGTATTGTTCATCAGCCATTTGAACCAATTGAAAAACCATTTGAAAAACAATCCAAGTACTTGTGATATATTATCAAAGCATTTTGTACCAATCGCTTTTGATATTTTTGAAAAATGGCTCCCCCTCAACATGTGCATCATATGTTTGAGATCATTTTGGCACATGGAGGCAAGAGGAAGAATTCACTTCTTTTGATAAATATTTTCTAAAATATCGACATCACTTTCCATTAAAATCGCTGATTCACATACGCTTAAAGATATTTTTGGGAAAGAATGAGTTTTTCAATAAAATTGCTCCCCTCAATATGTGCATCGAAGTTTTGAAAGAGTTTTGCACATATTAGGGAAAGCTTTACTCGACTTTGGAATAAATTAATCACGTTTCAATCCTTTTTGGTTTAAAATAGATGCTCCCCTTAACAAGTGCATGGAAAATTTGAAATCGTTTGGCACATGAATGGAGGAGAGTTTGCTAAACACTTATAAAACCAATTATCGAGTTATCAGTTTAAATCAAATTTAAATCACAAATTCTCCCCCGATCACAATCTTCAAATCATTTGAGATTTTTGATCTTTATAGATTTAAATTGTTTTTGAAGGCTTTTGAGAAGAATTGTGACTTGCTTATGAAAACATTTAACCGATAAGGATCAAATCTGAGACTTTAAACTCCATTGTTTAAACATGCATGAGTATCTTTTGAAAACATAACATTAGCAAAGGTTTTGAGTCAATTGTATAAAACATTGTTCATTTTGATTTTACAAAAGTAAACCTTGCTCATTTAAGTGCCAATTGTTTGAAAAATAACCTTTTTGATTGAGTTGAAATCATTCTCCCCCTCAATCAATGACAAGAGTTGTTGATTGAGCGTTAGAGAGTTTGACACATATAAGCCCGGATGATTTTCAAAAATAGAGTACGAGGTATTTTCAAAGCAACTCTGTTTTCATTAGATGAAAAATATTTTCTAAGAATCATTAGACGGAAAAATATTTTGAAAGAAAACATTTGTCTTTTTGGTGACAAATATTTGTTTTAGGAATCAGATCATGAGATTTGAAAAATAAGATAAAGCATGGCTCGTTTCTTACTTTTAAAACGCAAGTTCTTGCTGAAATGACAATAAACCACCATTTTTCTCCACCTCATTTTTTTTAAGCAATTTATGAACATTCGAAGAACATCTAAAAACCCGTGACATTCTTTGAATGTCAACACAAAGTCCGTAGATGATATCGAATAATAAAAAATATGACAAAATACCAATATTTTTTGGAAATTTTCAAGATTTTCTAATTTTTATGGATTTTTGAAAAATTTTATATTTTTATATTTTCTTTTGTGGGTTTTGAAATTTTGTAATTTGCTTTTTGAATAAATATATACAAGAGATAGATGAAGAAAGAAACCATTTTTACTCCTCGTCTTCATCTTGAAGACGTTTGAGTGTTTCCGGTTGTAGGCTCTTTAGACCAAGTCGTGGAAGGATAAACTCAAAACGTTCTCTAGAAGAGCTTTGGTGAAGATGTCCGCTAACCGGTATTCATCCTTACAAAATAGAGTTCCACCACACCTTTTTCCACTTGTTCCCGAATGAAATGATGTCGAATGTCAATGTGCTTTGCTCTTGAATGTTGAACGTTGTTGCAAGAGAGAGCAATGTCACTTTTGTTATCACAATACAGAGGGATCTTGTTGAATTCAAAGCCATAGTCAGATAATTGTGATCTCATCCATAGGATTTGAGCACAACAAGATGACATGGCTATGTATTCAACCTCTGTAGAGGATATAGAAGTGCTCATTGATTTCTTTGAAGACCAGCTCACAAGCTTATCACCCAAAAATTGAGCACCTCCGCATCGCATTCTCGACGTGTATCTTGACACCGCATGATGTCTGATCCGCATATCTTTATTCGTTAGTGACATACCAAGGTGTCGGGTACCAAAGACCCATATTGATGGTTCCTTGAAGATACCGAAAGACCTGTTTAACCGCTTCAAGGTGCTTTTTGGTAGGCTTAGCACGGTATCTAGCACACATGCATACAAATGAACGTAATATCAGTCTCTTGGTTGTGAGGTACATCAAGGATCCAATCATACTACGATATTTCGTTTGATCTACCATGATCCCTGAGTGGTCCTCATCTAGTTTGGTACGTTCTACCATGGGAGTGTCAACGGTGTCACAAGTGTCAAATCCAAATTTATTTAAAATTTCATTTGCATATTTAGATTGATTAATAAAAATGCCTCCGGGACTTTGTGAAATTTGCAATCCCAAGAAAAATGACATTTGTCCCATCATTTACATTTGAAATTTGGAGCCCATCTCCTTAGAAAAATGGTCACATTCATTGGTGTCAGTCGAGTCAAAGATAATATCATCAACATAGATTTGAACGTGAATTAAATGTTTGCACGACTTTCGGTGAACAATGTCGGATCAACTGCTCCTTTGTCAATCCAATAGATAGAAAAAACTTTGATAGCGTATCATACCATGCCCTTGGAGCTTGCTTCAAGCCGTAAAGAGCCTTCTTCAAGCGGTAGACATGAGTAGGATGCTCGGGATTCACAAAACCTTCCGGTTGGTCGTATACAACTTCTTTAAGATCTCCGTTAAGGAAAGCCATCTTTACATCCATCTGATAGACTACTATGTTCTTACTTGCAGCATTAGCCAAGAAGATTCTGATTGCTTCGATCACGAGCAAGCTGGAGCAAATGATTCTACAAATTCAATACCCTCCTCTTGACGGTATCCTTTTGCAACCAATCGAGCCTTGTTCTTTAATACATCACCATGCTCATCAAGTTTTACCTTGAAGATCCACTTTAGAGCAATGATCATAGCACGGTCAGAGCAGTACTAATTCCCATAAATCAAGTCGATCAAACTCATGAATTTATTCTTGCATGGCATTGAACCAAATTGTCTTCATTCATTGCAGTTATAACGCCTTTTGGTTCGACCTGGATAGTACAGAGTTGAAGAAGCAACATAAGGCATCAGGTTGCAAGTTGTTTTGAGTGGATACTTGCGACGAGAGGATTTCCAATGATGTTGTCCAATGGGTGATCATGTGACCATTTTCTAAGGTGTTCGTGTGGTTGTTGTTGAGGAACGGAAGTAGCGAGTCGATTTCTCCCGATGAAGATGGTTCGATGATGATTCAGCGAAATATGTTTTCAAATGGGGCATCTTCGTGGAGTAGCAAAGGGATTCTCTCCATCAAGGGTGCCAAAAGCAATTCCATGATGTACATTTGATGATTGATGATTTGTTGACGAGACGAGTGATCGCAGCAGCTTCTTGACTTAACGACATAGAAACTGAAGGATTAACTTCATTGATAGAGATAGGAGCAGCCTCTGTTGATGGAATTGACATATCATTAGCACTTGGCTCATAGTGTTCATCAAATATTGGATCAAACAGCTTTCTTCACGCCATCTTCAAGGAGGTACATAAGGAGTTGCTAGCGAAGAATCGATACAAGAGTAGAACCGATGGGACTACTTGATGATGCGGGTCCGAATCGGGTTGTCCGGAGCCATTGGACGGAGTCACTCATCGAACGTAACGAGAATTGTTTCCATGATATTTCGGGTTCTTTTGTTGTAGATTCGGTATCCTTTTCAGCTAGGTGCATATCCTACAAATACTCCAATGTCCGCTTTAGCTTTAAGTTTGCCTAAGTCTTGGCCCTCATTAGTTGGATAACACAATGCACCAAATACACGAAGGAATGAAAGATTAGGTTTTCGATTGTAGACAAGTTCATATGGAGTTTTTCCATGAGAAGTGTGAATAAGGGATCGATTTTGAGTATAGCATGCAAGTGGTAATGGCTTTAGCCTGAGAAACATTGGAACCTTTGAGTAAATCAGCATTGTTCTTGCGGCTTCCACAAGAGTTCGATTTGTCTTTCAACTACACCGTTCTGTTGAGGAGTTCGTGGAACACTTCTTTGATGACCGATTCCAACACTTTCATAAAACTCACTAAGTTGTTTATTAACAAACTCAGCCCATTGTTCTGCTCGGATGTGTCACACCCCCAATTTACTTTTTGGCAAAATGGAATGGAATTCACGGGGATTGACTGTCATAGCACCACATCACAGTTATATTGAACGACCTAAAGTGCCGCTTTAAAAACACATCGTTGGATATTTCATAAAAACATTCAGAGTACAACATCGGTCCCAAAAGGTTTACAAAGTTTATGCGGAAATACAAATCTAATACAAATCCAAACGATGTTTTGAAATAAAGTGCCATAATGTACATAATGTAAGTCGACGCCACGACTCAAAATGTAGGTCCCTAAACCATGTCATGATGATAATGCCTCGGTTACCTGAAAATACATTGCTAAAAACGGTCAACAAATAATGTTGGTGAGAAATCATAGGTTTATGTAAATGTTTTATACGACTACACAAGTATAGATCATGCATGACAATCAAGTCACGTAAAAAATAATGTTACAATTGCTCTAAGCCCATGACCCCGAAACTAGACTGCTTCAATTATGTATGCCCTCGCAGAGTGTTTGCGGAACAACCTCGTAATGTGATCAAATGAAATGCATCCGCTTTTTCCGGTTGGGATTCACCAACCAGGATGGAGGCGTCACCCTCGATAGATCTATCCACTCATCCTCGCTTCAAAGATTAACGGTTCATGTTCAAGTAATGGGGACTTTCAAATTGGCAAATGCGGTAACTTAAGCAATGTAATGAATTTAACATACTTGGTATCGTACATAGAAAAATGTAGTGCAATGTATTCTCCCCCGTGGGTTTGAAAATAATCGAAAGCATGTAAAGCGGGGCTATGAAAACTCACTTGGATAAACTGGAATAACGGCAAAAGTGAGTACACCGAGGTTTAATGTAATGCGTCCAACCGGACCTATTATCAATGATATGATATGTCATGAATTGCAATGTAATGATATGCATGCACTACGTATGTAATTTATACCATTTACGAAGTTTTGAAAAGATACTCGTCGTCGAAAAATACATTTTTGACGTCTCGACCAATCAAAAATGACTTTACATGTTTTTACGTAAAAATGTCATCCTACAATGGTTTTAAAATGATTTTTGGTGAAATTACCACTTTTTGTCGCAAAACAATGTCGTTGGAAAAATCATGAAATTACCAAAAATGGCTTTGGAAAACTAGTCGTAAAATGGTGTACGTCGACCGTTAGAGAACGAACTCGACGGTTTTGGAAAGTTTGTATCGATATCTAAAAGTTTCAGTTCAGGAGTTTTCGTCCAAAAGGTCTCGAACATAAAGATATTAAGGGTTAAAGATGGTGGTTTTTGGCTAATAGTGTGCAGAAAATTAGTTACGGCAAGTTTATGAAAAAGTGCATATCTTTATCGTTTCAAATCCGTTTTCTACGTTTTATACGTCCTTAGCTTCGTATTGAAGTAAACTAATATATTTTTGAGAAGTCGAAATAATTTGTGAAGCTTAAGGCTCGTTTTTGACTCGAAATAACTAAAAACAGAAAGCTGAAATTTTCAGAAACTATATATTTCGTCGCCAAACTTTAAAAATTCACCACGGCTTCGTTATAAGTCCGTTTTTATCCGTTCAAGCTGCCACGGATTCGTTTTTAAGTATATTTTCCAAAAATCAAGGCCAAACTTTCGTACCATCTGCTGATTTTTCCAGAAATTCGAATTAAGGACAGAACACAAAATATAGTTATCGAAAATAGTTTTTCTCGGACAAAACCTATTCTAATCCCTTCAAATCAACTCCAAAGCTAATCTAATCCTACCATACACCTTCTTAGGGTGTCATGGGTTCCTAATCACCATCAAGACCAAAGAATACCATGGGAGTAATTATAGGATGACCTTAGGTATATATATAACTTAAAAATCATGACATAAATGGTATAAATCACAATACTTGCATAAAAGCTCCAAAAATGATAAGAAACATATGAAATGAAAGAGGAAACATAAAAATGATGAAAACATGCTTACAAGAGAAATGAAGAGGTGTAGGTAACAAGGATTAACTTAAATATCCTTGGTTTTTATTTCAAAACCATAAAAGGATATATTCTAGGTTGAAGTAACACTTGAACTTGCAAGAAAAATTTGATCCCTTGGCTCTTGGATGCTTGGCCGGTTTGATGAAGCCAAAAAGAGAGGAAAGTTGTTTTCTTAACACTTTGAGACTATGAGATTGAATGAGAAAAATATTGTCAAGTAAGACTTTTAATTGGTGAAGTGAATTATTAGAAAGACATGAACCTTACCACAATTAAGACACACCCTCCCTTGGCCGGTTTTGGGGAGGTTGTCTCTCAAATTACTTTTTTTTTTTAAATCTTGTGTTATTTGTAAGACTTGATAAATTGTAAAGTAAATATAAGTTAAATGAGTGTAAAAGTAAATGGTAGAATTTTTGGTACAAGTACTTTTTATTAGGTCAAAATAGAGTGTATTGAAATGATAAAAATTATAAAAATACTTTCCTTGTGAAAATTGAGTGATAAAATAATTACCGTAAGATTTTTAAGAAAACGACGTAATAAATAAAACTTTAACGATTTAAGTACCAAATAAATTTGAAACACTAGGAAAACTAAAAATATAGTTTTTATAAACTAAAGGTAAGTTTAAAATACCTCGGGATCATTTTTGAAAGTAACGGGTTAAATATACAAAATAAAAACTCACGCGATAAAAATTATTAAACATAAAAATTACGCGTAAAATATGAAATGAAATGTCGTGAATGAATTTATGAGATGCACATGATGTCAATGAAATGTAGACTAATCATAGTCCATATGAAATGCACGTGATGTCATGATCATGAATTCGCCGCTAAACCTCCAAGGTTACGCGAATTTGAAACAAGTAAACCAAGTTTACTAAAAATGTTGAAATAATGAGACATGAACGATGTAGAAATGACCTGAAAGTACGGGTTGTCACATTCGCCCATCCAAAAGGGAATTCAGTCCCTGAATTCAATCGTTGTTAGGTCTAACGGTGTCGTAAAAGATGAGGATACTTGGCGTCGATCCGGTCTTCCGTTCCCAAGTAAACTCAGGACCTCGTCGAGAATTCCAACGAACTTTCACAATTGGAATACGACTGCTTTCAACCGCTTGACCTCGCGGTCCATGATTTCTACTGAGTTCCTCTACAAAATTGAGTTTGTTGTCAAGTTTGAACTTCGTCCCAATGGAATAACGAGCGATTCGTACGAAAGACACTTCTTCAAGTTTGAAACGTGAAACGTGTTGTGCACATGACCGAAGTTCTCGGTGGAAGATCAAGTCGATAAGCTACCGGACCAACTCGGCTCAAAATCTTGAATGGTCCAATGTATCTCGGGTTCAACTTCCCACGCTTTCCAAAGCGTACCACGCCCTTCCAAGGCGATACTTTCAACATGACTTTGTCTCCCACTTGAAATTCCAAATCCTTGCGTCTAACATCCGCGTAACTTTTCTGTCGACTCCTTGCGTTCACGAAGTCTATCACGAATTTGAACAATCTTTTCCGTGGTTTCCGTACCATTTCGGACCATAAGTTGTGCGTCTCCTACCTCGCCCAACAAACAGGTGAACGGCACTACGACCATAGATTGCCTCGAATGGTGCCATTTTGATACTGGTGTGATAACTATTGTTGTACGAGAATTC
The DNA here is from genome assembly GCA_910596185.1 of Chrysanthemum makinoi. Classification (NCBI taxonomy): domain Eukaryota; kingdom Viridiplantae; phylum Streptophyta; class Magnoliopsida; order Asterales; family Asteraceae; genus Chrysanthemum; species Chrysanthemum makinoi. The sequence goes on along the minus strand of OU343221.1, from coordinate 141,509,961 downwards.
AATCAATGGCAAATGGTTAGCCCAACCATTGCCAAAATCAATCACACATGCCCTCAAAGATATCTTCTAACGTTTGAATTGTCCTTTCACTTTGACCGTCGGTTTGTGGGTGATATTCTGTGCTCATCTCTAATCGGTTCGAATGAATCTTGCAATGAATTCCCAAAGTTTGAAGTGAATCGACTATCTCTGTCGGAAATGATAGAAATTGGTGCTCCGTGCCTCGAGACTATTTCCTTGACATAAAGTCTAGTGAGTTGCTCCATGGAATAAGTCTCTATAATCGGTATGAAATGGGCTGAATTGGTAAGGCGATCAACAATTACCCAAATAGCGTCGTAACCTCCCGATGTCTTAGGAAGTTTCGTAACAAAGTCCATTGTAATGCGTTCCCATTTCCATTGAGGAATTTCGGTTGTTGGAGTAAACCGAAGGCTTCGATATTCGACTTTACCTTAGAGCAGGTAAGACATTTGCTAACGTACGTGGCAATCTCCGCTTTCATGTTCGGCCACCAATAAAGCTTCTTAAGATCTTGATACATCTTATCCGATCCTGGATGAATAGAATACTTTGACTTATGCGACTCATGCATAATCAATTCTCGTATTCCGCCATGCAATGGAACCCACATTCTATCTTTGAAACATAGTACTCCATCTGCTCTCTTCACGAAACCATTTGCGCTTTCGGGCATACCATAAAGCTTTTCACTTGGTCGATTCTCCTCCTTAAGTGCTTCTATCTGTGCTTCGTGGATTTTCGATGGTAAAGGAGAAATAATCGTCATTCCCAATGATCGAACTCTTAAAGGTTTAGGCCTCTCTTTCCGACTAAGAGCATCACCACAACATTGGCTTTTCCTAGGTGATACTTGATTTCACAATCATAGTCGCTGAGTAATTCCAACCAACGACGTTGCCTCATATTAAGCTCCTTCTGATCAAGAATATATTGCAAACTCTTGTGGTCGGTAAACACCGTGCACTTTGTACCGTAGAGGTAGTGTCTCCAAATCTTGAGCGCAAAAACTACGGCTCCTAACTCGAGATCATGAGTTGTGTAGTTCTTCTCATGAACCTTAAGTTGTCGAGAAGCATACGCTATCACCTTCTCGCTTTGCATTAAAACAGCCCCAAGTCCTTTATGCGAAGCGTCGCAATATACAACAAAGTTCTCAATGCCTTCGGGTAGTGCCAAAATTGGCGCCCTGCAAAGCTTTTGCTTCAACAACTGAAAAGCAACTTCTTGTTTCTTTCCCCACTGCACTTCTTGTTTTTCTTGTCAACTTGGTCAAAGGTCTCGCTATCTTGAAAAACCTTCGATGAACCTTCGGTAATACCCGGCTAGTCCTAGAAATTGTCGAATTTTCGTAGGATTCGTTGGAGTAGCCCAATCTTTCACGGCTTCAATCTTTGCGGGATCAACTTGTAGTCCATGACTATCAATGACATGACCAAGAAATTGCACTTTGTGGTTCCAAAAATCACACTTAGAAAATTTGGCATACAACTTCTCATTCTTGAGTAGCCTTAAAATCATCCTTAAATGCTCTTCGTGCTCTTCTTTGCTCTTGCAGTAGATCAAGATGTCGTCAATGAACACTATAACAAACTTGTCCAAATACGACTTACAAACTCTATTCATGAGATCCATGAATACCGCCGGTGCATTAGTCAATCAAAACGGCATCACTTGAAACTCGTAATGACCGTAACGTGTTCTAAACGCTGTTTTGAATATCCTCTTCGAACTCGAAGTGATGATAACCCGAATCAAGATCAATCTTGGAATAGATACTTGAACCTTGCAACTGATCGAACAAGTCATCAATTCTGGGGAGTGGGTAACGATTCTTCACCGTTAACTTGTTCAATTCTCGATAATCTATGCACATACGGAAGGATCCATCCTTCTTCTTCACAAACAAGACCGGTGCTCCCCAAGGAGGAACTTCGGCCTAATGAATCCTTTGTCGAGAAGCTCTTGCAATTGATTAGACAATTCTTGCATTTCGGATGGTGCTAGACGGTACGGTGCTCGCGCAATCGGTGCAGCTCGGGCACTAAGTCAATATGAAATTCTACTTGACGTGCCGGTGGAAGTCCCGTAAATCCTCGGAAATACTTGAAAAATTCACGAACAATAGGAACATCTTCAAGTCGCTTCTCCTCCGACGTTTTCTCGGTTACATGAGCTAAGAAAGCAAGACAACCTTTCTTAATGTATTTCTCCGTTTTGATGCACGATATGATACTAAGTCTGGTTCCACTTCGCTCCCCACGAATAATCAAAGTTTCGCCGTTATAGGGAAGATGAACAACTTTCTCATCACAAATGATCTTTGCCCGATGCTTAGATAACCAGTCCATGCCGATGACGACGTCAAAACTACCAAGCTCTACGGGCATGAGGTCTATGTTGAAGGGATGATTAAGAAAATTGAATGTGCAACCGCGAACAATGGTGTTTGTGTTAACTATGCTACCATTAGCTAATTCGACAATGTATGATGTATCTAAGGTGGTTGGCTTAATGTTGAGCAAAGGTGCAAATGCAGTGGACACAAAACTTTTATCGGCACCTGAATCAAATAAAACTGAAGCATAACGATTATTGAGAAGGAACGTACCCGTTATGACATTCGGGTCTTCCCTATCTTCTCCGCCTCCGATGACGTAAACCCTTCCTCGTGCCAAACCTTCTTGATTCGGATTTGCTTGATTCTTTCCTTTCTTACAATCCTCTTGTAGTGTCCAGCTTCCCGAACCAAAACAAGTAACCTGTGGTGCCTTGCAATCCCTAGTACGGTGACCAACTTTCTTGCAATTTTCACACGGATCGGGACATCGACCCGGATTGTGGTGACTCAAACATCTGTTACATTTCGGCAAAACTCCCGTATATCCTTTTCCTTCTTTCGGTCCCGCAACATAAGCCTTAGCAACCTCTTGCCTCTTGGGCGGTTGTTGAGTAGCATTCCTACCCCTGTTGTCCCACTTGCGTTTGTTATTGTTGTTGTAGTTGCCTCGGTTATTGTTGAAACGGTTGTTGGGGTTGTTGTTGTTTCGGTTGGTGGTGGTGTACTTGCCTCGTTTCACCACTTGTGCCATCAACTTCTGAGTAACTCGAATAGCTTCCTCGATAGTTTGTGGATCGAAAGATGTCACGTCTCCTTGAATCACTTCGGGAAGTCCTCCAATAAAAGCCTCTAGCAACTTTTCATTATCCGATACCATTGATGGGCATAACGCGGCTAATTCCTGGAATCTCCGAATGTATGTGTCGATATCATTCCCAATCGTGACCAATTCATAGAACTCCGTCTCCAACTTTTTGATTTCCGTTCGAGGACAAAACTTCTTAGTTACCAAACCTTTGAATTCCTCCCACGGAAGCTTAAAAGCATTCTCTATACCAATCGGTTGAGCGTATGAATTCCACCATGACAACGCTCCATCGAGTAAAGTGCTTGTAGCAAATTTTACCTTACTGTCATCCGGACAGTTACAAAGCAAAAACACTGACTCCAACTTTTCAAACCATCTAACCATTGCTGTTGCTCCCTCGGTACCTCGAAACTTAGTGGGTTCGCCACTCTTGAAATCTTTGTACGAACATTTCTTAACCCCAGATCCTCCGGCATTACCAGAAGCAGTAGCTAGCCTAGCGGCTTCAGCAGCAGCCCATCGTTTCCCTTCGACTCTTAGAGCATTAGCAATGCTATCATTCACCAACTTTTGAATTTCGCTGGGTCATTTCCGGTTTAACTTTCTTAGGCGCCATAACTCTTCAAAATCACAAGATGAAACAATCATGAGAACTCGTAAGTAGAAACAACCATCATACAAATATATCCACAACCACATCATGCATAAAGATAAATGGAATCACAACGGAACAATAACGAAATATCACAAATATAATCACAACACACGTGGATAATATACATGAAAATTTCGCCTACATGGACCGATATCATAGATAATAATAACCATTCCTACATAGTAGAGTCAATACTTGATAATTTGTTTGTACAACAACCAAAATACAACAAGTTCTTTGAACTACGTCACACACCCCGTGACTAGGATGATAATGGTCAAAACTATACAATGACAAAAGTCTACATAAGGCACCTCATGGTGCTCCGCCCGTCACGAAGATCGCAACCCGAGTAACCAAACTATCCACCAAACTCCTCAACTCATCAACTGAACCCCGCAAAGCAACAATACTCTCCTATCCTCTATCTCTCTATGCTGAATACTCACGATGAGACAAGTCAATACAAACCACGCCTAATATCAAACCCTCGACCTCCTCGGCGATGGGTTCAATCCTATCTACCGACAACTCCCCAACCGTGTCAAACTATCAATCTGAATCTGCTGAGCATCAATGCGGGCTCCTAGTGCCATGTAGAAGGTACGTCGGCAGAATGCCCTAGAACTCTCGCCTAACTCAAATCTAACAGGTGGCTCGGGCTCAGTCGATGGTGGTGTCGGGATATCGAAACGAGCACGCTTTTTGGGCGGCAAGTCCGATGCGGGTACAGGATCTCTAAGAAAATATGACGATGACGGTGATGATGGTGCTGGCAGTGGTGCTGGTGGTGGTGATGGTGCGAGCAACGGGTTATGAGCTGGGCTAATGTGAGGTGGGGGTGCAACCTCGCCCTCCTCGAAGGGTTCGGTCTCAGTGTCGATCATGATAGGTGGAAAGGCTGGAGTAGATCCAATGGAAGATACGATCTCAGTGGAATGTGATGCAACATCATCCATGATGGGGTTATCTGGAACATCATCCGAGCTAGAGTCCGATGATATGGTGATGGGATGTGAATCGGAAGACATGTCTGTGACAACCGATGTGAAATAAAAGTAAATAATCTCGAATAAAGTGTAAGTGAATCCACATGAAAAGTGAATATGCACTATGATGAAATGATGAGATGCTATGATAATGTAGCTATAGTCTAGGGTCAATGATGCAACCTAGTTCTCTATAACTGTAGCTCTGGTACCAATCATCACACCCCCAATTTACTGCTTTTGCAGCGGAATGGAATTCCTCGGGGATTGACTGTCATAGCACCACATCACAGTTATATTGAACGACCTAAAGTGCCGTTTAAAAACACATCGTTGGATATTTCATAAAACATTCAGAGTACAACATCGGTCCCAAAAGGTTTACAAAGTTTGCGGAAATACAAAATATAGTACAAATCCAAACGATGTTTTGAAATAAAGTGCCATAATGTACATAATGTAAGTCGACGCCGCGACTCAAAATGTAGGTCCCTAAACCATGTCATGATGCGAATGCCTCAGTTACCTGAAAATACATTGCTAAAAACGGTCAACAAATAATGTTGGTGAGAAATCATAGGTTTATGTAAATGTTTTATACGACTACACAAGTATAGATCAGGCATGACAATCAAGTCACGTAAAAATAATGTTACAATTGCTCTAAGCCCATGACCCCGAAACTAGACTGTTCAATTATGTATGCCCCTGCAGAGTGTTTGCCAGACAACTCCGTAATGTGATCAAATGAAATGCATCCGTTTTTCCTGGTTGGGATTCACCAACCCGGATGGAGGCGTCACCCTCGATAGATCTATCCACTCATCCTCGCTTCAAAGATTAACGGTTCATGTTCAAGTAATGGGGACTTTCAAATTGGCAAATGCGGTAACTTAAGCAATGTAATGAATTTAACATACTTGGTATCGCATAAAAGAAAAATGTAGTGCAATGTATTCTCCCCGTGGGTTTGAAAATAATCGAAAGCATGTAAAACGGGGCTATGAAAACTCACTTGGATAAACCGGAATAACGGCAAAAGTGAGTACACTGAGGTTTAATGTAATGCGTCAACCGGGACATATTATCAATGATATGATATGTCATGAATTGCAATGTAATGATATGCATGCACTACGTATGTAATTTATACCATTTACGAGTTTTTGAAAAAGATACTCGTCGTCGAAAAATACATTTTTGACGTCTCGACCAATCAAAAATGACTTTACATGTTTTTACGTAAAAATGTCATCCTACAATGGTTTTAAAATGATTTTTGGTGAAATTACCACTTTTTGTCGCAAAACAATGTCGTTGGAAAAATCATGAAATTACCAAAAATGGCTTTGGAAAACTAGTCGTAAAATGGTGTACGTCGACCGTTAGAGAACGAACTCGACGGTTTTGGAAAGTTTGTATCGATATCTAAAAGTTTCTTCAGAGTTTTCGTCCAAAAGGTCTCGAACATAAATATAATAAGGGTTAAAGATGGTGGTTTTGGCTAATAGTGTGCAGAAAATTAGTTACGGCAAGTTTATGAAAAAGTGCATATCTTTATCGTTTCAAATCCGCTTTTCTACGTTTATACGTCCTTAGCTTCGTATTGAAGTAAACTAATATATTTTTGAGAAGTCGAAATAATTTGTGAAGCTTAAGGCTCGTTTTTGACTCGAAATAACTAAAAGCAAAGCTGAAATTTTCGAAACTATATATTTCGTCGCAAACTTTAAAATTCACCACGGCTTCGTTATAAGTCCGTTTTTATCCGTTCAAGCGGCCACGGATTCGTTTTTAAGTATATTTTCCAAAAATCAAGGCCAAACTTTCGTACCATCTGCTGATTTTTCCAGAAATTCGAATTAAGGACAGAACACAAAATATAGTTATCGAAAATAGTTTTTCACGGACAAAACCTATTCTAATCCCTTCAAATCAACTCCAAAACTAATCTAATCCTACCATACACCTTCTTAGGGTGTCATGGGTTCCTAATCACCATCAAGACCAAAGAATACCATGGGAGTAATTATAGGATGACCTTAGGTATATATATAACTTAAAAATCATGACATAAATGGTATAAATCACAATACTTGCATAAAAGCTCCAAAAATGATAAGAAACATATGAAATGAAAGAGGAAACATAAAAATGATGAAAACATGCTTACAAGAGAAATGAAGAGGTGTAGGTAACAAGGATTAACTTAAATATCCTTGGTTTTTATTTCAAAACCATAAAAAGGATATATTCTAGGTTGGAATAACACTTGAACTTGCAAGAAAAATTTGATCCCTTGGCTCTTGGATGCTTGGCCGGTTTGATGAAGCCAAAAAGAGAGAGGAAAGTTGTTTCCTTAACACTTTGAGACTATGAGATTGAATGAGAAAAATATTGTCAAGTAAGACTTTTAATTGGTGAAGTGAATTATTAGAAAGACATGAACCTTACCACAATTAAGACACACCCTCCCCTTGGCCGGTTTTTGGGGGAGGGTTGTCTCTCAAATTATTTTTTTTTTTAAATCTTGTGTTATTTGTAAGACTTGATAAATTGTAAAGTAAATATAAGTTAAATGAGTGTAAAAGTAAATGGTAGAATTTTTGGTACAAGTACTTTTTATTAGGTCAAAATAGAGTGTATTGAAATGATAAAAATTATAAAAATACTTTCCTTGTGAAAATTGAGTGATAAAATAATTACCGTAAGATTTTAAGAAAACGGCGTAATAAATAAAACTTTAATGATTTAAGTACCAAATAAATTTGAAACACTAGGAAAACTAAAAATATAGTTTTTATAAACTAAAGGTAAGTTTAAAATACCTCGGAATCATTTTTGAAAGTAACGGGTTAAATATACAAAATAAAAACTCACGCGATAAAAATTATTAAACATAAAAATTACGCGTAAAATATGAAATGAAATGTCGTGAATGAATTTATGAGATGCACATGATGTCAATGAAATGTAGACTACTCATAGTCCATATGAAATGTACGTGATGTCATGATCATGAATTCGCCGCTAAACCTCCAAGGTTACGCGAATTTGAAACAAGTAAACCAAGTTTACTAAAAATGTTGAAATAATGAGACATGAACGGTGTCGAGAAATGACCTGAAAGTACGGATTGTCACAGGGATGATTCCTACGTTTTTTAAGTCGAGCTGCAATTGTGTTTGATAAGTTTGATGATGATATCTGGAGTATCATCCTTTGTCCTTAAGAACTTAACCCAAGTGAATCGAGAGTAATCATCAACCACAACTAACACATATTTCTTCCCGTAAATGTTCTGCACTCTCATGGGTCCACATAAATCCATGTGAATGGTATGAAGAACTTCCATAACTGAGTTTGTAGGTTTAGGTTTGTGGGCATACTTCTTGCTTTTTCCCAATTGGCATGTTGAACAAAGATTATCCTTTTCATACTTTAGTCTAGGTAAGCCTATTACTAAGTCCTTTCTAGAGAGATCATTTATGGTGCCGAAGTTCAGGTGATTTAGACGACGATGCCATAACCATGACTTTGTTTTAGAAGCCTTTGACAACAAGCAGATTGGAGAAGACTTCATCATATCTTCGATAGAGATGGTGTATAAATTTGACCCACGTGTTCCTCTTAAAAGTTCTCTAACGAAGCAAGTATGTTTTCTGAAGGCCACTTCTAGATCAGAATCACAGAATTGACCGACAGAGAATAAGTTATGACCAAGACCTTCAACGTAATATACCCTGGAGATAACACTATCACCGACAACATAGTCTCCATAACCCATAATTGCACCGAAATGATCATTCCCGAATCTAACAGTCCCGATGAATTTACTCACAAAGTTCATGAGCCGTGACCGGTCTCGAGTCATATGCTTGGAACAACTGAGTCCAGGTACCACGAACGATTTGAGCGATCTGTAATTGAACACGACAAGAATGGATAACGGATAATTGGGATCCCATGCAAGAATGGGTTCCATTTGGTTAGTATGATTATTGGAACACCCACATCAAACGTAGACACAATGGAATCATCAGGGATAGATGCAATGCTAGTGTCCGTATTTGTCCTACTCAAAGTATGTTCACTTCTTAAAGGAATAGTTCTACCAGTAGGCATCCATTTCCTAATGGGCATTGATCTAGATAATTTAGGGCACATCTCATTAAGATTGAATTTGCGGCCAGTAGGTATCCACTGATAACCTATGTTACTAAATTTCCTTCCTGTGGGTTTCCAATGTTTTCTAACCTTCTTTCGCCATTGCTTTCTAGCCTTCTTAGCTTGAATTTTTGTATTCACTATCTTAACAGGGCATTTAACAGCATTAATCAACTCATTCATACCACATTCATGATTAGTAACAGAAACCAAACAATCATCATTACATGTTTTGCCAAAAGTAACAAAATTCGAATTAATTACAGTACGCTTATAGCTAATACTAGAATCAACACGATTCATTTTATTCAACTCAAACTTAATGTTCCTAGGGTGGTCTTCTACTTTCTTCCATTGCACATTCTTAGCTTGCGAGGTCCTATCTTGCTTTGTATTGCCTGAAGGCTTTGACCCGCTTGCCTTTGTGTCACTTGATTACTCTGTAGAGGGAATTATGGGAACATTAGTTGGTTGAGCTACCTTTGCATTCTGAACTAGACGCGTGCAGGGGATCGAACTAATTGAAGGCACTCTAGAGTTCACTTTCTTAACATTGGGCATAGAAGTGTTGGGATCAGGCTGCTTGATGGCATATTAAAATTCACTTTCTTAATGCTAGGCATAGAACAAGGCATCACGGCTTTACCTTTCTCACAAAAAGATTTGGGAAATGTTGCTCGTAAACATTCTAACGACTCTGAGATCGTTTGGCCTAAATGCAAGCAAACCTAATTTCTCTATCAAGTGGTTTATTTATGAAATCCTCTTCTACAATCTCTCGGAGACATTCAAGACTATCCTTAAGGTGAGTGAAATAGTTATGAAATGCAAGTTCGTTATTTCTAAGATGAGGAGGAATGTATTTACTGATCCACGATATTTTCATCGTAGATAACTTTGATGCAACATTCTCATTAAAGACAAGTGGTATTTTCCCTTTTACCTGACTCCTCAGATTCTCAATTTCCTTTTGTAAGGACGTTATTATTTCATTGTTCTTGTCACGAGTGACTTTCATTGAATCATATAACTCTTTAAAGTGTTGTTTCACCTTTTCATTTTCTTCTAGAAAACTCTCATTTTCCTTTTGTAAAACATTAACCAAGTTTTGAAGATGAAAAGTCTAAGAACTCTGAGAATCTAAAGGTGGAGGCATTTGGGAGCCTGTCACATTGTTCTTTTCACCCTTTAATTGTGAAATTTGGGTTCTCATTTTTCTGATCGTGTTACAATGAGCTCGAATATGTTCATCACGTTTGCTGATTTCAAAAACTGCATCAAATTCAGGAGCATCCAAGGATGTCTTGAAATTTGAGGTTTTAACATTTTCTTTTAGATGTTGATATTTCAATTGCAAAGCAAGATGCTCAACTTCCAATTTAGAAAACTGTTTCACCAGGTTATCATGATCATCCCGTTCAAATTTTTCATGCAATTTAGAGTTAGTTTTCTCAAGCTCAATGACACGATCATGGGTGACTTTCAGAGCAACAGATAATTCATGAAATTGGGATGCATTAATTGAACAATTCGTGGCAATGTAAAACACATCTTGAGTGATACATTCGAAATCGATTCTCATTTAATGTATGCAAGTTTTTCCTCTCAATCTCATTATATTTTAATTCTCGCTCATAGTCATTGACCTCAACTATCATTGCATCAAATTCCTTTTCCATTTCTTTAATATCTGAATCCATCCCCTTTTTAAGACTCTCAAATTGTCCTTTTAATTGTTTAAAGAAATGCATGACTTCAGTTAAATAGCATTCTTTAGTTTGCTCAAAACCCCTTTCCCCTTCAGTTATCCCAGTAGGTGTGATCCTTTTCTTACATGTTTTCTCAAAATCAACAAATAATTGATAAATCACATCTTGGTGATTAAGGTCTTGCTCTTAGTAGGAATGGATCTAGGAACTAAATGCATTGGTGTATTGGGGGATATACAATGGTGGAAGCATTCTCCTACATGGGGGATTCTGTTCAACAAACTCATCGGCTTTTTTCATGTCCATATCCTTTTTCCGAACACTTGTTCGGGGGTCACTGTGTCGAGGTCTAAACTTGTTAAATGCAATCCAATTTTCCTTAGCATAGTTGGGTTTTTGAAACCGATGTTGTTTTCTATGCATGAGGGGCTCTTAAGTTTTTCATCCAATTTCTTCCTAGTAACCTCTTCTAATTGCATATCTTCCTCAATGCACTCAGATGACTAGATTTCCGCCTAGGCTTAAGGATTTCATTGCCATCATAGATTACCTTCTGAGCTTCTCTTGCTTTCTTACCATACTCAGGGTTGGGTTCCTTAATAATGGGAATACTATGCTTATCGCTTAAGACTCTATGCTTAGTGACCATGTGGCGATCTGAATGGTGTTCCTTGTACGTACAACTTATTTTCAAGCTTGTTCTTCAAAGTTTTAGATTAGAAAAATCATTCAAAAGTTTTGATTCCTTAGCGTTAAATTCTTGTTTAAGCACTTTAACATTTTCTTGAAGCTCTTGCTTTTGCTTAACGATTTTAGAAAGCTTTTCTTGTAAGGAGTTTAACTCTTGTTTTAACACTTCTTCTCTAAAATTGCTTTTTCTAATAATTGTATGCATTTGGTCATCCATTTCCTGCTCACGGGTAGTTAACTCAAACTTAGCACGTTGTTCAAAAATATCAACTTGTTCTTTATAAACATTGATTCGGAGGTATGAGAATCATCAGGGGCAAATGCAGTGTATTCATCAAAAACATAGTCATCATTGACTGCAGAAGATACATCACTTGGTACAATCTCACTTTCACTTTGTGTCACATATTGATCATATGGGACAATATTACTATTACCCACATTATCAATATCTGATTCATAAGTTTCAAGAGATTGTACTTCATTATGTATCTTTTGCTCATCAACCTCATCGTATAATTTTAATACCTCTGAGATGATTGATTCTTTGGATGGACCAGCTTGCTTAGATGATGAAGCCTTTGGAGAGACCATTGGAGAAATGCTAGCCATGAAGATTGTCTGGGCAGTTGGTTCATCATCCACATCCGAATCATAAGCATCACAATCAGCTACTTGAAATGCATTTGGATTGTTCTGACCCATACCCTGCACTGGTTGTTCATCCACATCAACATCATAAGTTTTGGCATTTCCCTCAGCAAGAAACAACAATTCCTCTTAATCCAAAACAGCTCCATTATCCTGAGCTTGTACCAGCAGCATCTTGTCCTTGAAGTACTTTGCATTTTGAGGGCGTTTTGGAGATGTGCAGTTCCTTGCAATGTGTCCATCACCACCACAGTTGTAGCACTTAATTGGCTTCACTTGTCCCTGATTGGCATTTCTCCCACTATTCTGATTAGCCACATACCCTCCACCTACTTCAGCATTACCATACCCTGCTCCAACCATCCCTTGTTCATATCGTCTTCCTTGCACATTCTGCACCACAACCTTACCATCTCGACAGAGCTTGATTGTGTGGATTGTATCTTTTCGAGATTATTGTTGGTATGTGGGAGGGAATTCATATTTTGACTTACCATGAGAGATAGTTGATTGATGAAGTTTTCCATGAGTGTGTTTGAGTCAGGAGGCTTATATGTTGGATCAGGAATGAGCTTGTAATTACCATTACCCGTGGGTATGACTTGAGAAGCTTTGGTGGTAATTCCAACATTGGTGTAAAACGCTATAGAGTCATTTGATGAACTTGTTTCTCCCTGCTTAGATTTGAAATGTTCAAGAATCCTTCGTTCAAACATAGCATGTCTCTCATTCTGGAGAAGGAAAGCATACAGTTGCTCATAGTTGGTGTTCTTCAATCCTTTGGTTAGCTTCATAGAGGTGACAAATTTGTGCCATTCGGGATTCATGTTGTTCACAAACTTTGAGTTCAGCTGAATATTTGGCATGGTCATTTTGATATTCCTCATGTCATTCACAAGCTTGTGGAATCTCACGTAATATTCATAAACACTTTCTTCTGGTTTCATCTTAAAATGCTCAAATTCATCATACAGTTGTGATTCTCTGTCTTCCTTGGTAAGTTCAGAACCAGAGAGAAGCATCTTGACATTGTCCCAAAGCTGCCTTAGCTTCAGGTGTTGTGATTGATCGGCTTGTAAATGTCTTTTGGAAGACCACAGTATAATGTTTGATGCCTGATATCGACATCGAATCTATTTTTCTCCCTATCACTGAGCTCATCATACGTCTTTGGTCTGTCCAATCCAAAGATCATTGTTCCATCTGCAGCAGTGTCAATTATGTCTCTTGTAGTCTCAATCTGATAAGGTCCTTCATCAATTGACTTGAGAATGTTGACTCCATTTTCCTTTCCCGGACAATACAACCGAATTCGTTGAGCCCATGAGTCATAGTCAGTTCTATCAAGCATGGGTGGACGAGTGTCTGAACCAGCTGCTTGAACGTCCTCAGCTACAGCAGAGATGATTGTAGGCACGTTGGTAGACATGTTTACAGATTTCACGGGTTTTTATAACTCTATGATTAAACCGGGAAATAGATTCTTTCACGGGATTTTACTAAATCAAGAGAAAGCCGTATTAGAAACAAATATTAACCAAGTCGCTATAACCTTTGAACCAAGTCGCTATAACCTTTGAACCAAGTCGCTAAGTAGCAACTCGCTAAACCTCAAGTCGATGTGAATCAAGTCGCTAAGCACAAGTCGCTAAGACCCAAGTCGCTGAACACAAGTCGCTCAAGCACCAAATCGCTAAGCAGACAAGTGGCTAAAGAAAAACTCGCTAAGTATCCAAGTCGCTAAGAATCAACTCGCTAAGAACAATAAGGACAAGTCACTAGAAATAATAGAAACAAGTCACTAACCCAACCAAGTCGCTAGCCGAAGTGGAACCTCCACTAACTTGTACTGTTTGTCGGCTTGTCTCAATAGACAAGTCGCTAAGATCAAGTCGCTACGACTTAAACTACAACTCGCTGGAAATTACTAAAGCAAGTCGCTACGAAGAAAAACACTCCGAGACACAAGTCGCTAGGTTGAAAAACTTCAAAACCACGCTTTTCAATCCAAAACAAGCCCAACCACGGTGATTCAAGCTTTCCAAATCAAAACCCAAGCACTTACAATGATTCTAAACACAAAAGTACACTCAAAATTCAAACTTTAACACAAGAAATGATCCAAATGATGCAAAAACCACTAAACTTTTTCAAACCCAAAAACCATATAAAACCACTAGAAATCCAAGGATATGTAAGAGAGATGATCAAACCATGGCTCTTGATACCAATTGTAACATATTGGATTTCACAAACACATCATACCAAATACATAAGAGGCGTATATAAGGTTTTAGAGAGAGAAAGTTTTAGAGAGAGAAATGGAAGAGAGTTGGGAACTATGTGAAACAAAGAAAAATGGTATTGAAGCTCCAACCTCTACCTTGGGAGGTAGAGGGTATTTATAGTGTCTTACAATAAATGCCTCCTACGGGCTGTGGATCAGGCATACAGTGGGTAAAGACCCGTCCGTCCTCCACGGTTTTACTTCACTAACTTCTTACTAACATTAAATAACTACGACTACGAGCTTTCTAATTATTACATATACTTGAGGTGACCGACACTTTAATGACCGAATTTTCTAATTCCTAACAAAAATTCTCAAAAAATCATTTCGCAAAAACCATTTTCCAACAGTTTCAACTTCATACTTATGACCTGTACATGCACACTTATTAATATTGCTATAAGTTAATAATAATAATAATAATAACGGTGGGAGCTCAGATAGTATCTTGGCTCTCCACTATTTTTTTATAAATCCTATGAGTTTCTAATAAAGTAATAATAATAATAATAATAATAATAATAATAATAATAATAATAATAATAATAATAAAGCTGTTTTTTATGTTTAAAGTATTTGGGTATTTGTCAATTTTACTAAAATTTATTGAAATTTCGAATGTTACACATAATTCAATAAATTAAATATAAAATTAACTAATTTTTAAATAGTTTTAGACTTGATTGTATATTTTATCAATGAATCTAAAAATTTACTATTTCACACTTAAAGTTAAAAAATAAAAATAAAAATCTAAGCTACCAAGGTAATGCATATTTTTTCTTTAAGTTATTCTGATTCATTTTGAATAAAAAAATTGTTCTAATTGTTACTTTTATCGGCCAATTCAGAGCCTCAATTTTCCGATATGATAAAATTGAGTTCTCCTGTTTGTCCAATTTAATTTCTCACCCATATTCTTTTTACACAAAAACCGTTTCTCTTTTTATTTAAAAGATGAATATTGCAATTTGAATACATCAAAATTATATATTTTACAACTTTGTAAATGAGCTTTACACAAATACTAGTCGTTCAAGCAAGCTCAATTGCACAATTTTAGATTTTTCAAAGTGATACCTTATAAGACGCGTTTAATACGTTTTTCAAAATATGCTTCTTGCAATCTAAGAATAGGGTACTTTAAATTAGCTCAATAAGTACTTTTTCTTGGTGATCAAGCATCCAAATAGTCAAACATGAGGTCTCAAGTTCAAATCTCACAAGTCAAATATTTGTGGTGGTCAAGGAAAGAGTATGAAAATGGTCACCGAACCATAACCTTGTTAAACGGCGTAAATGTGAGTTAAAGTTTAGTTAACAGAAAGGAAAATATAAAAGAAAAGTAAAGAAACTTTTTCTTTTATGTATTTT
The DNA here is from genome assembly GCA_910596185.1 of Chrysanthemum makinoi. Lineage (NCBI taxonomy): Eukaryota > Viridiplantae > Streptophyta > Magnoliopsida > Asterales > Asteraceae > Chrysanthemum > Chrysanthemum makinoi. The sequence continues at coordinate 141,494,266 of OU343221.1, read as the reverse complement.
AACTCAAGTGACAAGTTTAAGTAAATAATATATCATGTAAAAAAAAACGTTAAAGAGAACTATCGAGCTCGCCTAAGGTGGTTTCTATGTCAATGAACGATAAAATGGTTTAACAAAAGACAAAACTAATTATGTTAAGATGTGAAAGACTAATCGACCTTTTAGTTACTATTCAATTCATCAAATTTTTTGATAAAAGGATGGTAAGGGAAGATAAAAAAAAAACAACTAGATTAGAATCTATTTTAACCGAACACTCAAATCGTTATGATCAGTTTAAAAGCCATCCAAAAGCACCTTTCAAGTAGTGAATTCGGGTCCATATTTAGTAAGTTGCATGGGGAATTACTGTGCTTAAAGGAGAAGTTTCTTGTCAAGTACATTACATCTCATGCCTATTTATAAAGCTCCCAAATACCTCTCTTTTCTCATGGATTCTAAACACCATTTCCATTCATAACACAAACCCGAAAGCCAACCCGCATATATCGCCCATCGCTGCCCACTATCCACAACATGCTTAAGCATAACAATTTCATTGTAAAGATTTTGATGGCCCTCATACTTGGCTACCATTTCGACAAAAACAAAATCTCTTCTGGTAGCAACTTCGCTGCATCCACAACATATTTTCCGCACCATGCAACAATTACTACTTTAGTGAAAGAACTAGAACTTGAAGGTGATCTAGAATTCGACAACATCCATCATGCATCCAAAGACTTTGGCAATAGATACCATCACCTCCCTGCAGCCGTTCTATACCCAAAATCAGTTTCTGATATTTCCTCTCTTATAAAGTACGTACACCAAATGGGACCTACTTCGAGGTTAACCATTGCACCACGAGGACACGGTCACTCACTTGAAGGTCAATCACAAGCCCATCAAGGGGTGGTCATAGACATGGAATCACTTACACAATCTCAAGATATGCATTTCAATATTAAAGGCGAGAACCCTTTTGTAGATGTCTCAGCTGGTGCACTTTGGATTAATATTTTAGAAGAGTCTCTTCAAAACGGGTATGCTCCAAAATCTTGGACTGATTATCTTCATCTAACGGTTGGTGGTACTTTATCTAATGCCGGAATCAGCGGACAAGCTTTTCAACATGGACCTCAGATTAATAATGTCTACGAGCTACAAGTTGTTACAGGTACTTCCTTTAACAATATACTTTGTATATTAATAAGTGAGTGTGTCAAGATGAAAAATATACATATTTTGCAAAAGTTTTTGTAACTTTAGTAGCAAATAATAAGTGTATACATAAACGTTCGACACTCAACTTTTTGATAGGGACGCACCAATTTTTGCATTATACATTCTGCTTTAACCGGTTGTACATTAAAGTATGCAAATCAAAAATCCATGTGTGCAAATCATCTCCTATATATAAAGGTGTGGCAAATAGTAATCCCATGATGCTATATGAGTGAGATGACAAACACACAACATTGTCATATTATAGCCTCGAATGGACTTTTTTTGAGGGACCAACTCAAGAGAAAGTACGAGTATGATTTTTGGAACAACAAGGTATTTGAAAGAGACTATTCTTGAAGTGTATCGTGGTAAATTTTAAGATGCTTTTTTCTTTTAACTGGCGAAAATTTTATTATGGCTTCAGCAAGTAGCTAGTAAACTGGTTGTAAAAATTATTGATTAGATAGTTAATTGAAATCACAATAACTAGATGTCAAGGTGTTTGACAAACTTTGTTATTCCTAGTAGATAAAAAGAATTGAAAAATTATTGACACTTTTTATGATTGTGTGTAACTATTTTTCTTATTGTGTGAACTTTCAAAATTCAATTATTGTGTGTATTTTGTGACCATTTTACCCTTACTTTTTTCAATTTTCGAAGGGTAAAATGGTCATTTTACATGGCAAAATAGTCACAAAATACACATAATGATCGAAATTTGAAAGTTCATACATAGAAAAAAATAGTTATAATATAAAGTGTCAAGTTTGTCATTATTAATAAAATGGCCCAAAATGGGTGTTTTGCTTGTTTTTCTAAGAGGCAAAATGGGCATTTTTGTGAAGAAAAAAAAAGGAGAGACTTTTGTAGTATTAGAGTTAATTAGGCCAAAAGACGAGATAAAAGTTCTATTTTATCTAAAGATAAATAGCCTTGGTTACACGTGATACGAAACTGATTATCTGAAAACCCATTATTTGACCTCTAAACAGTTAGATCATTATGGTCATACAGAATCTGTTTATCAAAAACATGTTTTTTGCGACCTGAAACTGCAATAATCCTATCAAATATTACCAGTTCCTATACGGAGTTTTTACCAGTAGTATCTACTCGAAAGCCTACTTAAGGAACTAATATATATTTTGACCGAAAATCATGCAGGGACTGGACAAGTAGTTACCTGCTCAGAGGAAATGAATCCGGACCTCTTCTCTAGCGTTCTTGGAGGACTTGGACAATTTGGCATCATCACACGAGCTCAGATTGCGCTTGAACCAGCACCAAACATGGTAAAAGATACTAGATTCCGACTCATTATCTGCATATAAAAGACGGGTTGCAAAAGTTTTTTTTTAATCTCTCGATTTTGACAGGTCAAATGGATTAGAGTTCTTTACACAGATTTTATTACATTTACAAGCGACCAAGAACAACTAATAACATCAAATGGTTCACTTGATTATGTAGAAGGGTTTGTCTTGATAAATAGAACCGGCATCCTTAATAACTGGAGATCCTCTTTTCATATCAAAGACCCCGTCCAGGCTAGTCGGTTTTTCTCTAAAGGAAAGACCGTTTTCTGCTTGGAAATTGCCAAGTACTATAAGCAAGAAGATGCCGAAACCATTGACCAGGTAATTTTGTATAAAGATAGCAACAAAAATTCCATGAAGTTTTAAACTTATCAACTATAGTTTAATGTTTGTTTATATGCAGAAAATTGAAACCTTGTTGTCGAAACTGAATTATAATGAATCCACGCTTTTCATATCCGAAGTTTCGTATTTGGAGTTCTTAGACAGAGTTCACGTGTCTGAGTTGAAACTTCAGGAGAAAGGGCTATGGGATGTCCCTCATCCATGGTTAAATCTTCTTGTTCCGAAAAGCAAAATCCACAGATTTGCTAATGAAGTCTTTGGGAAAATCCTTACCGATACTAGCAATGGACCTATACTCATTTACCCGGTTGACAAGTCTAGGTAATATTGCAGTAAACAGCAATAATGAAAAAGGCGTGCATAATATGTATAACTACCATTTTTATTCCTATTTGGGGCGGTGTTGTAATTACAGGGCAATTTTAACTCATTTACCAATAATGGGCCAATTCGGGTTGTATCTTATCAGAAATGGGTCGGATAAAACTTTTTAGCTAAAATGGGAATGGGTTGACAGTGACCTAAAACTTTTTAAGAACATACAACACCTAAATATACTTATTAAGAAATTTAGTTTATTAGCGTAAATATACTAACTTTACAGTACACGTCAAGTAGTTATAATTTTTTTAATGGACACAAAAGCATTTGGGGATCGACCCATTTTAACCCAGAACTTTTGTACTCGTTACCTAACCCATCTGACCCTCCTTTCTTACCATCTCTAACTCATGGTTAATATTGTTTTTAAACTCTTTCTCAGAAATACGGAGAACATGTCACACTCGATCCGGTATTTAATCTATTTGTGTATTTTCTGTAGGTGGAAAACTAAAACATCAATGGTAACACCAAAGGAGAATCTATTCTACCTGGTGGCATTCCTATCATCAGCAATGCCATCATCGAATGGAACAGATGGCTTAGAATACATTTTAGGCCAAAACAAAAGAATACTAGAAGTATGTGAAACGGCTAACCTCGAAACCAAACAGTATTTGCCCCATTACACCACTCAAGAAGACTGGAAAAAACATTTTGGTAGTCAATGGGAAGATTTCGTACGAAGGAAATTCACATACGATCCTCTAGCAATATTAACTCCTGGACAGAGAATCTTCAAAAAGGCAATCAGCATCTTATAATATAAACACTTTTAAACAAAACCACAACTATCCACCTTTCTAGTGACAAATTAGACATGTGTAAAAAGCCATAAACTGATTAAGTACATATTAATTGGGAACAATCTGTAATCTCCCCTTGAGTATGTGTAACAATGGGAAGGCATACAACATGGCAATTTTCTATCATGTTGGTTTTAATGAATTATTTTTGACATAACATTAGAATATAGCATAAACAGTCTTCAGTTTTCACAAATCACTATCAGCAGTGTATTTTAATTTTTTACTATATTATTAAACTTTTTCTTGAAGGAACACATGCCTTTATATCGACATGTGATTACACACATACATATTACATACATAGGCGGTTTGAGGTATCCGAGGTGATTGCCCTCCACATACCATTAGGAGGGAGCATGTTTACTTATTTACAAATGCAGAAGAGCCAACAGGTGATTCAAATGAAGACTATTGGAAAAGCAAAAGGAAGACCCTACTCAAGATGAGCATGAAGAACCTCCACTAGAAATAAAGGGCAAGGCCGACACCAGATGAGCGTCACCACAATGAAAAGAATGCATCCGAAGGGCATTCTATAAAAACCCAAGAATTCAATCTTGACAATGAGATATTATTTCATTGCGGACATCATCAATTAATCATGGTAAAACAGATTGATCATACTGTTGCATCATGGTTATTACTTCTTAAACGAAATTTTATAACTTTGTTATGTATATAGTTGATTTGAACATCATCAAAATAGTTGTTACAAGTTACAGCTATATATGTTAATAAAGTTATAAGTTTTGTTTACAAAGTAATCATCTACTGATCATTTGACAAAGAAAATGTTGTGATTATTTAAGTGTTAGCTTGATCAAAGATAATTTTTTGGTTAGTTTATTAGTTACTCCGTATTAGTGTTATGATTATTCGAGTGTTGGTAAATATGGAGTGATATTCAATAGATAATGAGGTGCCAACCAGACAAGAGAAATGTTCAACTAAAAGTTACTTTTAAGGGTGGTGATGCAAATAATATGAAGGCATGGAAATTTAGCCAAAGTAGCTCCCATTAAGTTTGATTAATGGTTTCTGCTTTAAGCAGTATTCCAGAATCAACTAAATCAACTAACTGATACTCGATGTTTCATGCAGTAATACTTAAAACTGAGCAACGAACTTAACGAAACACTTAGAAAAAAACATTGGCAAGAAAAAGAGTTGCATGGCTCTTATGGCTCACTTTATCGATAACAAATAGAGCTTGAGAAAAAGTGTCGAATTTATGTATTGTTGTCTTGTTGATGGTCACATCGGGAGGTTGACATAAGAAAAGGATTTGTCTATTCAAACTATCAATGATGTGAGCTGCACATCTCACGTTAATTAAATTCCCTTACAATAAAAACCAATGGCACCATCATCTGCAATTGCATAATCAGTCGAACCCCTATGACCATCAACAAGACAAAAAATTGACACATCTTTCTCAAGTCTATGCCTTATCAATAAGGTGATCAGTCGTAAGAGTCATCTAACTCTTGTCCAAATATTGGTAGTCTCGAAGTTCATTTTGTTTTCTAAATACAATTTTGTTATTGTGCTTCCACATGAAACACCCAAGAATGGTCATCTAGGATAATCGTGAGTGCTAACGCTAATTACTTACTTCGTTTTCAAATTTTCATGAGTATCATTTATTCACATCACCAGTCCACCACCTTAAAGTGATTTTAATCTTTAATCTATGGCTGGCACCTTAATAGATGGTTATTGAGATATTAAATACTAGCAATGTAAATTACCTAGTAGCTTTTTTGCCTTAAGATCAAAATATTTCCACGCCATTCATATTTTTTTACATGCCCTTGTGCGGTGAGATTATATTGCTTTCTCTTATTGTGGTTTTTCACTTTCAACTTGCGTTGTTGTTTCTTTCTCCTGTTGAGTTTGATTCTAACCACATCTAACAACAATCAAAATAATCATAATATTCGAAAGTAATAAACTAACTAATTAAAAAGTGTCTATCAAACCTTTAAAAAAACAAAAATGAATGAATAAATCTAATCGAGAGAATAACTAATAACATATATGTGTGCCTTTTAAGTTGTAACAAACTATTTTCTCGACCAACGAATGAAGTAACTATATAATTAGTTTACAAAGTATAACCATGATGCATGAAGATGATCAAAACTTTGTATACCTTTGATAAAATGATGATGTTTCCAGGGGCATATATACTCCAAAGAAATTGTGTTTCCTATCATAGTTTAGTTTTCCAAAAATGTGGCTGGTCAATTTATGTTTCATAGTAACACATCAACACTCATTCAAGGATTGAAACTTTTGGTCATTTGTGGGAGTCAATGAAGACAGTAGTGGGAGGAATCGAGGGCCTTGCATGATAGGCTTTGGCTATAGCTTTAAAATGTATTTTTATGTTTGCTTGATGGACTAACTAATTGGACTACATAGAAAAATAAGGCTTTTTAAACTTTTGGGTCTAAATCACATCCGGTGCTCACCACTCAACAGTCCGATGGGTTGGTTCATGGTCCGGTCACACAACCCAATAATACTAGTAATACCATTATAGACACGCCCTATAAGGCTTGATAAGTTATGGGGTCAAGTCGACCCTTTGATACCCCTTCATAACCTCTTACAAAAGGCCAGCAGCCCTAGTTCATTGGGTGTGTATCAAAAGATGTTCACTCAAGTCACTACGTAAGTTATTCTGGCTTGGCTTTCTTTGTGTATTTTTTATAATCTTTTATATAATAAAGGAATTACATCATTTCAGAGTGATTTTGTCAATTCATTCTTATTGAAAAAACAATTAGGCCAATAGAAGAGCTCGATTTCGCCACGTAAGCAAAATCGTGTGATGTGATTGGTTAATAAAAGTCAAAATTAAATTGATTTTGGTCAAACTTTAATAAATTTGGTGGAGAAATTTGGTTGATAAAAAAAACACATAAAAATCTAGGTGTCAAATATGTGAAAACAAAAACTTAAAAAAAATGAGGTAATTAATAAAACTTTAGTGGTTGATTTTTTAAATATTATATAAAGTTAAGTGTAATATTATAAGCCTCCATGTTTTTTAATAAATTTATATTATAAACAAATACCCCTTTATATTTTTACCCTTTTGTTGTTTTAAAATAACAACATATAAATTTGCATACGATTATAAATATCATTTTTTTCTTACTATATACGTTCAATAAGGACTCATTTATTTCATTTTAAAAGTTTAACCTATATGGGCACGAGTTTACATTTTAAATACGGCTAAATTACTAAAAACGGGAATATAATTATCAAATTGTAAGCACGGGTTACTTTAATACAAAAATAAATATACGCGATTGTACTTATAAAAATGACTCATGTAATTCTTATTTATTTATATAAGGATATCTAGAAAGAAAAAAATTTTAAAATTTTTAATGAGTATACTTTAACTTTATTAACGCTCATTATGTGCTATTAAACTTGCATCATGTGTACAATATAATATCAGTAGTGAAATTTAAATAACAACATCAACATCTATGTCAGCTAAATAAAATTAAATCTTGAGTTACCTAACAAAAAATTTTACCAAATTATAATGGATATTAATGCATAATGAAAAACTCGTGCATAAATATTAGTCATACTTATATCATAATTGCATGGGCAAATTCTTATATGTGTATATACTGAACTAGAATTGTAAAATAAATTTGATTTATGTGTAAACTTCGTGCGTGCACGAACTTATAGCTATATAATTATATGTAATTATCTTTAAAAACACAATATTCAGTATTAATAAAAAATAAAGTTTTTTGTTAAAACTTTGTGTGTGCACAGATATTATAACTAGTTATTATTGTGTAAAATCGATTTTATTTATCAGATTGCTCCATTGTGTCAAGCGCCAAAATTCAATTTTGTTCCATCAAAATTTTTTTTTTGTTTTCTAAGAGCATGGGGTATGGAACAATTCGCAGCTCGCCAATTCTTACGTGGCCATCTCGCCAATGCGTTTTGCTCCTCGCCACGACACCATGCTGGTTCGCCAGTAGTGGTTTCGCCACTCCAACGACGAGAAACACGACAAAAGGTTTTGCAGTGTTTGTGTTTGTTTCTTTTGTGTTTGTAAGGGTGGGTGGGACCCAAGTGAAGAGGTTTGAGTAATTTGTGATTGGGGGGTATTTTTAAGTGAGTGTGTTGGAGTGATGTGGAAGCCAAATGAAGAGAAGTGGGTTACCCACAACACCCCATGCTCTAATATGACCTCTCGAATTAGTTTTCTATACTATAAAAAAAACTGTTAGATTTAATTAACCAACATCCAAAGTAATGAAACCGCAAAGATATTACTAACAAAATGACCTGTTTTAACTTTGATTTTTGACGTGGTGTAATCCCGTAAATCTTTTTTATGTACCCGCGGAGATATTGGCATATTGCTAACAAACCGAACAAAAAACAGTTCAGGACTGAACCATTATGGAAAGAAAAGAAAAAAAAACGTTTTGAGTTAAACGGTTAAAATGGTTAACCTTTGGTATTTTACCATTATTAACCCCTCGTCTTTTTCAGCTGTCGGTTTTTTATTTTACTAGAGTGACCAATGAGAGTAAAAACTCAAATCGGGCTGTTATTATATTGTTTGAAATCTTCCAGACTGCTATATTTTGCCCATAACAGGACATAATACAATCACCTACGGAGTATTTCTTTAATATGATAATCATATATAACGATCGATAACATCCAGTACTGGAGATGGGAGTGGTGGCATTGCCAATAGATCTGTACTTGTTGCTTGTGAACCATTCCTAACATCCATTCGAGGATCTACCTTGCCAATTTGCCTAAAAACACCTGCTGTTGCATCACAGCTGTCGATGAATTACTTTTTATCTCGGTAGATGACAAAAATGCGTCTTTTGATAGGCTTTTCTGGACTGACTCAATTAGAGAACTGTAAACGCCAGTTTCCTTTAATCCTTGTATAATCACCTGCTCAAGCATTGGATGTTACAAACAAATTGTTTATAAACAAAATGGAAGATGACAAGGTAGAAAAACTGGGGAAGTTGAGAGCTTTATTTACCATAGGGGCATAAATGCGAGTTAGAATTCCCTCTTTCGTGAGCTTCTTAGTTAAATTTTTGTTCGTCCATACAACATGTTCTCGGTACCTGATAATGGTAACATTAGTCCCTTTATGTTAGCTGGCCGTTTGGACCCATTTACTTCTGAATTGGTCGATTCCGGTTAAATTAAATCTCTAATATGTCAGACACATACAAATGAAATATACAGTAATAAAAAGTCAGCTAAATACAAAATATATCAAAAGCTGCCCAAATCAAGCATAAATTAATGCAGCACATCGATTTCAAAAATGTAAGTAATTATCTTTGATTTCATAGTCAACAAATGACAACTCAAAAGTAGAATCCCAATTACCCAGATCTTGATAGTTTATAAAATTATTACTTTTTCAAATCACGGACACATTTTTATGTACGAAGCTTTGTGAATCAAAAGGAATCTCATCCTGTTGAGTGGAAACTATGAAAGAAACTGTAATAATAAGTCATACCAGTTTAACATCTCCTCCTCAGTTGAACTTGATGCAATTATAAAAGCCTGCAGACATAACATGTATACATATTAGTTTAAAGCGTATTATAGAAGATAATGCCATGTAATTTCGACATGCAAATCATTCAAATTTATGTAAATCATCAGCAAAAAGCCTTAGTTTTTGTATTGCAATTTATAACAAAATTTGAAAGTAAAAATAGCATATAGTAGCTCATCCCAAAAAAAATATCAGTTACGCCATTTATGACCATACATACCCTGGTCAGAAATCCTGGAACCGTCACGTTAAACATCTTGATTTTTCCAAAATAATCAAAAAGGAACCAAAACGTGGAGGTTTCGAGGGACATTGAAATCCCTTTGGAGAATTAAAGTCATTGACTACTAATCAAATATCTATAGTACTCTTGAATAATATGAAAGCATAATAACCTCGTTGACTAGAATCCGATGCATAATTAATATGCAATCAAGGCAATGGAATATAAGTATTTTTGGCTTAAACTTGAACAAAAAAACAGAACACAAAAGTTTATCGGAATGAAAAATATGAAGTTTTCATGTGGTTGATGTAAGAAATAACTAACTGACCTCCAAACAATGCAGATAATGTTAAGCAAGAAAGACAATAAATACAGGTGAAGCAAAGGAGAGGAATAAATACTCAAATCTCTGTCAAATTCCAGAAAGAAGCATTTCTTAACATGCTCTTTTGTAGGCTTACAGCCACATCGATCACGCCTTGATGTCAAATCTGAAAACTTGGCATAGGTGTAATGTAGAACAGCAGCCTCATGAAACATAACCTCGCTAACATTAAACAAACAGTAAAGTTACTAATATACACAATAAGTAATGAGATATTTAAATACGGTAAAAAAAATCATACTTTGGAATCTTCTTATAGTTGTACCATCTATGTGCACCATTTGGACGTAAATGTTGTTGGACACGAGCAGCCGATTTCCCATTTGAATAAGTCAGAAAGTAGGCTGGATTTCCACGAACTGATTCTTTATAATTGCCATAGTATATTTCCTCAGTAAGGTGGTCATAATTCTTCTTGAACAACGAGACCTGCAAAACATAGTGCATGATTATGTGTTGTAAAGTAGTTTGAAGTTTCAAGATTTAGCACATCATTCTTTTTCAGGTGTGCTTATGCTTCAATAATGTTAACATGTGCCTTGAATCCAAGTTGAGTTATTAGTAACTGAGACGATTTCTATTTCAGCTAGTAGTTAGTGTGCTGTTGGTGGTAAAAATAGAAGTCAATTTGGGAAGTTAACAAAAAGAAAGTAGACACGTGAAATCAGGTAAAGAGTCCATTTTGCTCCTAAATTTTCTGCTTGGAGCAATAAAATCTTTCAGGACTTCAGTTTGTTCTATTCGTTTTATTTCTGATTTTAAGAGAACTCATCTCAGAATAAATACTGAAAAAATGCTTCCATTCAGGTGTCGAATAGTACCTCACTTAAAGGTTCATGTATGTCGTCTCGTTCAACACAGCTCTCCTAAAACAATGAGGGGAGAGTTAGGGGCGATAGTGATCATCACCGTTATAAAGTGCTTATGTTGAAACAAAATAATAAATAGAAAAAGTGTGAAAAAGGGGCACAAGAAAACTTACATAGTTTGGAAATATAACCATATCAACATATTCAGGCAGATCTAATAAAAGCTCTCCGAGAGAGTATTCACGAATGCCTGCTGGATAAATTAACTCATCCGTGTCCAGATGAAAAATCCAGTCCATACGAGCTTCCTTGAAATTAACAGATAACGTCAAGAACTTCATAGAGTCATATTTACATTATTACATAGAAACGAATGAAATTGAGAACATACTTCTGCCATCACAATAGCCATTTCTGTATTAAGATATTGCTTGACAAATAATTCATAGTTGCATGGTTTGTAGAAGTAGCGTGACATCTGAGTCTCATTCCACATTCGGCTGTAGAATCAGAGTTGGGATTCATCAAAATTTTGCTTAAAACGAGATCACTTCAATCATTTGTTAGTTTTATTAGAGATCCATACACAAAGAGATTATATATAATCAATGAGATAGGACACGAAATATTGGTGTGAGTTTCGCACTGTCAGGTGCTACTTGTAGAAATAGAAAAAATATAATAACTATGTATGTGTATGTGTGTGTGTCTATTGCCCAAAAATATCGAGGAGAAACTGAAGGAAAGAATAAGAAATTGGGTTGTATAGTAGTAACACAAAGCATCGAGCTTTAAAAGCAGTGTCATAAGAACGGTCAATTAAAGATTCAGAATGTAAAAGTTTTGCATATGTAAATAAACACACATGATTAAGGTGTCATGTGTCGCATTCTTTTGCTAACAAATTGTGGAAGTATTGGAGTACTTATCACCAGAATTAAAAATAATGTGTCCCAACCTCTTGGCTTGTTCTTCCTCAAGTTCTTTTGTCCTATGTACCAACTTCACCCCCTAAAATAAAATGAACGTAAATTAGCTTTTGCAAAATAACTTATAACAAAAGATAATCTTGGAGTTACACAAGTACAGAAAAAAGCAAGACTAGACTCACAGGAATGGACTCTAGAACCTTAGATACACCTGCTGTAGCAGCTTTTCCTTCCACAAACAGGAAAAAGTTTGTGACACCTATAACTTTATGATAATAAATCCATGGCAATATCTGCTCTAATCCAGCAGAAGTGCTTGAAGTGATGCAAATCTGCCATTTAACAAATCACAGATATTACCCAAGTAAAAACAAACATATTTTCATATTTTAGTCTCACAATAATGATAATTTCGTTAGACTAGTGGGAAGCTGTTCTCAAAGTCTCAGAAAAGAAGAGGGTTTAAGCCTTACTAGGTGAACATCTTAGGATGGCCAGAGAAAAGTCCAGAAAAGGGCAACGGGAATACCGGTTAGGCCGTGCACATCAGAGCCAAAAAGGCTCGACTTCCCAGGGGGAATACCGGTTGGACTAGTGGGAAGGTGTCCCCAAAGGGTGTGTTTGGGGAGGGGCTTATGGGGGGCTTATGGGGCTTGGGCTTCTAAAATAAGTCGGCTTATAAAATAAGTCTCGTTTGTCATGCGGGCTTATGAAATCATAAGCCCCTAAAAGAGGCTTAAAACTTTAGCCCCATAAAAGGGGCTAAAAACTTTAGCCCGGGGCTTATGAACCATAAATTACATATTTACCCACAAAAATATCTAACATATACCATAAAACTCATTTAATTATATCCTTTTTAGTAATTTTGCAATAATAAGCCCCGGCCTCAGCCCATACGCCAAACAAGTCTACAAAAATACAAATTTCAACTTCGGCTTATAATAAAAGCCCCAGCCCCAGCCCATTGCGCCAAACATACCCAAAGTCTCCGAAGAGACGAGGGTTTAAGCTAGGTGAACATCTTAGGATGGCCAGGGAAAAGTCCGGAAATGGCCACGGGAATACCGGTTAGGCCGCGTACATCATAGTTAAAAAGGATCGACTTCCACCGGGCAACCTGAGCAAGGATCCTTTTCCGTTTACCCGTTTAGTAATGAATTTTTTTAGGAGATCCCTTCGGCAAAGACTACATATTGGTTACTAAAATATCTTGTTAACCATGAGCAAGGTAAAATGTGGCATGCACATGTTTGGTGTGTCAAAATTTCAGTCAAAATTCGGCTATCAATAAACATAGCTCAGGTCAATTAGTCTAAGTGAAGTTTGGTTTGTAAATGCATTTAGAAACGTGCAAAGGTTTGAACGAAAAGATGGACAGCTTTAAAAAAATGTTTGTTTTGTAAAGTAGGATTGATATCCTATTGGAATTTAATTATTGTTAAAAAATACAAAATTGAATGATATATACATAGAATGAGGAGGAGAAGGGCCCACCAAAACCCACCAAAGAGGGTGGAGTTGAACGAACCCATGGTATATGGGTTTTATATAACCCATCCAACTAAACAAACACCATTATTCACAGTGAAACCCATTCCTTCATTCCTAACTCTTAACAAGAAAAACTCCCTAAATTTGAAGATTTAATCATCTAGTTAAATGAACCAAGAACTTGTTTTCACCATGGATTAATGAGAATATTATCAGCATATAATGTTAGTATAATAAATGCTCCTGAAGCTCTAAATACATCAGCTAAATAACATAAAGAGTAGGCAATCTCCATATTTATAGAACATCCACCCACCTCAGCTTTCTATAAACATATCTAAATATTAAAAGCTTTCTATAAACATATCTATATATTAAATACAGGTGTATTTATTTGATGTAATTAATTAAATTTAACAATTTATTGCTAAATACATTTACACCTAAGTACTGGATACATCAAAAAAAAATTCCAATTTAAATTTGAAAAATATATTTTTAAGGCACATGAAAACAAACAACAGAAGTTTCATTTATTGGTAAGAATTAGTTACCTTAGGCTTTAACCCAGATTTGTAACTGAATTTCCAATCCCTAAAATAAGGAAACAAGATAGACCTGCTTTGGCCCAAAGTATCCACACAATTGGAGGAAGTGTCGGTAGTTGTAAACATGCCCAGAAATTCAATACCCTTTAGAGAAGGCCATCTAAAGTTTGTGCCACCAACATCACGCCATTGGAGAATGAATGCAAATGCTGCTACATAGAATAGGAAAAGTGATAGTAAGAGTAATGATGATGACGATGCACTGGGTTTGATAGATGAGTAAAGACCCGCCATTGATGATTAGAAATGGTGAGACCTAAGGTTTATGAATCATGATCTGTGTGGCTGTGTTTAGTGTGAAAATTGCAAGCAATGATGGCATGCTTTTGTAATTTACTTTGTAGAAGGGACAAAGAGTTTCAAATGGTAGACATTATATAGTCGGTGACGTGGCCTACAATTTTCTTTCTTTTTCTATAAACAATTTTACAGAAGAAATTTAAATTCATAAGGGTATAAAAAATAAAGAAATTTATATTTATTGATGGTCAAGAAAAGAAAGAGATTTATATCTATTACAATGTAATAAAAGAAACAGATTTATATTTATAGCGGTTCGAAAAAAGAAAATTTATAACTGTAAATCACTTTTCCGTAACAAAAACAATGTAGTAAATTACACGTCACCCCTAGACTATTCCTCAACCTCTGTTAACTTCCGTTTTATATAATGAATGTTTTACTTTTTGCAAGTCAAAGTTCACAAAGTATAGAACAGCAAAAAGGATTCCTTAAATTTAAACAAATCAACATATTTAAACAACTACACACCTTTAATTCATCTATATGGTAAAAGCTGTTTGTATCCTTATTTTCCATGTGACAGCCAAGAACCAACTCATGCTTTGCATCAAACACTCCCCACAACAAAAAAAAAAACAAAAAAACAAAAAAAACAAAAAACGCGCACATACACACGATTTTAAGTATACATCAACAGACAACTTATTCATCTATAAGTTAAAAACCGTTTGCATCCAAATTTTTCATGTGACACCCCCCACTCACGCTTTGCTCCCCCCCAAACACACACACTCCACCGCGCACACACACGATCTTAAGTATATCATCACCAGACACCTTATTCATCTATAAATTAAAAACCGTTTGCATCCAAATTTTTCATGTGACACCCCCCACTCACGCTTTGCATCCCCTTCCCCAAATAAAAAATCTTCCTACTCACTCACATGTGCATCTCTTTCCATGTGACCGTCTCCTCCCACTCACATCTCATGTGCCTCTCCCTATGAATTTCTATTTTGTGTCAATCTTGATAACTGGGTATCATATAAAACAATTTGTATCCGATACAGCAATTTGTGCAAGCATTTCACGATTAAGAAGAACAAAATAAAAATATCTTAAGTTAGATGGAGTTGTTATGTTATTTCAATTTTCTTGTTTCTTTCATATCACTTCTGTGTCTGTAGATGTGTGGCAGAACTAACTATTACAAACTGAATGAAAAAGTCCGAGTTACGCAAGTGCCTGATAATAGCCTGGAAACAGACTTTTCTTCAGGTAACAAGTACCAATAAAGAGAAACTATAAATATAACTTAGGAACAACGCAGTATCTAAATAGACTGGGCTACGATAGTAAATTCACGTTATTATGAATAATTCAGTACAAGAAGTTGTATCCATTACGAAGTTCACTGGTTGACATAAAGCTTTCAACTTGAAGAATTTGCAGGCACTGAAATTTAATCTAATTTCATTTCTCTCATTTCTTTTGTGCCGCCTTATCACCTTAAATTTTGACACATCACAAGGATTTGTTTTAATTAATTTTGTGTTTAGCTATTTATAAATAGATTTCCTCCATTATCAATTTTATTCAAATAAAATAATTAAAAAAATACATTATGTCTTTTAGCTTTTACAACATTTATGTCTGTAAAACTTTTTTTTATAATAAATTATAACTGTGTTAACAACTTAAATACAGTAAATAAAGTGTTAGAATTAGAAACCAAAATGGTAAGTTACTGAAAAATGCAAAAACTATTTATTTTCAAACACCATTGAGAATTGTCCTTTAAAAGTAATATTCTTTAAATCTACTACAAGTAGTTAAATGTACAAAGGAAGAGACTTTTTACCTCTTATATGGTGTTCTTAGAGGGCTTGGACAGTTTGGCAGCGTCATACAGACTCGTGTTTTGTTTGAAACGGCACAGAAGATGGTAAAGATATATTGAATTCCATTCATATTTTATGCAAACTTGATCTGCATAAAAAATTACTGTCAAAATCTAGTATAACATCTTGATTTTATTAGGTCCGATTTATTACAATTCTTTGCTTGGATTTTGCTAAAGCATGTTGACAAATCTAGTTGTAGTTAAACATACATAAAAAAAAAAAAATAATAATAATAATAATAAAGAGAGAAAAAAAAAAAAAAAAAAAAAAAAAAAAAAACCTTTTGTATGTCCACTTGAGGCAAGAGATCATTTTTCAACAAGTTGATGGACAGTGAGACTATTTTCAGAATTAGTAGCAGGATAAACATGAGAAAGCATTTTATAGTCTCCATGTTCATTTAACTAATACGATATAAGTTCTATAACGACTTTAGAGGCAAGAGATCTACGTGTTTTTTTACCATGACTGCAACTATGCAACAAAATGACAATAATTTATTAAGTTAATGCACATCAACATATATTAACGTTTCAAACGTAGAATTCAAGGTGTGTGAAACACTGAAACAAGAAGTAGCAGATGTGTATACCCCTGAAAAAATCCACACCAGAAGCAGCATTTATCTTTGGCATCGCTTCGGGGATTTATAATCGTCAGCAACCCTGGTGGAGTATCTGACGCTGAAGGAGATTCCATATGCATTCCAAACTTGATTCAACTAAATTTCTTAAGCCACGGGCTCCTGAAAAACAGGTGGTGAAAATGTCAGATATGTTTTGTAACAGTAGTCCAAATACCAATTATTAACACCCCCCCCCCCCCTCCCCCTATGTCTCTCTCCCAAATCAAAAACACCCCACCACCACCACCACCAAATCCTCACACAAGATGACCCAATTTGAAATTAAAACAAATTTGGAAGGCCATCACATATTAGCTCCTAAAATTAGTCTTCGCTGAGACCATTCTTATACTTCAAATAGTGTGGCAATTAAAGATACTGGTATGCTCATAACATGTCCTGCAAGGGTCATAACAGATGTACGATAGGTGTATCACAATACAAGTAGCATGTGGATGATTCTTAATTGTTTTCCTTGCATAGTGTCAGATACAAATAAAAAGCGACTGAATTAATTCAGTAATTGTTTAGAGCCAATTTAGAGAGACATCGTATACTAACATGCAACATTGACAATAACAAGACCAAAATGCATGAAAAATGGAGCTGGTGTGCAATATAAAACTTTACATAAAAAGAGTTAACGAGAAATGTTACCAATCAAGAAGATTAAAGATAGAACATGACTCTTAGGGATCAGCTATCAACTGAACTATGTATAGATGGTAGAAGCAAAGCAACAAAAACCAAAAGGATCATCACAAAGTTGAACATGAAACCTATAAGTTTGCAGGGATCAGAATAATTCAAGCTTAAGACTATTCTGTTGTAGTCTAACATATTCTTCCAACTAAATCGAAGCTCTCTAATCTCTATTAGAATATAATATGATAAAAATTCCTCCGAATATCCTTTTATAATACATCAAACCTAAACTAAACTGAATCTTCTCAATCCTGAATTTTTGCTTGAGGGTGTTTTCATATACAGACTACAGATTAAGCCAAGGGTCAAAAAGAGCATTAACACAGCTAACCAAAATAGCTAAATAACCAAATTCTATCTTCTAAAACTGATACAAAATTACTAGTGCCGGTACATTGCTCCACATAGTGAGAGAACATTGAGCCAATACATGATATGCATACATATCCAAATATATATACGCACGCATCAATATAAGAAGGCACACCATTATATTTATCAGTCCAAGCACAACGTATTCATCGGCCTGAGCGCAATCAGCAATACAGCTTATTGCTTCGACTACACTATGTGCCACTTTGCCAGTACAATGGACACATCCAACAAGGGATAATTTATAGTTGCATAGGTAGTTTTCAACAAAGTATAAAGACATAATGCAAATTATATCGTAAGCATTTACCCTTCCCTTTTCGCTCACCTGAAAAAAATAAAGGTCACTACATATATAAGGGGTGTCATAAAAGCCGACCCGAACTGATATATACACACCTAAAATCGGGATTTGCCGCCATATGACTACTTAAAGATTATATTTTTCTACTTAATCAAGTCCGAACACTATATTAAGAAGTGCTCATATTGAAGCAGCTTATTTATAAGCAGAAGCCGAATATGCTATCAATAGAATAGGAGCATCTAAGTTACAGTTATGAAGTAATTAGTGATAATGTACCGGGGAGAAATGGAATAAAATTAGGGTTTTCAGAGATTAAAATGTTACCAATGAGTGATATAGACGATGGTTGCAAACAGGTAGACGGATTCTGTTAAGAGACACGGTGGGTTTTATGTTGAGGCAATATATTGGAGAAATTTGTTTGTAAAATTCACATGATGTCAAATTGTCAATAATCTATCTTACTCTTAATCTTAATCTTATCTTATCTTAATTTATATCTATACTACTTATAATGCACGAATGCACCTCACTCTTAATTTTAAGACGTACAAGAAATTAAGCATGATTTACAACACTTTAATGCACCCAACTTTCAGAATTACAACAAAGTAAGCATATTGTACAACAAAGTAAAACGTGGTGTCATTTTAAGAGCAAATTTCTATCAAACAACATTAATGCTATTAAAAACACCCCTTCACTAAAAAATTACAATCATTTAAGCACAATGTAAAATAGGTGCAACCAATTTTCAGATTTACAACAAAATAAACATAGTGTACAACAAAATAAGCATTATGTAATTTTCAGACTTACAACATTAATGTTATTAAAGTGGTCAATGTTATTAAGGACTATAATGACTACTACTTACAAGAAAAGAAACATGTACAACACTTTAATGCACATAATTTTCAGACGTACAAGACAAGAAGCATAGTGTACAACAAAACACCACATTAATGTTATTTAATGTAGTCAGTTATTTAACTGGTCAATAAATACAATTAATACAAACTACAGATTAAGCCAAGGGTCAAAAAGAGCATTAACACAGCTAACCAAAATAGCTAAATAACCAAATTCTATCTTCTAAAACTGATACAAAATTACTAGTGCCGGTACATTGCTCCACATAGTGAGAGAACATTGAGCCAATACATGATATGCATACATATCCAAATATATATACGCACGCATCAATATAAGAAGGCACACCATTATATTTATCAGTCCAAGCACAACGTATTCATCGGCCTGAGCGCAATCAGCAATACAGCTTATTGCTTCGACTACACTATGTGCCACTTTGCCAGTACAATGGACACATCCAACAAGGGATAATTTATAGTTGCATAGGTAGTTTTCAACGAAGTATAAAGACATAATGCAAATTATATCGTAAGCATTTACCCTTCCCTTTTCGCTCACCTGAAAAAAATAAAGGTCACTACATATATAAGGGGTGTCATAAAAGCCGACCCGAACTGATATATACACACCTAAAATCGGGATTTGCCGCCATATGACTACTTAAAGATTATATTTTTCTACTTAATCAAGTCCGAACACTATATTACGAAGTGCTCATATTGAAGCAGCTTATTTATAAGCAGAAGCCGAATATGCTATCAATAGAATAGGAGCATCTAAGTTACAGTTATGAAGTAATTAGTGATAATGTACCGGGGAGAAATGGAATAAAATTAGGGTTTTCAGAGATTAAAATGTTACCAATGAGTGATATAGACGATGGTTGCAAACAGGTAGACGGATTCTGTTAAGAGACACGGTGGGTTTTATGTTGAGGCAATATATTGGAGAAATTTGTTTGTAAAATTCACATGATGTCAAATTGTCAATAATCTATCTTAATCTTAATCTTAATCTTATCTTATCTTAATCTATATATATATACTACTTATAATGCACGAATGCACCTCACTCTTAATTTTAAGACGTACAAAAAATTAAGCATGATTTACAACACTTTAATGCACCCAACTTTCAGAATTATAACAAAGTACGCATATTGTACAACAAAGTAAAACGTGGTGTCATTTTAAGACCAAATTTCTATCAAACAACATTAATGCTATTAAAAACACCCCTTCACCAAAAATTACAATCATTTAAGCACAATGTACAATAGGTGCAACCAATTTTCAGATTTACAATAAAATAAACATAGTGTACAATAAGCATTATGTAATTTTCAGACTTACAACATTAATGTTATTAAAGTAGTCAATGTTATTAAGGACTATAATGACTACTACTTACAAGAAAAGAAACATATACAACACTTTAATGCACATAATTTTCAGACGTACAAGACAAGAAGCATAGTGTACAACAAAACACCACATTAATGTTATTTAATGTAGTCAGTTATTTAACTGGTCAATAAATACAATTAATACAGTTATTAAAACACCCCTTACATAAGAAATACAAATTATCAAGCATATTGTACAACCAAATTAAACACACAATTCCTGCATTAAATTTCACTACTGCAAATAATAAAGCACATTATACAAATATTCAAGCCCGAACTGGCAATGGGCCAAATGAGCTTGAGCCCGAAACGGCGCGGACCAAAGGGCTCGAGCCCGAGCAGACACGGGCCAACGGGTTCGAGCCCGAACGGGCACGGGCTATACGAAATTCTTGATATCCGTAAATTTATTGTTAAAAAAAGCATAATAAACTAAAATACATTATTCATCGAAAAATTTTATTTCAAGGTACCCGCCGCTGCAACGCACGGGTATCCTGCTAGTACCTTATAATGCATTTAGACTATTCTAAAATTAGAAGGCTTAAAAATTCAGCCAATATCACTTACTTAATATGGAAATTAATAGTCAATAGCTTACATCATACACATACTTAAATGTTATAGAAAAAATTAAATGTCTTTAAATTATAGAGTTGTAACATCCCAATATTAATATAACATTTTTAAAAAACTTTTAAGGGCCCAATAAATTAATTTGTAACTGCCAAACCATGGATATAAATGTCATCCCACGCACCAAACAAACAAAACCACATATTCATCATCCATCCCTTTTACTTTCAAAAAAAACACACACAGAAAACACATTCATTTTAAAAACCAAAAAACACTCTCATTTCTTCCACTATCCCCACCACCGCCCAAAACGCCATCACCACCACCACAAAAACCTACGGCACCACCGAAATCTACCCTACACCGTGTTCTGCCACCGCCGGAACCACCAAGACCCAAAGGGTCTTCAACTTTTGAGGTACTTTTTTAGTTTTTTTTAATAGATCTACTAATACTAATAAAGTTTTGAAGGTTTTTTTTTTAGATCTATAGATTTTAATTATAGATCTAAAGATTTTAATACAGATCTATACGTTTTTTTGGTCAATGTATATTATCACTTTTGTTATCTTTTTTTGTTAGTGCAGCCCCTTGCCGCCCATATAGCCGTTGTTAGCTCGCCGAAAATGGTCTCATTTTTTTAGGTGTTAAAATAATAACGATTTTTTTATAGATCTATGTGTTTCTAACGTTTGGAGTTTTTTTTGTACTAATATTTTTTGTAGAACCACGCCACCGCTAAAGGACTGCTCCTCTTGATGTTGCCGGAAAATGTTGTACCTTTATGGTTATCTTTATTAAATTTTGTGGTGTAAGACTTTTGGTTATTGGTTAAATTTATTTGTTAGTTTTGTTGTGTAAATTGTTTATTAGTTATTATGTGTTGATATTTTTTTTCATAATTTATTTGGTTTGCTATATTTTGTTAGCCAACAGAAATCGGAATTCTTCGCTGCCACCCATGTCGACAACGCCACGCCGGAATCTGCTTCTTTTGTTGGAATGTATTGTTTGTTTGTAAATTTTTTCAAGAAATATTCTTGTAAGTTTGTTGTGCAAGTTTGCTTGTAATCTTGTATATTTATTTAATCTTTATTTTGTAAATTTGCTTGTGAATATTGTTGTGTAAATTTTGTAACAATTTAGTGATATTTTTGTTATAATTTTATTCTTAGATTTGATGGGTAAATTGTTGTATATAATTTTGTTAGTATTAGTAGATATATTGGTATATAATGTTGGAAATATTTAATTTTGTATGTAAATTGTCAAAACGTAAAATTTTTGTTCAAATGTATAAATTGCTAATAAATTTGCTTTGTAATTTTTTCATAGTTTTTAAAATTGGATATTAAGTTTGAAACTTGAAAGTAAACAGTTGGGTTATTTGGAAAATTGAATTTTTTTGTTTAAAGTAATTTGACATCTAAAATGTTATGGCATGAAGCGACTTTTTGAGCTATAATTTTGTCTACTTTTAAGCAAAATGTACTTTTTCTTCAAAAATATCTGACAAAATCAATCGTTTACGTAACCTACACCACCATCACATATTAACTAAATTTTTGAAAACCAGAGTCAAATCTATTAAATGAAAGAGATTACATATTTATTTAAAACGAGCAAATATTTTGTTTATCATTTCACGTCCCTTTTACAGATTCACTTATATTTCGTATTTGGGTACATATACCATCTATATGTTTTGGGTTGTACCTATATTACTTATAAAAGGTTTAAGACCTCTCTTTTATTAAATGGTTTTAAAACCATCATAAATAATTTATTTTTAAGCAAATACAAGTCATTAAGGTATCTCGGTTCCGGTTCAGTTCTCGGGTCCCATTTAGGTATCTCGGTTCTATCCGATTGAAACCGCAAAAATAACTAAATATGTAATAGTGAACTTAAAAAATCTAAACGTCCCATAAAATCCTATATATTTGAAAACTGTCACTCTCCGTTTAAAAGAACTGAAACTTATAATATCTAAGAACCGAGAACCGGATCGTGGTTCTAGAATGTGGTTCGGCTTGGGTCGTTGCGGTTCGGTTCTCGGTTCATTTGCTCACCTCTACATTAATACACCCCTTCACCAATAAATACAATTCGCTAAGTAAAATGTATACAATCATGTAGCACAATTATCGCTCTAAAATCCAACAACCCAAAACAAAATAACATTTGTTCGTCAAAAAAGTTAGTCACAGGGTACCCGCCGCCGCATCGCACGGGTACCCTGCTAGTACAGTTTAAAGTAATTGTAAGAAAAGTTTCCATAACAAAAATTAAAATGAGAATGACAAAAATTAAAATGAGAATGGTGAGGAGAAACATCCCTACTCTATATAAAGGAGGGTTTGTTTGAATCACATCTCCCTCAAAATTCTGAAAAAATGACACGTGGCATTTTAACTCCCAAAACTACATGCATCGTCCGATCATTTTATTATCCCGCCCAAAATAGATGTCGTTTCGTTCTTTTAAAAAAGCATCTTTTTGTCGTTTCAGATACTATTACCCGGGTTTACCCAATAGCTACACTAGAGGATCCACAAATCTGTCATTTTGTTGTTTACAAATTAGTGAATGTATGTCTTTTCGGGTAACATGAACTAGAACAATATTCGAGTTCCTTTTTTAATATTCAAATCCAAAAAAGCGATAACTATTGAGGAAGGTAGAACATTCTTGGACCAAAACTGACTTCTCCAAGTGAAGCTGAAGCTATTCGTGCGACACCTTTTCATGGTAGAAATCTTATGTTTTTATCCTTTTTTTGTTCGTGCGTTAATTTGGGCCAATCTTCTGATGTCATGATTTTTGTTTCACCTTTTTGGGCTTTTCCTTCATGCCTTGAAGGGTAGTTTTCTTGCTTATGTATATTAACAAAATGTTAGTGACGTTTGTATGAGATTTGTGTGCAATATTTGATAACTTATTGTTATGTAAATCCTTTTATGCATGCGGTTTGAGCTTTTCTTGTTAATACAAATAAACCGTAAAAAGAAGAGTCAAAACCAATTAGGACACCAATGTCATCTGACACTAAACTCACAAAAGATGAAGACGGCGAATCCGTTGATAACACAAAATATCGTGGCATGATTGGTAGTCTTCTCTACCTCACGGCTAGTCGGTCGGATATCATGTTTAGTGTTTGTTTATGTGCTAGATTTCAAGAAGATCCTAAAACATCACATCTAGAAGCCGTCAAAAGGATATTTAGATACATTAAGGGTACAAATCAATTAGGATTATAGTATCCTAAGGGTACGGGAGTAGAAACAATTGTATATGCAGATTCTGACCATGCAGGTGATTATGTTGACTAAAAGAGTACAAGTGGGGAATGTACTTTTATGGGATGTTGTTTAACAACTTGGTTCTCAAAGAAGCAAACAGCATTGGCAATATCAACAACCGAAGCCGAATATGTCTCCGCCGACAAAGCATGCCAACAAGCACTATTGATGAAACAAGCGTTAGTTGACTACGACATTCATCTAAGTGACATAGCCATTTTATGTGACAACAAAGGTGCCATCGATTTAAGCAAGAATCCGGTATTGCATTCTCGCACAAAGCATATAGAGATTCGTCATCACTTCTTAAGAGACAATGTTCAAAAGGAGAACATCTCTATTGAGAATGTAGCGTCCAAAGACAACATAGCCGACGTCCTCACTAAACCGTTGAAAGCGGGAACAATTCAACCTACTTCGTCTTGGTCTTGGTCTCGGTCTCATGGCACAATCGTCGTAATTAGCTTTTAAACTCTACAAGGTATGTAAACACTAACCTTCTACTTTCTGAGTCTAGGATCTCTATTTCACGCACAACTCACAAGCAATACGCGAATTTTCAAAACCCAGGATAAGTTTTACTTATAATTCATAGTTTTCTCTTAGTTTTCAAGATAAGCACCTTTTGCAAAGACGTAATTGCATACATTTTTTTCTCTCTTTCAAAGAATAAACGATTTATTCTCACATAGAAACCTCTTTTCAAAATGTTTTCTAAAAGGATACCTCTTCCCGTATCACTTTCATAAAAGCCACTTCTCACGTTTAGGACAAATCGCTTTTTCATTATTAATACAAAGTAAAAACTCGTTTTCATTGAATCTCATGTCTTTTGAATGCTAAAGAGGACACATAACTAATAAGTGTTTTCGGGTACATTCATTTAAGAAACAATGAATTAGGAGCATTCGGGTTATCTCACATAATAGTGTGCTTTTTCACTTCTAGTTTATTTTCCTTTTCTTTTTAGGAGTCGAGATAACCGCAACTCCAAATGGTTTGCATATAGGCACACACTAGGCATAAATGTTTCCAAAAAGAAAAATTTTGAGCTGCCTGCATCACCAGTACCACGGATCCCAGCCTTAATGTTGGACGGATCCCTCAAGGGAAGGATCCGTGGGATCCGTGAGACAGAAGCTAATTTGTCTTCTATTTTTCTCACTTTGGATGAAAACTTTAATAGTTTCATCATTTTTTTTGAGTATGCTATTTAATGCTTGTGTTTCTCATGATCACATGCCTTAAATTCATATCTAATCATTAGATTTTAATCTAAATTTTGGGTCAAGCATTCATTACAATGCATTATTTTTCTATAAATAGGATTCCCAAAATGCTTGCATATTCATCAAATCTCAACTTCACTTCATCATGTCATTTAAAAGATCTTCCAACATAGATGAATCACTGATTCGATTGTAGCAAAGGAGCAGTTTTAAAATTTGTTTTCCCGATTAAGATTTAACAATCATTTGAGGACAAATGATAATCAATCTTCCGGAGTCGTATTCCACGGCGAGATATGAATTGATATTTACGTTATTGTCTTTTGTTTGTTGCTTGATTATCGAATATTTTTGGTTTTGGATTTTTGAAAACATTTTAAAAACTATATTATGCTAATTAAAATTAAATAACAGCTAATGACGAAATAAAATAAAGCTAATAATATGATAGAAAAAGCTATGCTTGTCAAGTGAAGTGAAAAGGTAAATAAGTGTGAACAATTTATTAAGCTCTTGTAATTAATATCCGTCGAAATAAAATTATTTTCTCACAACGTTGGCTTATATTGAAAACAATCATTTTTCTCTTGGTAAAAATCACTAGATTTAAATAATTAATTATTCCCACGGCTTTTGCCTGTTAAAACAACCAACTAATTATATCTAAAAATAATCCGGAAACTATTAATCAATAATCTTCGATACCTGTTTAAAAAACTATTTTCTCACAACGTTGGTTTATTTTGAAAACAATTCTTTATCTAGGTAAAATTACTAGATTTAGTTAATTACTCTAACGGCTTTTGCCCGTCAAAACAACAAATTTCAATCCAAGTAACCGAAGATTATTAATCAATAATTTCTAAGTTTTCACACTTTATTCACGTATCACCATCACTTAACAAGCATATAAAAAATCTACTCAACAAGCATAACTAACAAGCTAACAATAATAATCTCAACAAACATAAGCATATTATTAATTAAAAGTAGAATCTAAAGAGAAAGGTAAGAAATTAGAACCTGATCTAATAAGACGAGGATAATAAACCACCCGATTTTATAAACTTATCAAACCACAAAGTTTATTTCTTTATTAGCTTTTATATTACCAAATAGCTAATAAAGCTTGTGACTTTAATAACTAATTAGTTTTATAAAAGCTAGAAAAGCTCTAAACTTTAGTAATAAGCTAGCTTATCCACGCCTTAGGAATGAATGAAAGAAAGCTTAAAAATCACAACTTTAACAAAGGTTATGACAAATAAGCAATAATATGAATCAAATAAGCTATGGAAAAGCTTAATGATTTAAAAAGTATTAAACTTTCATGGAAATAAGCTAAGAAAAGGCTTAAAGATTAAAACTTTTTATAGAAAACTAGAAGGGGGGTTGAATAGTTTACCAATTAAAAACTTTGTTTTGAAACTTATTGAAAGATCAATTGATATTGATCTTGGATATGTTGATGAAATATGCAAGCAATATGTAAAGAATAAATAAGGAAAGAAATGATCAAACCACAATGTAAGATATAACTTTTCACATACACATCATAACATTAACACAAGGTAGAATATAAATGGAATTCTAGAGAGAGAAAGTTAGAGGTTTAGGGAACTTAGTGAGAGAAAGTGAAAGATATTATTATGAGCTCCAACTCTCTACCTTGGGAGGTAGAGAGTATTTATAGTCTTACATTAAACGCCACACATCGGGCTGTGGATCAGGCATACAGTGGGTAAAGACCCGTCCGTCCTCCACGGTGTTACTTAACTAAATACTACTTATCTTAAAATAACTACGACTACGAGCTTTCTAACGATTACATATACTTGAGGTGACCGACTCTTTAATACCTGGAATTTCTAATTCCTAACAATCTCCCCCTAAGGGAGGTCACCTCAATCATGCACTAAAATTACATTGAATACAAACAGATATGACATTAACAATTGTTCTTGCATTCTTGATGTAGTCCTTTGTTCCTAAGCTCGTAGTCATTGATTCTTCACATTGCATGTTTGGTTACTTCAAGTGGAGGTCTTTTACTGATCCACGTGATAATAATTTTGAGCCATCATTTGAGATTATCAGCCATCAAAAAATCTCTGTGACATCCTTTGTGGTGTTGGTATTATGTGATGTTGTGACTTTAGGACCGACATGCTCACATTCTGGATCATGATATCTTCTCATCGAGTAGCGGAAGCATTTGTTGAATCATGATATTGTCAGCAGCGTAGCAGAAGCATGGAGTGAAAATATCAGAGTCATTGATGCACTAATCATGATTTCTTTTGAGATGAATGTGTTAAGTGAGCATGCGGCTATGGATTGACCGCTTCATTCCGGTCAGCAAACGCGTCGGGCGACTCGCATACAACGTTAGCAATAAATCGCACGAAAGTGTCTTTGATCACTTTCGTTGAATTGAGGTACACGCCCACGGTTCCTCGATTGTTCAAGCATAAGTACGCACTGTGATCGTATAATTCAAGAATTTCCTTGATGGTTTTCGAAATACTTCTAGCCGTTCTCAAACCGAACATCTCAAAGAAGACAACACGGAGTGAGTGAACCAGCGTATTTGAGTCCACTGATTGATGAAAAGATATTTGAAAAACAATCGAGTATTGCCCAATAGAAATTGTTTTGCAATATGCGAAGGTTTTAATGATAATCAATTATCAATCATAAAACACCTTTTGATTTGAAAAATTAGTACACGGTCGACATGCTAATGAAAAGAATTTTAAAGCACATAGACCGGTTTTCAAAGGTATTCGTCAATCCATAACCTGAACTAGGATTGATTCAAAAGATTGAATCACCCCATTGTTTCGCTCAGTTGTCACATGGTTGATCGTATAATAGATCTCACATGCCACCTACCAGGAGCTTGTTAGATGTTGGCTCCGGAAGGCTTTCCATCTTCACAGTGAATATGTAAACACATCACTCGATGTTCCGCAATACCACAAGGATTATGCGTAGGACTCAAGATATAATCTCTCTTTCCACATTGTGTGAAACAGAGAGTCTTCATTGAAAGTGTCCTAATGAGATTTATTGATGATCTCGTGGCTCTAGACTCAATTTGTGCATATTTGGATCCTGTGTTGGAGACTAGGGAGAGGGTCTCCTTCTTCAATATCAACAATCTCTAAGAGAAAGTCGATAGATAATGTCGGTTCCCGTGAGAATGAAACAAGTCCTTTTAAGAGGAACTTGAGTGGTTTGGGAAGTTGAA
Source organism: Chrysanthemum makinoi (assembly GCA_910596185.1). Classification (NCBI taxonomy): domain Eukaryota; kingdom Viridiplantae; phylum Streptophyta; class Magnoliopsida; order Asterales; family Asteraceae; genus Chrysanthemum; species Chrysanthemum makinoi. The sequence continues at coordinate 141,465,338 of OU343221.1, read as the reverse complement.
GTGCAGCGCCACCGGGTCCATGACGTCCTTGTCTTCAATACCGATGTTACCATCAGGAGCATATGAATTGAACCCGGTTTCTGCCCTAAGGTTGAATAAATGGAGGGCTATTTGTTTTCACCCTTTTCTCATTCAATTCTTTTTAATTCTTCAACCCCTTCAGTGCTTACCGAGACTTCATAGCTAGAACTTTGTTGGGTTTATTCCAAGACTAGCTTAGTCTCACCGCACTCTTCCCATTCCACATTTTTCTCCTTTTATTATCATACCTAAGAACTCTACACTAACTAGTGGATAGTTCCTCGGTAGATCCCTCCGGTTCTGGCGGATCATGGGAACAAAAACCTAACCTTATCATCCTTATATCACCGTATATAAAGTAAAGTTGGTCGGTCTATTTGGTATTGTTCATCTGCCGTTGGAACCAATTGAAAACCATTTGAAAATCAATTCGAATACTTGTGATATATTATCAAAGCATTTTGTACCTGAATTGTTTTTGATATTTTTAGAAAGAGAACTCCCCCTCAACATGTGCATCAAGTATTTGAAAATGTTTTGCACACGGAGGCAGGAGAAAGAATTAACTTCTTTGATTACCATTTTCTAAAATATATCAACATCACTTCCCTAATCGAATCAAGTAGATAAAGCATTTTGGGAAGGATGAGGTTTTCATGATTTTGCTCCCCTCAATATGTGCCTCGAGATTTGAAAAGAGTTTTGCACATACTAGAGGGAACCTGCACATTGAGATAAATGATCACGTTTCAAATCATAGGTTTAAGATAGATGCTCCCCCTCAACATGTGCATTGAAAATTTGAAATCGTTTGTCACATGTGGGAAGGACAAAGATGTACCCTTATAAAACCATCGCTAAATCCAATTTAAATCACAAATTCTCCCCGATCACAATTATCAAATCATTTGAGATTTGTGATCTCTTATAGATTTAAATTGATTTTGAAAGCTTTTAAGGAGAATTGTGACTTGATTATGAAAGCGTTTTAACCGATAATGATCGGATTTTAAGACTTTAAACTCCATTGATAAAACATGCATGTACATCTTTTGAAAACAATTTAATGCCAAATAACTTTTTAATTTAATTGAAATCATTCTCCCTCAATCAATGACATAGGTTGTTGATTGAGAGATGGAGATTTTGACAACAAAGTCCTGATGATTATCAAAAATAGAGATCGAGTTATTTTTCAAAGCATTTAGTTTTCGCCACAGATAAATGTTTATAGAATCGAGCATGGAATTTGAAAACATGGTAAAACATGGCTCGTTCTTTCTTTTAAAACCGGTTATTGCTAAAAAGACAATAAACCATTGTTTCTTTCTCTCAAACATTTTTTTTTTGATTTTTTGATTTTTGATTTTGGAATTCAACAACATCTAAAGTCCCGTGTCATTCTTTGAATGACAAAGACAAAAGACCGTAGATATTATCGAACCGAGAAAACGCGTGACAAAATGACAATATTTTTGAAGATTTTTCAATTTTTCGATTTTTATGGATTTTGTAAGTTTTATATTTTTCTATTTGATTTTTGAAGGTTTTATAATTTTGTATTTTGTTTTTCGAATAAATATTTACAAGAGATAAATTAGTTTAAGAGAATGATGAAATGAGTACCGAGATAAAGATATCGCTCAAAGACGTTGTGAAGAAAGGAATCAATATCTCTTAAACTTTCGCCACCAAAGCATTCGAGGCTTCTAAGAAAATCGCCTGGACATGAGCCTTCTCAATTTGAATCTTTGGTACCTTCCCTCCAAACCGACAAACATCGAATAAAGACCATTTCCCTAAGAAGTAGAGTTGAATACAAAGCGGTCTCATTGATTGAAGCTCAAAGACCGAAGAACACGAGAACACCGGTAACAAGTTGAAACATTGATCATCTCGGGTTATCAAACCGATTAACTGATACGACCGATCACATGAACCTGTTGTGCATCCCCGATGTACACCTTACTCTTCAAGATTGACCAGTTGTCAATTTAGGGGAACAATATATCAACATCTTCATTTTACCAAGTGCATTCCAGTTATATAACATATAACCAATCAGAACATAATGTACACATGTACCCAACAAGAGTAGAGACGATGACATCCATGTAACATGTTGAGTTACTAATCATCTCTGTGGATGTCAACTTTGAAATAACTGAATTAGCTCGATCAAGTGAACATGTTGTGCATATAACCGAAGGCACTTTATCATAAACCGTATATAAGATGTCGATAGGCGATCATCTCACGCTTCCAAATATTCTTCTCACATTTCTTCCAACCAACATTGAAGTAACATAAACCAAAGGTCTCCAGAGACCACTTCACCCAAATAGTTGGAATAATATATCCTTCCCCCAAATGGTTTTGATACCTCGTAATCAAAGAAACATAATATATCCATAAACTTGAAATCTTGTGAGAAGAACTCAAATAGCCCAAATGAATCTTGTGAGAATCAACTGCTACATAAAATCTCTCTGACTATCTTTATCAACCCATATGTAGACAATTTGAAGTGACCACCGCTTAAGAAAAACCCAATATACCAAACTTGAAACTCAAGTCGAATTCCCGCATTTGTGTCTAAAGCTTGCACTTAAAGATGGAAGAACGGTGTCGAGAATTTATGCACCAAGCAAATCTCTTAAGTACTCAATACTCAATTAAAGTATGAGACATTAACACCTCTTGCGATTATCCACAACGTAATATACGCGTGATTAATCGAAAGTAAAACAACGTAACTCCTAATAGTGATAGTTAACAGTGTCTTCAACCATCCACCTCGACTTCTGGTAACTAGATAACCCAAGACTTCAACTCTAATTCTTAAGCTCGAGCAAGTTATCAAATAAGATCACTTTGTGAACGCAACTTCAACCTCAATTAAGTGATAAAAGAGTAACTTCGAAGTAATCAACTTGTGTCAAATGCCCAACATGTGAATAAACATACAACCGGATGTACATTCACCCATTGAATGAACCGGAACAAATGATGCCTCAACATCAATGTATTCTTCCTAAAAGTATTCATGTAGAGATCGATATGGAGGATACAACAAATAACTTCGAGCGGATGAGGTAGACATTTTCCTTGAAGTTCATGTGGTTGATTTATAGCATGCACGATGAGAGGAATAATAATCCATGAAGATTTGGAAAAGGAATACCAAAGAGTGGATCATTATTCATGAACAATAATCCGTGAAGATTTGGCAAAGGAATACCAAAGAGCGGATCATTATTCATGAGTGCAACTGCAATATTATGATAATCATTATCAACGCCTTGAGGAATAACCGAGATAGGATTTTTTGAGTAGTCTGAGTTGTACTTCTTTGATGATCAACAAACATATCTTGAACTCATGAATCACATATTCTTTGATGATCATCAAATATTCGCTAGCGGTTGTAAATACTCATCAAACATATCTTGGACCAATGAATCCCAAACAATAAATCCCATTTATCCTTAGTGAGTGAGAGTCATCAAACTTTAAGTTGTATAACCATTATTCAAACATCCATCATCATTTAGTATATTCACTCTTTCTTTCCCTCAAAAATTGCATCCAAAGTTGCCATTTTTGATTTAGCAAGTGAATAAGAATATACATTAATGAATGTAGATCCATTTGATGACAGAATGAGCATGGGAGAAACATGAAGCTTGTTGATGAAGAATGTCGATGAGAATGGTCATAAACATGAAGATTTCTCTTCTTCTCAAGATAAAGCGACCGAAGCGTATTTTTCTTTTCTTTGAGGAACGGGCCTGAAGTGTTATCTGCAGACGCCATAATGATGAAGAACGAGGCCTGAACTGAAGTGAACAGACGTCATTGTTAAGATCCCATATATGTTTAGAGCCCCGAATCCAAATACCAAGGGACGACTTGTAACGACCCGCTTTGGACAAATGACGAAGACAGAGAATTTGAAACATTGGATCCCCACGTGCTCATGGGGTCCTTTTGGTTAGTACAAATAATCTTTGAATCGCCAGAAACCCTAGGTGCAATTTCATTGTTACTAGGAGCTGAACTAGTAGAAGCATCAGACTTAGTCGAGGGACATTTTGTGCTTAATGAGATTATTCTACCAGCTTTTCCAAACCTTAACAGCACTACTCTAGGCATAGTGGTCTAGTTAGGGGCAAGGTTTGCCATTCGTGAATATTCGACCCTGTTATTTCCATCGAAATCCTACATTGGTAAAGACCTTCCCTGTAGGTTTCCGTGATTGCTTAATGCTTTCGCTCTCCAAACATTCTTAACTGGGTTATGAATCTTAGACCTCATAAATAACACATCACATTTATCATGATTACCAGAAATTAAACATTTTTGCATGTTTTGCATAAGATAAGGCCTCAATTAATTTTAGTAAGCTTAGAGCTAATACTAGAACTAACACGATTCATTTTGTTCAAATCAAACTTCTTGTCCCTATGGTGTTCTTTCACTTCATTATCATGATCACTTTTAGTTTGCGTAATCCTATCCTTCTTTGCATAGCTTCTAGGTTTTGACTCACTAACTTTAGTGTCAATCTTAACATCTGTAGAAGTAACGATGGGAACATTACATGGCTTCACTACTTTCTATATTCCTGGTCTAGAAGTGCCGGATTTGAAATTCTAGGAGGCACATCACAAGTTGCTTGCTTGAATTTAGATATGGAACAAGGCATATCAAGGGTCACATGCTTGGCTTTAGGCATAGAACGGATTTCTTGTTTGGCACTAGGCATAGAACAAGGCTTCACAGCTTTGCCTTTTTCACCAAAGGGTTTTGGACATGTTGCAATTACACATTCAAGCAGCTCTTGAGATCGCTTGGCCTGGAGGCAAGCAAACCTAATTTCACTATCAAGAGGTTTGTTAATGAAATCCTCTTCGACAATCTCACGGAGACATTCAAGACTATCCTTAAGGTGAGCACAATAGTCATGAAAAGCATGTTCATTATTCCTAAGATGAGGAGGAATATATTTAACTGTCACAATGTATTTGCAATCTAAGGGTGACTTTGAGACAACATTCTTATTGAAAACAAGTGGCAGCTTCCATTTCTTCTCAGATTCTCAATTTCCTTTTGTAAAGACGTTATTTTTCGTTGTTTTGGTCACGGGTGACTTTCATTGAATCATATAACTCTTTAAAGTGTCGCTTAACTTTTTCATTTTCTTCTAGAAAACTCTTGTTTTCCTTTTGTAATGCATTGACTAAGTTTTGAAGATGAAAAGTTTGAGAGTACCGAGAATCTAAAGGAGGAGGCATTTGGGATCCAATACTTCCTTCTTTTCACCTTCGTTGAGAGACTTGGGTTTTCAATCTTCTCGATCGTGTTACAATGAGCTCGAACTGTTCATCACGCTTGCTAATTTCAAAAACTGCATCAAATTTAGAAACATCCAAGGATGTCTTGATATTTGAGGTTTTAACATTTTCTTTTAGATGTTGATATTTTAATTGTAAAGCAAGATGCTCAACTTCCAATTTAGAAAACTGTTTCACCAAGTTATCATGATCATCCTATTCAATTTTCTCATGCAATTTAGAATTAGTTTTTTCAAGCTCAATGACACGATCATGGGAGACTTTCAGAGCAAAAGATAATTCATGAAATTGAGAAGCATTAATGGAACAATTGTATAAAGATAAAACACATCTTGAACAATACATTCAGAAATAAGATTCTCATTCAAGGTATGCAAGTTCTTCCTCTCAATCTCATTATATTTTAATTCTCGCCCATAGTCACTAACCTCAACTATCATTGCATCAAATTCCTTTTCCATTTCTTTAATATCTGATTTTATCCCCATTTTAAGACTCTCAAAATGATCTTTTAGTTGTTTAAAGAAAGGCATGACCTCGGTTAAATAACATTCTTTCATTTGCTCAAAACCCCTTTCCCTTCAGTTATCCCAGTGGGTGTGATCCTTTTCTTACAAGTTTTCTCAAAATCGCTAAATAGTTGAAGAATAACATATTGACTGATTAAGGTCTTGCTCTTAGTGGCAATAGTTCTAGGAACTAAATGCATTGGTGTATTTGGAGGATACACACTCGCTTTAGGGAATTTCCTACAAGGGGGATTCTTTTCAACAAGATTTTCAACTTTTGCAAGTCCATATCCTTTTCCGTAACACTTGTTCAGTGGGTCAATAGAGTCTTACGCTTAAACATGTTTAAGGATATCCAATTTTCCTTAGTGTAATCATGGGGTTTTATCGTTATCTTGTTCTTTTTACACTGTGATCTTCTAGCTTCTTATCCATTTTCTCCCTAGTGACTTCATCTGATTTCTTATCTTCCTCAGAGCACTCAACAAAACTAGGTTTCGTCTAGGCTTAAGGATCTCATTACCATCATACAGTATCTTATGAGCATTTCTAGCCTTTTTAATTACCTCTGGATTAGGTTCCTCAACAAGGGGAATGCTATGCTTATCGCTAAGGACTCTATGCTTAGTGATCATGTGAGCAAATTAATGGTATTCCCTTTGTACGCATACAACTTATTTTCAAGCTTGTTTTTCAAAGTTTTAGATTGGAAAAATCATTCAAAAGTTTTGATTCCTTAGCCTTGAATTCTTGCTTAAGCATTTTAACATTTTCTTGAAGTTCGTGTTTTTGCTTAGCAGTTTTAGAAAGCTTTTCTTGTAAGGAGTTTAACTCTTGTTTTAATACTTCTTCTCTAAACCTACTTTTTCTAATAGTTGTACGTATTTGGACATCCATTTCCTGCTCACGGGTGGTCAACTCAAATGTCACAATTCTCAAATTCCGGTCATTTCTTAAATTATATATGCATCATATTAGTTCATTCATGGCATTTCATTTCACATTTAACGCGTGAATTTTATATTAATTAAACGTTATCGCGTGAGTTATTATTTTAAATATTTAATCCGTTACTTTCAAAAATGATCCCTACATATTTTTATACTCACATTTAGTTGTAAAAACTATATTTTGAGTTTAACTAGTGTTTTGAATTTATTTGGTATATAAATCGTTAAAGTTATATTATTACTTACACTTTTCTTAAAAAAAATTACTCGATAATTATTTTATCACTCAAACTTCACAAGGAATGTATTTTTATAATTTTTATGATCTCATTACATTCTACTTTGGTCTATTAAAAACCTCTTTTACCTAAAATCTACCATTTACTTTACAAGTTACATTTAACTATACAATTTCACTTACACCTTTTCTTACAAATACATACTTATACTTTTAAAAAAAAAAAAAAAAGGAAAAAAAAATATATTTAGGACATCCTCCCTAAAACCGACTAGGGAGGGGTGGACATTTAATGGTTGAAAAATTTTCAATTGTATAAGTTTACACTCAAAATCTTTCATTCAATCTCATATCTCTTTCACTCATTTCATTTTCAAGTTAACATAAGTTTTCTCTTTGTTTCTTCTCTCCTTCACAACCGGTTCTACCATGGTGTTATCAAGGATCAAAATTTTGCTAGCTCAAGTGTTTTAGCAATCTAGAATCACACTCTTTATTAGGTTTTGAAATAAAAACCAAGAGTGTTTAGGCTAAACATTGTTACTTGCACCTCATCATATTCACTTGTAAGCATGTTTCTTTCATTTTTCATGTTTCCTTATCATCTCATATTTATCTCTTCATTTTGGAGCAAGCATGCATGATTTGTGTTGTTTATACCATTTTACATGATTTTTAGAGTTATTTATATATATGGTCATCCTATAATTATCCCCTTGGTATACTTTGGTCTTGATGATGTCTAGGAACCCATGACACCCTGAGAAGGTGTATGGTAGGATTAGATTAGTTTTGGAGTTGATTTGAAGGGATTAGAATAGGTTTTGTCCGATAAAAACTATTTTCGACAAGTATATAAAAGGGTCTGTCCTTATTTTGTTTTTCTGGAAAATCCGACAGTAGGCACGAATTTTTGGCCTTGATATTTAGAAAATATACTTTAAAACGAATCCGTGGCCGCTTGAACGGATTAAAACGGAGTTATAACGAAGAAGTTATGAATTTTCAAGTTTGACGAATTTAAATATATATTTTCTGAAAATTTCAGCAACCTATTTTTATTTTGTACGAGTCAAAAACGAGTCCTAAGCTTACAAATTATTTCGAACTTATCAAAAATATATTAGTATACTTTGATACGGCTAAGGACGATAATACGAGAAAACGGATTTGAAAAGACTAAGATATACACGTTTTCATAAACTTGCCGTAACTAATATTTTTAGAAAAACTATATTATTTTTACGAGATAAGTGTTACGGTAACAAAAATCACCATATTTAACCCCTATTATCTTTATGTTCGAGACCTCTTGACGAAAAACTCCTGAATCAAAACATCTAGATTTCGATACAAACTTTCCAAAACTGTCGAGTTCGTTCTCTAACGATCGACGTACACCATTTTACAACTAGTTTTTCAAAGCTATTTTCGTCAATTTCATGAAATTTCCGGACGACATTGTTTTACTCTTACCGAAAAGTGATAATTTAACTATAAATCATTATAAAACCATTGTAGGATGACATTTTGACGTAAATACTTGTAAAGTAGTTTAAGAATGGTCAAGACGTCAAACGAGTATTTTTCGACGATAAGTATTATTTTCAAAACTCACAAATGGTATAAATATCATCCAATTTGCATAACATTACACCATGACTTATTTCATATCATATCATTCATAATAGGTCAGTTTTGAGATTCACGCTATATTTCGGTGTACCCACTTTTGTCTTCGCATCTATTCATCAAGTGAGTATTCACAGACTCCCCTTTTTAAATGCTTTAAATTGTTTTGGGGTGGAATGCATGATTTATACTTGAACTAAATTGATTCTTACTTTGTGAACTCTTTTGACTATAACTTGCGAACTCGAATCAAATCCTTGAACTAAATTACGAAATTTCGACTTATTTGAACTTATTGAACCGTACGTGTTATGACCTTGTCCTAAAGTCTCCCATGTTCGGAGCATCACTATAAAGTCTCCCATGTTCGAGCATCACTATAAAGTCTCCCATGTTCGAGCATCACTATAAAGTCTCCCATGTTCGAGCATCAACTTAAAGCCTCCCGGTCCGAGCAAAATGTCTCCCGATGGGAACGGAGCATTTTCAATTTAAGTCTCCCCTGTTCGGAGCAGTGCAAAGTCTCCCATGTTCGGAGCATCTCTAAATTATTATATACTTGGTACTATATTGTGAACTAGTATGACCACTTACACTTGACTTCTTGACACACTATATTTTTGTGCAATGGGTTGTGTACACACAGGTTGCAAGTTTTGTATGGGCGGAACTTGGAACTGAGTGGATACACAATGCCTTTGCTTTGTGGACTATTTTCGTTGACCGAAAGCTTTGAATATATTTCATACGAGTTTTCTTATTTTGCTAAACGTGTTTACTCACCAACTATTTTCATAGTTGACCCGTTTTTCTCTCATGCATTTCAGGTGATCGTTAGTAAGTTTTTTCCACCAAGTCTTGCATAAAGAAGTTTTCACTTGTCGCTACAAGTTGTTATGTAATAAAACTCAATATTTTGGAATCTAAACTTTGTAATATATTTGCCGATGACGGCTAAACTAGTGTTGTATTGGAGTACTATTTCTTTTTAAATATTAACGTTGGTATGTTCTATTATCTTGTGCTTATGTTCCCTTCCATTACACCTCGCTTCCCCTCAGCAGGGTGTGCATGATGGTACCAGAGCCAAAGGTTATAGAGAATGCCGATTTTTCAAAAATAAAAATCACAAATTTATATAACCGAAAAAAAAAAAAATTGTATTTTATTTTATTAATCATTGAACATCATCCGAGTCATCTAGTCCTATCGTTGCATCGTTAATCATAAATTATACATAGCCCGATCAACTATGTCTAATTTATGAAGAACCATACAATGATAAGAAGAGTAAATTTAAATCATGTTTAGTCGAAGTCTTTTGAGTCCGTCACCGAAGTTGCATTTTGGGTGGGTATGCATAGCATGTTTTACGCTCACGCTACATTACCGTACTTGTTCATATCTTCTTTTTTCCATCTTTCGACTTGTTAGACATAGCATGTCCCTGATCCTGTCATATTTCGATTCATCGAATAACACATTACCACCGTCTCTACACCTCATCCGACTTCGTTCAATGTCGCTTTACTCAACCCGATGTTTGGTCCACAGTAGGATCATGGCCGCAAGAAACACACGCCAGAGGTAACAACAACGCAACCCAAACAACAATGACAATCCGGACATAAACAACGCCTGCTGAATAGCGGATCTACTTACCCAAATTATAACACATCTCGATGCTAGACGAACCAACAACGGAGAAGGTACTTCAAACGCCGGTCAAGGATGCAAATACAAAACTTTCATGACATGCAAGCCAATGGAATTTCATGGTACCGAGGGTGCCATTGGATCTAACCTGGTTCGAGAATGTTGAGTCGGCTTAGTATCACGAAATGTGTCAAGGAAACAAGGTTGAGTTCTCTCTGGTCTACTACAGGTCAGCCTTGACTCGTGGAACAATCAATCGCAGATTAGAGGAAGAGGGGCAAAGAAATGCGTTATCTTGGGAAGCATTTAAGAAATTACTAACTGATGAGTACTGCAGAAAAGATGAAGTGCGTAAACCGAAGAAGAATTTTGGAACCACTTGATGGTAGGAGTAGAGATTGACAAGTACACGATCCGTTCCACGAAGTTAACTAGGATGGGTCCTCACATGGTTTCCACTGTGGAGAAGTTGATTGACCGATATATATGGGGATTGATACCGAAATTAGAGGGATGTCACTGGTCGAAACCAACCACTCGCAGCCGTAGTATGGCGTATCGCTTGACAAATGATGTGATCAGTGTCCGAGAACTAACAAAAGCAAACGACAATGGACGAAGTTTAATGTGAGGATCACCAGGAAGCCGAGACCGAATCAAGAAAACAAGAGGCAAATAATAACTCGGAACTATGGGGCGACCACCCAGAGCGCAGAGGATATGCAGTCCACATCCTTTGTGCACTCGATGTAATTATCATCACTTAGAGACGCCCAAGGTGCGACAAATGTGGACAGACGGGCCACTTCGCGCAAATTGCTCAAACAGAATGGAATCAAGGACAGAAAAGCATGTTACGAGTGTGGAAGTCTAGATCACCTTCGCAATACCCGTCCCAAAGTCAAAAGAACTCCCAATCAAGGAGGTAATCGCCCAAACCTGGCGCTTGGCAATAGAAGGCCCACAAGATCGTAACATTGAAATTCCTCCCGACGCGGGTCGAAAGCATTCTATCTAGGCACCGAGGAAGCCCGCAACGCGTAACGGGTACATTTCTTTGATCAACTACCTTATTTCGGTACGACATGATTTTGAGTGCATAACTTCCTTCCAATCCTTACCACGTTCACGACATTGATTAATTTGAGACCTATCGATATCGACCTTAGTTGTTATATATATTTTGTTGATTGGATTTGATTGTGTAAGCAAATCAATATCGGTTTAATCTTTCAAAAGACTTCATTCAAGGATGTGGAATCCTACCTTTCTAACAACTTGTTTCCTAGCTTGATCTAGTGACAGTTCTTGTTTGATGAGTTGCGAAAGTCGAGCTAAGAAACAAGTTTACTCAAGTCGGTTTAGTTTAATCTCATGACAGTTCTTGTTTGATGAGTTGTGAGATTAGATTAGAATCGACCACCTAAAGGTCTTTTGAGAGCTACGTTCGATATTGGGTAAGGTTACACTATCAAATCTAATCACGGGCACGTACTTAGTTGAATGGGAACCCAGCACGCATGGACATTGATATGATCATTTAGACTGTTCGTACGAGCATGAACTTTTAGAACTCTTGTCGAGGTTCGGACCATAGTATCGTTAATCGAATCATGAGGACATGATTCCGCTGACATGGGAAGAATGTCACAATTCTCAAATTCCGGTCATTTCTTAAATTATATATGCATCATATTAGTTCATTCATGGCATTTCATTTCACATTTAACGCGTGAATTTTATATTAATTAAACGTTATCGCGTGAGTTATTATTTTAAATATTTAATCCATTACTTTCAAAAATGATCCCGTACATATTTTATATACTTACATTTAGTTGTAAAAACTATATTTTGAGTTTAACTAGTGTTTTGAATTTATTTGGTATATAAATCGTTAAAGTTATATTATTACAACACTTTTCTTAAAAATTACTCGATAATTATTTTATCACTCAAACTTCACAAGGAATGTATTTTTATAATTTTTATGATCTCATTACATTCTACTTTGGTCTATTAAAACCTTCTTTTACCTAAAATCTACCATTTACTTTACAAGTTACATTTAACTATACAATTTACTAACACCTTTCTACAAATATACTTATACTTTTAAAAAAAATATATATTTGTGGACATCCTCCCTAAAACCGGACTTGGGGAGGGTGGACATTTAATGGTTGAAAAATTTTCAATTGTATAAGTTTACACTCAAAATCTTTCATTCAATCTCATATCTCTTTCACTCATTTCATTTTCAAGTTAACATAAGTTTTCTCTTTGTTTCTTCTCTCCTTCACAACCGGTTCTACCATGGTGTTATCAAGGGATCAAAAATTTTGCTAGCTCAAGTGTTTTATCAATCTAGAATCACACTCTTTATTAGGTTTTGAAATAAAAACCAAGAGTGTTTAGGCTAAACCTTGTTACTTGCACCTCATCATATTCACTTGTAAGCATGTTTCTTTCATTTTTCATGTTTCCTTATCATCTCGTATTTATCTCTTCATTTTTGGAGCAAGCATGCATGATTTGTGTGATTTATACCATTTTACATGATTTTAGAGTTATTTATATATATGGTCATCCTATAATTATCCCCTTGGTATACTTTGGTCTTGATGATGTCTAGGAACCCATGACACCCTAAGAAGGTGTATGGTAGGATTAGATTAGTTTTGGAGTTGATTTGAAGGGATTAGAATAGGTTTTGTCCGATAAAAACTATTTTCGACAAGTATATAAAAGGGTCTGTCCTTATTTTGTTTTTCTGGAAAATCCGACAGTAGGCACGAATTTTTGGCCTTGATATTTAGAAAATATACTTTAAAACGAATCCGTGGCCGCTTGAACGAATTAAAACGGAGTTATAACGAAGAAGTTATGAATTTTTCAAGTTTGACGACGCAATATATATTTTCTGAAATTTCAGCAACCTATTTTAGTTTTGTACGAGTCAAAAACGAGTCCTAAGCTTTACAAATTATTTCGACTTATCAAAAATATATTAGTATACTTTGATACGGCTAAGGACGATAATAATGTAGAAACGGATTTGAAACGACTAAGATATACACGTTTTCATAAACTTGCCGTGAACTAATATTTTAGAAAAACTATATTATTTTTACGAGATAAGTGTTACGGTAACAAAAATCACCATATTTAACCCCTATTATCTTTATGTTCGAGACCTTTTGACTAAAACTCCTGAACTAAAACATCTAGATTTCATACAAACTTTCCAAAACCGCTTTAGTTCGTTTCTAACGATCGAACGACACCATTTTACAACTAGTTTTCAAAGCTATTTTCGTCAATTTCATGAAATTTCCGACGCATTGTTTTACTTTACCTAAAAAGTGATAATTTCACCAAAAATCATTATAAAACCATTGTAGGATGACATTTTGACGTAAATACTTGTAAAGTAGTTTAAGAATGGTCAAGACGTCAAACGAGTATTTTTCGACGATAAGTATTATTTTCAAAACTCACAAATGGTATAAATATCATCCGAATTGCGGGCATAACATTACACCATGACTTATTTCATATCATATCATTCATAATAGGTCAGTTTTGAGATTCACGCTATATTTCGGTGTACCCACTTTTGTCTTCGCATCTATTCATCAAGTGAGTATTCACGTACTCTTTTAAATGCTTTAAATTGTTTTGGGGTGGAATGCATGATTTATACTTGAACTAAATTGATTCTTACTTTGTGAACTCTTTTGACTATAACTTGCGAACTCGAATCAAATCCTTGAACTAAATTACGAAATTTCGACTTATTTGAACTTATTGAACCGCGACGTTATGACCTTGTCCTAACGTCTCCCATGTTCGGAGCATCACTATAAAGTCTCCCATGTTCGGAGCATCACTATAAAGTCTCCCATGTTCGGAGCATCACTATAAAGTCTCCCATGTTCGGAGCATCAACTTAAAGCCTCCCCGGTCCGGAGCAAAATGTCTCCCTATGGGAACGGAGCATTTTCAATTTAAGTCTCCCCTGTTCGAGCAAAGGCAAAGTCTCCCATGTTCGGAGCATCTCTAAATTATTATATACTTGGTACTATATTGTGAACTAGTATGACCACTTACACTTGACTTCTTGACACACTATATTTTTGTGCAATGGGTTGTGTAACACACAGTGTTGCAAGTTTTGTATGGGCGGAACTTGGAACTGAGTGGATACACAATGCCTTTGCTTTGTGGACTATTTTCGTTGACCGAAAGCTTTGAATATATTTCATACGAGTTTTCTTATTTTGCTAAACGTGTTTACTCACCAACTATTTTCATAGTTGACCCGTTTTTCTCTCATGCATTTCAGGTGATCGTTAGTAAGCTTTTTCCACCAAGTCTTGCATAAAGAAGTTTTCACTTGTCGCTACAAGTTGTTATGTAATAAAACTCAATATTTTGGAATCTAAACTTTGTAATATATTTGCCGATGACGGCTAAACTAGTGTTGTATTGGAGTACTATTTCTTTTTAAATATTAACGTTGGTATGTTCTATTATCTTGTGCTTATGTTCCCTTCCATTACACCTCGCGTTTCCGCCTCCGGCGAGGGTGTGACATCAAACTTAGCACGCTGTTCATAAATAGCAACCTGATCCTTATATATGTTAAGCTCAGTGGTAAGGGAATCATCAGGCACAAATGCAAATAAGACTCATGCAGTTCATAATCATCATTTTGAGTAGAAGATGCACAACTAGATACGCTAGAAACATCCATGAACTTACCTCGAGCATTGACATGCATAGGCTGCGACGGGTGCATCTCTATCTTGGGTACATCCGGCTTCCATGGAGCGCCTTTGCATTAACTTGCACAGTTGTGTCCGTGCACCTCTCTCTTGTGAATTTGAGCACGAAGATTCCATTTTTCCATTATCCGACTCGTCATTTTTGTTGTCAATGACATTCCGCATTCAAGAACACCCGATTCTTCAACATATACATTACCCAACTTATCACAACAATCTTTCAACTCGCACTGACACTCATTCACGTATTCATTCTTTTGAGCAGATTCTTCAATGTACTTTTTCACATTATCCATGAGTTGATAAATGTTCATGAATTCTCAATTTCCATTCCAAAGATGTTTTTGAAGGAAATTCCAGTCAAAATGTTGATCGTAACCAAATATTCCCATACCGGTGAATGGTGAAATTGTTTGTAGATTACTTGAAGAGTCAATGACCGAACCATCCTTTTGAACCTCTTTATTGGTAAGTTGCGCCTTTAAGTGTTCTAAGTTCAACAAAGAAGCTTTCTGCAATGTAGGTAAGTCCCCATGAAAAGAGCACTACATGTATGATCCCCAAATTATGGATAACAAATGTGAATGAGGTGCGATGAAGTAGCCGATAGGGCTCAATGCCGCATTTCATTTGCATGGCATTTTGTAGCTTTGACTGTGCGATTCTCTCTCATTAGATTCTCAACACTGAGATCTCACATCCTCATTGCTTAATTCAATCATCTTTAATCGCTCGCTGTAGCCTACATTATCATTGTTGTCCACAACATCATACAGCTTTAAGCACTTCAAATCACTGGGTCGGTGAGTAAGACATGATGTGGAAGGATGCACGGATTTTACACGCCTATGATTTAAACCGAGAAATAGAATCTTTCGCTGATTTTACTAAAATCAAGACGAAACCGCAAGCAATGACCAAGAGAGGGTGTTAAGATGACCGATGGAATGATACAATGAAAGATGATTGTGTGATAGGACTTTAGATTGTTCGTGGGATAAGCAGAGATGTTGTTTGGTTGTGATTCGGATTGGTTTATGCCCGTTTTTCCTAAGAAATTTAGGTCTAAAAACTTAAAACCCTCAATAACTTTTGTTCGGAGCGGATTTAGACCTCGAAGATTGACCCGAATAAACTTTAGTTTATTCGGCGTACATTCTCCTCATTCTCACTCGGTCGCTTTGATGGGTAGAACGCCAAAACGGAGTTACGTTCAAAAGTTATGGCCGTTTGAAGTTTTGACGGGAAAAATCAACCAAGTCGCTACTAATTCTTGAACCAAGTCGCTAACAACTAATTCGCTACCACGCTAAGTCGCTAGAGTTCCAAGTCGCTAGCCAGATGTAAGTCGCTAAGGGTAACCGCTAACACTCAAGTCGCTAGCAAAATTTCTAAGCAGCATTGCTACTCGTCGCTAACAATGCAAGTCGCTAAAGAGCAACTCGCTTCTGCACCAAGTCGCTACCACTGTCAATTCTACCCGTAGTGGAGAGTCCACCACTTGTACTTTAACTCGCTAGATCTAACTCGCTAGCTTTAACACATCAGTAAGTCGCTAAGGAATTATGAAGCAAGTCGCTACCAAGAAAATAGTCCGAGAGCTAAGTCGCTAGCTTGAAAAACCAAATAAACTTCACTTTTCAATCCAAAAACAACCCAACCAAGATGATTCAAGCTTACCAAATGAAAACCTAAACACTTTTGATGATTCTAAACATAAAAGTACAACCAAAATCGCAACTTTAACACTAGAAATCAATCAAATGATGCAAAAACCACTAAACTTTTTCAAACTCAAAAACCACCTAAAAACCACTAGAAATCCAAAGATGTGTAAGATATGATCTAACCATGGCTCTTGATACCAATTGTAAGATATAACTTTCCACATACACATCATAACATTAACACAAGGTAGAATATAAATGGAATTCTAGAGAGAGAAAGTTAGAGGTTTAGGGAACTTAGTGAGAGAAAGTGAAAGATATTATTATGAGCTCCAACTCTCTACCTTGGGAGGTAGAGAGTATTTATAGTCTTACATAAACGCCACACATCGGGCTGTGGATCGGCATACAAATGGGTAAAGACCCGTGACGTCCTCCACTCTGGTGTTACTTAACTAAAGACTACTTATCTTAAAATAACTACGACTACGAGCTTTCTAACGATTACATATACTTGAGGTGACAGACTCTTTAATACCTGGAATTTCTAATTCCTAACACACAACAAGTTGTTTATAGTGGTTCGGTCTACAAGGACTCTTTTTCCTTGCCCTACTCCACTCCCCGAGTCTCACACTCGAGAGTTTAACTTCACTAGTCAACAAGCTCCTTTCAATCGGGCGAGAAAACCTTTACACTTCGCTTACACTATTTCCGACACTAAGCTAGATGTCGAAGTTCTTTCCAAGGGTTCAACTACTCCCACACACAATGTATTTTGAGGACTAAAATACTAACCACTCACACTCACAAGATTATGATGGTTTGATACAACAATGAAGTATGAATCAACACTAGATCATACAACACTAAACAAACAAGACTTCCAACTTCTCAAGCCAAGCTTGAATGTGACTAGATCTTCTTTGCTACAAAAGAGATCACTAATATGATATGAAACTGAGTTAGAAAGGTTAGAGAGAAGATATGTAAGAGAGTATGATAGAAAGGATGAAAAACTACTTGGTTTGGCTTTGCTATTTATAGCCAAAACCATCGCCAAAGATTCACGGACCGGAACCTAAAATGGTTCCCGCCTGCTATTGTGGATTTTTGGTGTCACGGGTCCGACAAAGAAGATATCAAGATCTTTGCCAAAAGTCAACCATATCTTATGTAAGATTGTGTAAGATATGAAGAGTACAAATCCACACAAAATATCTAATGAAATCTTCCAATGATTTCCATGATGCATCACATGATGTCATATGTTGTATTTCTATTTTTAGAAATATGCAAGTACTTAAGTAGTGTTTGGTTTTAAGAACCTAAAGCATTCTAAAACTACTATCATACATAATGATTAGAGTCATATAAAGATATGACTAATCACAAATGTAAATGCTTGAATGATGAAGATATTGTTTGAAAAAGCTTGTTTTAATATCTATTAAACTTGACAAGCTTTAAGCTTTTATACAAACTAAATTTACTTTTGTCGTTAACAAAACTTAGGTAAAGATAAAAAATAAATAACGTTTAATGACGATATTTGTATTAACAATCTCCCCATTTTTGTTGAGGACAAAATATAAATTTTATTTTTATAAAAGATACAAAGTTTGTGCAAGAGTTATAAAAATATTAGTTTTAGAACTTGAAAAGGAAATGATAATGTAAGTATATGATGTTTGACTTTTTCAAAAAGTCAAAGTATTCACTAGTTGATGCATGATGTTGACTTTTTCTTTAAAAGTCAAAGTATGCGTTGACTTTTCTTTAAAAGTCAAATATAAACAAGTTCTATATATATTCTTCCCTCTTTTGTCTCAACAAAAAGAAGAGGCGATGCGGAATGTAATGAGCCCGAGCCATTATCTCTCCCTTGATCAAAGCTCCCCCTAAATTGGGTGCTTAATGGGAAGATACATGGATTGTGAAAATAAAGCTACAAAAAAATGTTAGTAATAATGATCATTCACAAGCATTTCCAAACACTATGTAAAAGCACCAACAATATAGAAAACACCATTCATTAGTTAAAATTTTTCATGAATAAAATCATGAAAAGAGAACACAATGATGTGTTTTAGTACAAGAAAAAGAAGAAAAAAAAATTAATCCTAAGAAAAGAAAAACTTAAAGATGTTAATCTATGACCATTCTAATGAGATGGTGGATGAGAAAGAGCGTTGAGACGCTCAAGGATGTGATTGAGGATGAACCTCATTTCTTCTTGAAAGTCAAGGACCATAACCCGGTCCTATCAATCGGTTTGGGCCGCTTTGCTCACAAGTTGAACAACCATGCCTAGGGGGTAGTATGTTTGGGGAGGTTGTGGTGGTGGAATGGTAGATGTGTTGGTGTTGGTGGAAATGTTTGGGGTGGTCATGATGGAGGCAAGCAAAGCATTTTGCATAGTCTCACTTAAGTGAGAATCCACCATGCCTTTGAATTGGTGGAGGTTGTGGAGTTCCGCTTGAATCTCCTCTCTAGTGGGATTGGCATCCCACATGCACTCCTCAATGTCCTCAAGATGAGGGGAGTGGATGGTCCCCAAACAAAGGACCATGAATGTCTTTGTGAATGGGGTGGAAGAGAAGAGGTTTAGGCCCTAATGAGGCGTTTGGGTCAAAAGATGACCGAGGTGACTCATGAGCAATCCGCTCAATTTAGCCAAAGAAAGAGATGAAGAAGAAGAAGAATAAGCTAAGTTGAAAACATTAAATTCATTAATAAGCAAAAAAGTTTTACAAATAAGCACTTGAAATAAGCTATTAGAAAATAAGCTACTACATAAAATAAATACCACTACTACTCTACTCTATTCTACTCCTAACCTACTCTAAAAAATAAAATAAACTACTGTGTGTAAATTAATGTGTTCTCTGATGATTTCTTTCTTGAATCAGCTGCGGTTGTATTTATAGCACGGTTCTCGATCCTTCCTAGGTAAGTCTCGTATTTCCATCAACTAAGTGCCATGTGTCGAATTTAGGTTGGCTGGAGCATTTGTGAATGGAGTGGTAGTAGCATGATCACATGCCTCCATGAATTAATTTCTGCGTTTGGGATACACGCATGGCCAATCAGAGTCCAAGTTGCACTTTGCAATTTACACATTCAATTCATACTAATTTCAGTCACTTATATGGGCCTGATTTGCGCTGCTGGATCGAACTGTATCATGGGCTGCTCGATTGGGCTTGCTGGATCTGGGCCTTGAATCTACATTAAGTAAAAATAAGTGAAATATATGACAAGAGTGGGAGTAGAACCCATGACCTCTTGGTTGATAAACATGCACCCAACCACTTGACCAAGAGCTCTTTTTGTGCTAAGTCTTTTGCATTTAATTCTTTTTATCCCTCTTTCACTTGATCCAAATTTTAGCCATTATCTTTATAAATATTCTTTGTTCGAGCTTCGTTTGATCTTTCAAATTTTCTTCCCTTCATCGATGCTCCAAACAAAATAACCATTTGACTCGATACTTCGTGATCTTTCCAATGGTGTGCTCGGTTAATCTTTATGACTTCTTTTGAACTTCGAAAAACATGAAAATGTCGTCGAAACTCATCCGAAAATCACCGTTTTTGCTTTGTTTTCAAACCTTTAAACCTGCAAGACATAATAACACATATCCAACATATTTGCAATATAACTTGACATATCTAATGGTTATTAGTCCGATTTAGCATATTTTTATATTTAAAATGATGTGTATTTTAGCACACATCAATCACCTAGTGCAAACAACCCTTCTCAAGAAATCCAAAACTTTGTCCTACCACCTTCCAAAGTACCACCACCCAAATCTAGAAAAACCGCACGGATTAGCATCCGGCCTTGTTGCTTAGCAAAACCATCATCAAATGGTTCATCACCAACAACTCATTCACCACAAGATACTTCCATTATAACACCTCCTTCATCACCAACTAGTACACCAACTTCATTACCCATAAAATCTCCACCTAAGGTCACTATTTTGGAACTCCTTAAGACTCCAACAAGATCTCAACAAACAAAGCAAAAAGAACTAGTCTTTTTGACACCTCCCACTTCTCCAAACACAATTTTCAAAGACCTTGAAACCTCACCACCTTTAGCTCCCATTGTTTTACAAGAACATCTAGGTTCTTTTCCACCACCACTACCAAACATTCCGGACTTTGATCCGTATTTTCAAACTTTTCCACCACAACTTCCGCATCTCACAAATCAAAGTCACCCGGAAAACTTCCGCACTCATTACCCACATAACTTACATTGTGAACATTGCCATTCCACTAGGGATATTGCAATAGAGATTAGGGAATAAATGCAAGTCATACTTAACATCATCCTTGATCGCATCAACATCATTACTTATCAAAACCTCCATCCATAACCTTATGCAAGCATGGAAGGAATCCTTTTTATTACCTTTAGTATTTTTCTTTTGAGTCATTTTTCAAAAACAAGTCTTGTTCTTACTTTTACATGCTTGTATGTGGCATAAGTACCACTACATTTTGTTGTTTTATTACAAGGTCTTGTTTACATACCTTGGCTCCCAATCTTGATTCTCGTCAATCACAAGATTATTTATGCATGTTACTACTAACCCTTTCTTTGTATGATTTTTTTTCTCACTTGACGCCCCATTCTAGGGGGAGCTACCGTCAAGGGGGAGTTAGCAATACGTGGACTATCTTTCTACATTTTATTTCTTCGTTGGGGTAACTTTTTGTTTCGACAAAAAGGGGGAGAAGAAGTAAAACTGAGGCTTTCAAAACATACATCTAATCTTAAGTTTTACTCATCATAACATTATGTTTTGTCATCAACAAAAAGGTGAGATTGTTAATACAAATAAACCGTAAATACGTTTATTAATATTTAGTGATCTCTTTGTGTTTTGTTGATAACAAATATAATGTTATGATAAGTATAACTATAAGGATACATGTTATTTTTGTAAAGCATTTACATATAGTCATTTAATACAAATTGTTGTAATAAATCATTTGTTGTAATAGTTTATTAGGATGGGTAAAAACCACAACCCATGATCCATTTGACTAGATGCATAGCATCTATTAGATACATTGTATCTAATGAAATACCCATGGGCCAACCCATAACCCATGACCCGTGGCCCATAACCAAAAAACCCATGGGCAAAGAGGAGCGTCCCACGGATCCCTGGTGTTACACTAGACGGATCCCCTAAGGGAGGGATCCGTGGGATCTGTAACCACTCGTAAATTTCCCTACCGATTTTTCGCGACTATATTTTTTTTCTTCTTTCTTTTCGATCTTTAAACACGACAAGTCACGAGATTTTTCACCTCAACCTCGATAATAAATTTTTTATAAAATAATAATAAACTCTTTATACATATATTTTTTTTACCGGGCCTTTAACCCAACTTGCTCTCCTTACTCGTTGGGCCTTGCCTACTCGCAATCCAAATCCCACCATTCCACCTTGGGCCTAGCCATCCAAATTTCCTTGGCCTAGTATACTGTTAGTAAAATGATACAAGTGAAAACTTGGTACATTTGTTTTCTTGTTCAGTGAGCACCAACGACAAAACCAAAACAAGACACAAGCAAAACACAAATATAAATTCCTTGGTCAAACATGAGTACATGCAAGTTGGCATGCATTCCCCTATGTTTCTTCCTCCTGTAATTGACAATGACCCAAGCAAAACAAAACTAGTTTCAACCTTTGGCATTTTATATCATGCATGTGAGTAGTCAAGGAGACAAACAAAAACCCAACAAACTCTACTAATATTATGCTTGTGGTACCACATGCCATGTGATTCCCACATGAAAACCAAACAAACTCACGCCCCACACCTGCTACTATCTCCTCCAAAAATGGTAAACCTTTCAAACTAACTCCTCACCTCCAAGGACAACCCTAACCAAATATTGAACCCATCCTTGGCTTTTCCCATGGAAAACAAATCGACAAGAGCAAGGGTCCCCATCTATTTCCTTGTCTCCATGGACCACGGTTGATGACAACACCAAAGACGTGCCCTAAATTATAGCTGAATTCGAGCATGCTTGATTACAAAAACAAACTCCATCTCTCTTTTCTTGGAACTAAGAAGTATGGTTATACCATGGTTGTCTCGCTATAAAACCCAACTTGAACATCTAAGTTTAAACTCACACAACTTAACAAGTCAAAACACTTCTCTCCCTCTCAAACATAAACGCTCATCTGTGGAAGCAAAAGGGAACCCAAGTCGCTAGGGTCTTTGGTCGAGTAAGGAAACAAGGAGTTATCTCGTCACGCTCAAAAGTCCTTTCGGTCACGTTCACTCATTTTTTGAATCTCGTCACAACCACTCTCGTGTAGTAAGTCGCTTCTAAACTTTCTTTTCCTTTTTTTATACGACTTGCATGAAAGTATCATGGTTGTGTTTTAAAAACTTGTGTGGAAAACCTTTAGTCTCGCAACACACATAAACATCTTGAAGATAAACTTGTATCGTGTGGTTTCCAAATCGACATACACCCGTATACACGTCGAACTTATTCGAAAAGTGGAGCTCGTAATGACCAAAGAAAACATAAACGAAAACTTACATATAAACACAAGTCTTGGCCTTTTTCATATACATGGTATGCTTATTTGAGAAAAGTGGTAATAAACTGTTTTGGAAGAGAAACACAAAACTCATACATACACGCATGCACTGAGAAGGTTTTTACATACAAATGAAACATAGTAATATTACCTTAAGTACAATTAAAAAGTATAACTTGACACGAATGAGCCTAGTGGCTCAGTGGTTACGTCGCTTAGATTACTAGCGAGAGGTTCTGAGTTCAATCCTGAGCTGCGTCCAAAACACAATTTTTTTAGTTAATTATTTTTGGCGGAATTACACTTTCAGTCCCTAAACTTTGCAACACTCATAATTTATGTTTAAGACTTTTATAAGTTTTAAATTTATTTTAAGTATTACAACTTAAACCCCTCTAAGTGGAATACTTTACAAGTTTATTACTCTTATACATTATTTTCGCTTTCCACTAAATAAATACGTTCAATACATATTTATTTGACGACTACATTCCTGTAAACCATTAATAATATGTTTATTTTAAATGAAATAATTGCCCATAATATCAATAAGTAGATAAGGTATATATATAATTTTCATCTCGAAACTAATCTAATAAATACAAATTGGCTTGTATTTATTTACCCTTCTATAACATCTGAGCGTATATTCGAGCCGACTCTTATGTGAATATATAGTATATATTCCCATACTCGTTCCAAGAGCCAATAATTACAAAACACTTTGAAATGATTTAAACGTAAACTCTGCCACACAAGCAACATTAAACACAACCACTTGTAAACACTTAAATTTATTCACACACTTCGAGTCGTGAGTACAATAAACTGCAAACTGAGACTTGCCATATAATATTTAGGTTGCGTGTTTGAGCTACTTGTTACTTGATCTCTTTGTGCTTTATTCACCGAACTGCTAAGGGGAGTTTATAGCCCCACTTTTACTCTTATTTACTTGCTTTATAAAACTATAGGGTGAGAAACATGCAAAACTCTTTTCCGACTCAAACCGAAAACACTATTACGTGAAACAACCTTGAATCCCAACTATGCTACCGTTAGTTCTCTTTGGGGAGGCGTGATTGTTATGAATAGATCTATTGGGGATGACACCCCGTTCGAGTTTGACGGATGGGCAAACGCCGCATATATCATATCGTATTGATTGAGTGTACTGGAAATACACTTGCCGGGCTTTTATTTATCATGCTTCTAGATGCATGCACACCGTCGTAGTTTCGGTCGCATGAACTTGGTACTAGCGTAATAGCCTTTTGCATATAGTGTC
The DNA here is from genome assembly GCA_910596185.1 of Chrysanthemum makinoi. NCBI lineage: Eukaryota > Viridiplantae > Streptophyta > Magnoliopsida > Asterales > Asteraceae > Chrysanthemum > Chrysanthemum makinoi. The sequence goes on along the minus strand of OU343221.1, from coordinate 141,440,632 downwards.
ATTCACGGAGATGCTATATGTGCAACTGTGGTCCAACTTGATTTTCGAAACTTAAACCTATGAACTCACCAACCTTTGTGTTGACATTTTAGCATGTTTTTCTCAGGTTTACCTATTGGCGTGGGCAATGGCAAAGGCATTCGTTGAATACTGGCATCCGAAGTATTTTCAAAAATTCTAATAAAATTTTAATGGGACAACATATATTTTTATGAGCTTTACTTCCGCACTTTGAAACAATATTGTAAAACTATTTCTTAAATTAATCTATCTTTTGAAAATGGAATAGATTTTCCATTCTTTGTTACCTTGTGTTGTGATTATTGATTTAGTAGCACCCCATGACCCGAACGCTTCCGCTGTGAAATTTTGGGGGTGTTACAGGATCCATGGAATAGTGGCAAGATTTTGCCTATAAATAGAGAGCCATTTCTTCATTTCTCTTCACCCCTCTTCTTACTAACTCTCTAATATATTCTTACACTCTTCTAACGAAAGATCACTTGATCTAGAGAGTTGTTCTTCTTTCTTCTATTGTGATTCTCATATAGGTCCTTCTCTAAGGCGAGATCACGAGCTTTCTACAAGTCATCAAAGCAAGGGGTCCTTGATTGATTTGTTCCTTCACAATATTTCTGTAGCAAAGATTTTGTACTTGATATTTCACATAGTTATTGTGTAATAGTCGTGTTGGTTTGGTCCTCCATGTTACGAACTCGGTATTTAGCTTTGTACCGGAAAAAGGTGTAAGCAACGTTGTGAAGGCTTCTCCGCCAAGTTGAAGGAGTTTGTTGACATAGTGCTTGAACTCTCGAGTAGGTGACTCGGGGAGTGGAGTGGGGCAAGGAAGGTGTCATTGTAGCCGCACCACTATAAATCGGTTGTGTCATTTCTATCTCTTACTTTACTTTCTTTACTTACATTACTCTTAGATCTATACTTTATCTTCATCCATACGATTTCACATAACATCGAATCTAAAGTTTTTTAAGAAACTAACTTATAATCGGCAAAACTATCAACCCTCCCCCTTCTAGTTTTCTACATTTCTTATATTGGATATTGACAATGATCTTTTGTACGTTTTCTTAGTCGTACTTCTGGACTAAAATGAATAAACATAAATCCTATCTTCCATCTTGACAGTAATGCCATGGCGATAATGAGTAGGACGGCTGGAAAAGGATTTGGACGAGCGTATGCACTGTAGCAGCGGACGGAGCATTGGTTTACATTTTAATGGGTCAACTCGGCATATGTTTGATACATAATGGTCAAATGGGAAACAAAAAAGGCCGAAAGTTTCACCCCTAATGGTGGTCGCACCACCTCACCTTTCAACCCATTTTTTTATTTGTTAAATTACCCGCTTATATCACACAAAATACCTCACACACACTCATTAATAATAATAAAAACACAATGGGGCCCATTTGTGACAACTCGTATTTTCATGTCATATTTCAAAACATTATTCATGCTTCATCATTTATCATTTATCGTAAACTAGGTTTACGAGCATCAAATTCACGTAACTGTAATGGTTTAGCTGTGAATTCATGAACATATCATCATGGACATTTCATATAGACTAGGTTTAGTCTATATTTTATTGGCATCATTATCATTTCATATCAATTTATGCATGGTTTTGCATTTTTCATAAAACGTTTATTTTCCTATTAAATAAACGCTATAAACATTTATTTTGAACATTTAATCCGACACTTCCAAAATATTCCTAATATATTTTTATACTCATTTTAAGACTATAAAAATTATATTATTAATTTACCCGATGTTTTAAATTTATTTCGTATATAAATTGTTAAGTTTATATAATTACGACGGTTTTTGTAAATTCAACCCGATAAATATTTATTCACTCAATACTTGTAAAAAATGTATTTTTATAATTTTTATGACCTCAATGTATTTTACCTTGACCCGTTAAAATATATTTTTAGTTAACGCTACCCTACAAGCTCAAATATGTACACAAGTTATTACTTATCCTTAAATAATAACACATTTACACTACCTAATAATACTTAATAAAAAAAAATGATCCTAGCTTACTCACATACCCATTGTCGGTTCAACAAGGGTGAGTCATGATAATTTGCAAATATCTTCTACTAAGTCAATGCATTTTGCTTCACTTATCCCAATCACTTCATTATTTTCACAAGCAAAAGAGCATTTCTCTTCCTCTCCTCATGCTAGAACCGGCAACCACATAGACCAAAGAGGAATCATCATAAAATTTTCTAGTCAAGGTTTTAACCCTCTAGTATCACTTGTTGTTAAGGTTTTGTAATAAAAACCTATGGTGATTAGGAAAAATTCATTGTCCATAAACCTCATCAAGTAACTAGTAAGCATTCATATTCATGTTTTTATTTCATATTCATTGTTATGGTCATTTCATTTTATTTGAGTAAACATGCAAGTCTCATGAGGTTTATACCACTTTTTCATTGATTATAAGGGTTATATATATATTTGTGTCATCCTATAATTACTCCTTGTTATTTATCACTCTTGGTGATGTCTAGGAACCCATGACACCCTAAGAAGGTGTATGGTAGGATTAGAATAGCTTCGGAGTTGTTTTGAATTGGTTGGAATAGGTTTGACGCGTGAAAAACTCATTTCGACAAGTCTAATTAAGGGTCTGTCCATATTTTTGAATTATGGAATTTTCGACAGTAAGCAAAATATTTTGGGCTAGATATTTGGAAAATATACTTTAAAAAGAAAACGTGACCGCTTGAACGGGTTAAAACGGAGCTATAACGAAGAAGTTATGAATTTTTGAAGTTTGACGACGAAAACTAATTATTCCAGAAAATTCAGCAAGCTGTCTCGACTTTTTACGAGTCAAAAATGAGTCTTAAGTGTTGTTAAATGTGTCGAATTATCAAAAATATATTAGTATATGTTATCACGATTCCGTGGATATATAAAACGTAGAAAACGGACTTTTAACGACAAAGTTATTCACATTTTAAAAAGTTGCCGTAACTTTATTCTATTAGCAAACTTAACATATTTTCTATTAAACACATACTACGGCAACGACGGACCATGTAGAGGGTCGTTTTTAACAATGACGAAGTACTTTTTATAAAGTGATGTCTTCTAGTAAAAGTAAGTTCGCCAAGCATATTTTTCAAAATGTCAAACCATTCGTCAAGCGGAGTTGTAACGAGTAAGATACGGTCACTTAAACTTTGCCGGAAAACCATCCTTAAACTATATTTTGGACAAAAGTATCATACTTTACCTATATTTTTCTCCGTGATCGAGACCTCTAGGATGAAAACTTAAACACTAAAACTTTGAGATAATGATACAAGCTTCCCAAAACCGTTGAGTTCGTTTCCTAACACTCGACGTGCATCATTTTACGACTAGCTTTTCGAGGTCATTTAGTCACTTTCATGAATTTTCCAAACGACATTATTTTACGACGAAAAGTTATAATTTCATAATAAATCACTAAATGATTATCGTCGGATATCATTTCAATATAAATACATTTGGAGTAATTTAAAAATGGTCAAGACGTTAAAAGATTATTTCTCGACGAGAAATATTATTTTCACAAATTCATAAGTGGTATAAATATTATCCGAATTGCATGCATAACATTACATCATAACTTATTACATATCATATCATTCATTATAGGTCAAGTTTAGAGATTCACGCTACATTTCGGTGTATCCACTTTTGTCATTATAAGCATTGCAACAGGTGAGTTTCCATAGCCCCATTTTCAATTGTTTTAATGCTTTTATTAAACTCTTTGGGGGAGATACATGCTCATCAACTTTTATGATATTTCATGATTATTTGCAACTATATGTTTATCTGAATTGAATGTTTAGTCATATTCTATATCATTATTATTGAGCTAAAGGTCTTGGGATTATTATTGAGCTAAAGGTCTTGGGATATTCATTGAGCTAAAGGTCTTGGGATTATTATTGAGCTAAAGGTCTTGGAATTATTATTGAGCTAAAGGTCTTGGGATTTGTATTGAGCTAAAGGTCTTGGGATTATTTGAAACAACACTCATATGTGTTATATCAATTGATTATTGATACATTAAGTAATGTACTGTTATGTGAATTCATTTGACATCATGCGTTTGAACATAAACTATACATATTTTGGCAATGGGTTGTAAACACACAGGTTGCAAGTTTTGTATGGGCGGAACTTGGAACTGAGTGGATTTGCAATGCCTTTTCTGCATAAACGATTTTGAAAGGCTTTACATTTCAACACAAACTCTATGAACTCACTCAACCTTTGTGTTGACACTTTTTAGCATGTTTTATCTCATGTATCTAAGGCATTCACTTCATGGCATGCATGTGGACTTATCATAGAGTCGTGGTGACGAGCGCCACACATGGGATTTATGCATTTTAAAACATCGTTTGTCTTGTATCAAATTTATTTCCGCGCAAGTTAATTTCATTTGGGACCTATACTTTGTAAACTCTGATTATTTTATTAAATCAAGCGATGTATTTTCCAAACGACACTTTAGGTCGTTCAATATAACTGTGATTGTGATGCTATGACAGTCAATCCCCAGGAATTCCATTCCGCTGCAAAACAGGTAATTTGGGGGTGTGACACCATTTTACACAACACCCTATTCGGTGAGGAACTTACTGAATATCACTTGGTTTGAGCTTGTCATGTGCCACCATGGACAACCCCAGCAAGCCTCAAGCGTGAGGTGAGGGTGTCACGGACAAAAAAAGCTCCCAGTGGGAGCATCCTAAAGATAAATAGATGGTTCAAAAGTTTGCCTTAATTATCCATTAAATAATGGTTCATAAGACGTGATATTTTAAATAATGTTTTGCATATCTTTTAGATTAAGGAGTTCTTAAGAAATGTTAGATGCTTAATATTAAAATCTATTTTTTTATTTCTTTAATTGGATAAGGGGGGTTTTAATTGGTCTTTGTTACATGCTTTAAAGGTTGTTTGGAACAATTAGCTTACAACCGGTATTAATGAGTTCCTGAAAACTACATTTTAGGGTTCACATGAATCATCTATATGTATGAATAATGTTTGGAAATTACGTTGATTACATTGTGAACTATAAAACCAAGACGAATTACATTGTGGTATGTATCTTATGCATACACCTGTTTGAAAAATGGTCATTAAAAGATGACAAATTGGATCAAAGAAAGTAAATTAACAATCCCTTTTAAAAAGTTGTGGAAAAAGTACTACAAAATTGTTTATGAAACTTCTGCCACACGTTACATGGCCGTATTCATATACGAAACAGAAGTAATCATCTACAAATGTTTAGATTTCATTTAAAATAGCCATTCCACAAAGAATTAGTTGTAGTAGTATCTTAGATATTTGAGTATACATGATGTCGGGCTATGAATATGATATATATTTTTAGTGGATGTTATAATCACAACAAACTCACCAATCCATTATATTGTAATGTTGAATGTGAGTGATTGCAAATGGAACTCTTTTGAGTCATGACCTCAATCTGTCAAATCAATTGCTTTTTGAATCTCAGATTGATACACTTTTTTCCTCATTGCTTTTTGTAATTAAACGGAATGATTATTGGTATTAGTTGATTATGGGGGCAAGCCTCCTTTATGTATGGCAATGCAGACAAGAGAGAATCCTATTAGGAGGGATAAAGCTACTGGTAACATTTGTACATCTCAGGTATCTTTTTTTTTTTTTTTTTTTCCTTAAAAACATTTAAAATTATGTTGTAACAAGAAAGGTCTGCAAGATTAGAAAATTTTAAAGGGTGTTTAGCATTACCTATTTTAGTCCACATCTGTTAAATATGCAAGCAAATAAGCAATTTCTGGTGTTTGAGTAAACTGCTTGCTGCTTATTCTTTGTAAAAAGATTACCAGTCTTCATCATTTTGAGTAAAACTGCTTATCTGCTTATATTATATCAAATAATAACTAAAAAGAGGTATGGTACCAACTTATTTCTTAAGCAATCCAAACCACCCTCTTATATTGTCACCGGGTATTTGTTTTGGTCATATCAAACTGTCTTTGAATTTCTGTTCTGAAACAAACTAAATGTGCATTCATATGAAAAAATGGACATGACAATGTATACCCTGGTCAAGAATCATGCATATATGTATAATTAGTCAAAGATTGATACACTTTTTTCCTCATCGTTTTGTAGTTGAATTTTCAGTTATTATGTAGGCATTGCTTGCAAACATGACTGCTATGTACGCTGTTTACCATGAACTGGGAAGCCTAAAAATAATCGCTCAACGAGTGAATGGAGTGGATGCTACATTTGTTGAGTATGGTCTTGACAACGAGGATGAAGATTGGCTCGAAGAGTACAATAATGAAGGAAAGATTCTTCCAGCTGAAAAGTAAGTTTCTAGTCTTAAGTTTTATACATATTTCTGCCTTTATGATGCTGATTTGGTAATTGGGACTGGGTTGAGAATATTATAATCAAATTGGAGGTACTAGATCATAAGGCTCGAGAAAAAGCAGGAGTTATAACTTCTACACTTGGTGCACCTATACCTATACTTTTGAAATTCGATGCTGCTGTCGAGGTATGAGGTATTCTTACTTACTAGATTTTATGTCTCTTATATTAAGGGTTGTCGTAAAGAAAAAATAAGAAAAGTTCGAATTAGAGAGTCATGTATAGATTGAAGCAATGTTGGCGATCTTACTCATAATTATTGCATTCTTTTAGTTGATAATTTATGGACAGTAGCAATTCATTTTGAGAGGATTACAAGAAAATACTATTGCAATCACTCGACATGCACCGCCAGCTAAGCAAAGACGGTATAATGAGAAACTAAGGCGAGAAGCCTTTGATTGCACCAATGCCGCTCCTTGTGATACAAAAGTTGTAGCAAAGCCAGAAGCAAAGAAATTAAAAGAATATCCTATTCCTGTTTCTATTCCACTAACAGTTGTTGAGAAGGAAAAACTGACAACAAAAAGACAAAAGATGCAAACGCTAAGGCATAGGTTTAAAAAGAGACAATAGAATTTGATGAGGAGGCTAAAGGAGACCAAAAGGGAAGGAAATACTGGAAAGGAAAAACAAGCTTTAGAAAGGGATAAAAAGCTCGCTGAAAAGGCAACAACAAGAGTGAAAAAGAAAGCCGAGAAAGAAGCTAAAAAAGCAGTAGAGAAGAAAGCTTGAGGTAATAACAATTTGAAATTATAAAAAGTGATCCATAGCTGATATATTTTAATAAACTTTCTAATTGTTTGCTAATCATTTCTTTGTTTTAGTTTAATATGTCTGCTGTTAGGAGCAACATCTACACAACAAGTTTTGATGCGTTTGTTGACATATATCCTCAATACAATGAGATATCACTTAGAAACCTGGTACGTAAATACAGTGAGATAGAATTGCAAGTTACTCTTTTTATCACTTTATATGTCAAATATGGAGCCTCATGTATGATGTATTTATGCATAAACGATACTTCATGACCTGTCCCGGTACATATTTCTAATACTCTCTCTATGTACCATGATTGCAGCTTCACAGACTTGAGTTTCATCGTTTTATTTTGGTCCCTCGCTGCCCAAGTCTGAAGGTAATTAATTTTACCCATTATCAACCATTTGAACTGTTAACTTAGCTTGAATGCACACAAGTTATGCATCAAACATGTGTTTATTATTAAAAAAAAGGAATACAAGGAACCATGGGTAGGAGAAAAACAACCCCAATTTTTTTTTCCTTTAAAACTTTTTGTAATTTATCATTTCCATGTTTCATATTTTATACGGCTTTAATGAATATAATTATTACAATTGCTATCCTACAACCCTACCTGTAAGGAGACCATATTCGGGAAATCTTTGTATGTTTTAAATGTGATAGATAGCTTTATAGCTTATAGGACACATTGATATTTTTCTTTTTTATTTTTTGGTAAAGTGGTAGTTTTAATTGCGACACATAAAAGCTTCCTCAGTTGCCACAACCATCTATCTTTCTTCTCAATACCAAACAACCTCTTTGCACCATTCTGTATTTAACACGACATTCTGCAAGTCAGGAACACATACCCTGCAATGGTTTAAAACCTGTTGCATAGTACTTAGTATCCTCATCAGACTATTATTCAAAACATACCAATCCAAAGGATATGAAACATTGGCAATATTGTTACATATCCTTTTATCTGAACTACTAGACCTTATCAAAAGATAGCAATTCTAATTTGTTATATCTGCACTATTCTTATCCAAATTATGGTCTTGCAACCGTACTACATTTTTAAATTTGGTATAGCGTTCCCTGGGCGACCTCCATTTTACTTCCTTACTATGGTCGTTTCTACTTTTATGTTTTTATATAAAAAAAGTGTTAATGAAAAGCCTGCTAATTATGTTAAGTGGTTGTTATAAGAAGGATTTTTATCTGAGTCACCAACTATTGTGAGTGGACTGTATGCCCTTTTGTATATATGTATAACATAGATGTTGGTGTAATTTTTTCTTTTAATTAATTTGTGTATAACTTTTGGGGTATATCAGGGAGTTATGAACAAGTTCTTGAAATGAAAATAGTTGGTGCGTTAATTCAAGCACCTGACATTAGAACAGTAGCTGCTTGTGGTGATTCAAAGTTAAGGTTTCAAATTGGAGCGTTCTGGGCTGGACCAGAATTAGAAGGTAATATTTTTTTAGAATATTGTGTCATATTGGAGCGTAACCATTACAGATTTCACATTTAGCTAAGCCATGCCCAAAATTTGGAATGTTTCTTTATTTAGAGGTAAATGTTTTGACCAGTGATGTGGGGGTTAAGTTGAATTAATGTGGAACACGAGTTATTGGCGATGATATCCAGTTTATACACACCTTAGACCACACTTCAGTGAGTAGATAAGTTAACCTTCTTTTTTTTCATCTTATATAATACTAATAATAGATATATAGACGTTAAAATAAAATAAAGTATCTAAGTGTTCTAATTGGATAGTTAAAACAAACGAAAGGTCCAATGCAGTATATATTTCTGGATGAAAGTTTTATAAGTATCTAAGTGTTCTAATTGGATAGTTAAAACAAATAAAAGGTCCAATGCAGTATATAAGTTATATTGGATGATAGTTTGAACCATGATCATTATAATAACCATAATACCAAAATACTAACATAATGATCTTTGTGATGAAAACTCAGCAAAACAAGTTCAGGGAAAAGGGGACGAGGGGAAGAGAAACTAGAACAAATTTTCTTTGCATTAACTGTTAATTACAAATTGGGTAGAAATATGTCATCTATGTGATTGTTAAAGTATATCTATTTGATTCATTATTTTTTCTTATGCAATTGCAAAAAGGTGTAAAAGCATAGTGACATTTAATATGTACTTTTTTCAACCCATTTATGAGTAAACTTATGCTATAAGCAAATAACTCTACCGTGCGATGTGATTTTTCACTTTGCTATGAACACGCTCCATGCCTTGGTGAATCATTATATATACTTTTTTCAACCCATTTATGTTTAAATTTTTCATTTCGGTCTAATCAACAAGTTAGCTGAATCGAACACCGAGTGAACTTGTCGAAATGGTTTTATTATAATTTGATGTTAGTATTTTCGTATTATGGTTATTATAATGATGTATAACCCACAAACAAATAGATGTTCTCATTTTTAAAAGACTTTGATGTGTTAAATATAAGCATAACAACTATAATCTTACCGTAACAATAATAGCATGATATTGGATGTTGTAAGCATTAAAAAAGAGCCCCCCTGCCAATAAGCTCACGACAGTTTCTTTGGCCAGCAACTGTTGGTGTTATACCTAAAACTGTTATTTGGTAGTGTTCAAGTATTTATTAAAGTTCTAATGCCGCATGGTTTTGGATTTGTCCCGTAGAAGATTATAACCCAGATAATTGGAGCCTACTGTCGAAGAGAGTAACGAGACACATAAGCTTTCTAAAAGGTATATGATTGTTTTCTTAAGCATTTTCTCATCCCTTTTAATAATTATATTTTCTTTTCTTATAGAAAGTGTTTTCTTTGCTATAGGACATAAAGAGAATGTCGATAAAAGTTTAACCAAATGACATAGATGAGTATCTTTGTTCGTTTCTATTTTTCCCAATTATAACGGATATGTGTCTTTTTCTTTATACAATTATAACTCACAAAAACTTATTTTTATTGTGAACATTATATTAAGTTTAAGATTTATAATGCAGTTTGTGTCAATATGTATCTTCGACCTCCTTTTGGCGAATAGTTTTTAAATATCTTGAATATGACTTAGTGGTTGATACTAATAGTTTTCAAGACTTGGACCTGACAGTATACTTGACTATGAGATGTTGTTTCAGTAAGTTTATTTAAGCTCTAAATCCATCGCATATATGATAAATTTAGTGTAAGTGGTAATATTGGCGAGTCAAGTAACAGGTAAAAACAACATATCAATATGGATTTGAAGAGTCTGTGTTTTCCATTCTCAAGAAGGCTCTCCAGGCATTGTTTTTCTTGTGCGTGTTTCTCACTTTAGCTAATGGAAGTAACAACAAGCCTATGGTGAGCCTCAAACAATTCGAGTCAACATGACATCACTTCCCCGCTAAAAATAAGCAAAAGAATGTGCATTTGTTAGAGCTATAAACCAGAAGCATTTGACGTTTTTCTTTGTTATACATATAAAATGCAAAAATGTCATTCTTTTCTATAGTTTAATGATATCTTAAACACTATGCTACTAATTTTATCTTGAAGATTTTTTAAGCTAGCCACCCAATGGGCGGCCCTGTAGCTAGTAATTACATATTTCAAATGTATTTATAAAGTAGAGACATCTTTTTTTTTTTAAAATTATCTTTGTTATTTAAAATGTTTGGTTATAAATCCTTCTTATTTCTCTCATTTTAGTTTCTTCTCAGTGGATCTCTTTTTTTTAAGAAATTAACTTTGTCTATGGGTAAAATGTCCTCAGAATCTTTTGTGATGGCTAGAAAATAGTTATAGTAATAAAGAATCACTAAAATATCGGTTAGGCAACGTCGTTAAAAGAAGTTCAATGTCTGAACATCAATCTTTCTTTGTCTTTTTGTTTTTATTTTATGATATTAATATTAGCGCCGACCTTTAATACTCTGATCCTTAGATGGATGCTTGTTTGCTAAGTGTCAGGTGTTAAGCTTATTATCAAACTCCAGTATTAGAGTTAGAGAGTGTTTGGTGTATCGATCGGTATAATGTATATACAAATAATTGTGTGTTCCTACAGACGGTGTGTTTATAGATCTGGAGGATTTATAATCCTATAATGGGATATGATGTGTATGTATCCTTTGCTAAAGATTCTATGTCGTGATTGAATATGGAGTATGTTCGGGATGTTATTTGAGATGTTGTGAGATTCGTGTACTAGCGTCACGGGTATTGTATCCTTCAGGTGTTATGAGCTTCGGGTATAAATTCCGATGTTACTGGAAGTATTGTACCGGACGTTGTGGACTTCGAGGTATCCTTTTCATATCATAATTGGGGAAATATGAAAAAAAATCAACTGAATCTGAGTTTGGTATGAAATTAAATAAATGGTTATGTGTTTTTATAGTGGGTAATCCTACATGTCGGGTCAAATTATCCAAAATAGCAAAGTATAAAACCTGTCAATTCCATGTCATTCAAAAGAAATAAGAAAATTTTCAAAAATGATGACATGTCGTTCTTTTTCATAAGTTTTTTTTGTGTGTGCAAAAGGCGAATTTATATTAACTCCAAATATAAAATAATACAAATAACATACTACTGATATTGGACGTGTCCCAAATCAGTACCAATAGAAAAACTCTATAACATCTGATATCGAGTAATACTACAAGCTATCTTAGACAAAACTAACATCTGATATACATAGTAAAACAGAGCAAGCTGCACAGATTCTTGATCTCTTCATCCAGAAAAACATTTAGAATCTTGTAATTCACCTTTGATTGCACCATACCATCTAACTACATTTCTATAACACATTCCCACCAAGATCATTCAACCCACATCCACAATAATCAAGGTAGGAAAGATGAATGGCATCGTTAGGAACCCATAACCCCTCAAAGTTAAGGGCTATACCAGATGTGCTACATTTCCATCTCTCAAATGGCTTCACACATCTGGGAACATACACCTTGAGGGAGGACCAACCATTACCTCCTGTAGGAATGTAAAAAATGGACCATGAAGTTTCATCTTTCACAACTCTCAATTCCATTCTACTTACACTCTCCTCCTAGATCAGTTACCCTCCATAATAAGGAACCTACCTTATGAGTGCTAAATTGTCCAAAACAAATGGAGTTCAGACTGCAAGCTTCAACTTTACCCCAAACTAATCAAGTTACAATTGAACACCACTATTTGGGACAATAAGCACTCAAGATATAAGGCCATCTATTATACTGATCTGATGTGATCCTCAGTCTTTGATGTTGATAGAACTGAGAAACTTTGGTCACTTAAACCATAAAATGCAGGTAACATGAAAATCACCCTTGCAATATACTTATGGAAACTGAAATTCCAATAGCAGAATAGATAACCAAACATAGGCATTAGCCATCTGCTTTTATATTCAGCCAAACACTCCTTCGGGATATCATATAAGGAAACTTACTAAATACCTAATAGTAAATACTCATATTTCAATTCAGGTACCTCAATAGCATTACTTCCCAACTGCATCAGTATATGTCAACTTCACATTCCAGTCTTCAGCAACTTTGATGGTGTGAGCAGATTTCTTAATTGTAACAGTCATTAACTTCATCCCAATTTGCTCAATAATGCATTGCAAAACAGCTTCTGTAGTCTTATAATCTTAAGAAAACAATCTATCATTTCTTTCTTTCCAAATGTTATAAACTGCAGAACCAATAATGAATCTATTCAGAATACTCCCAATATAATTACTACAAGAAATATCTTCCAGTTTGAGACTAATATGCTCCCAGTCATTTGGTATACTTGTAGTCTTCATCCTCTGCTTCAAAACATTCCAAACCTTTTGAGAAAATTTACATTGGAAGAACAGGTGAATATGTGAGTCATTTGTCTCCTTACATAATGGGCATATTAACACCTCATTACTCCATTTCATGATCCTATCCTGAGTGAGCAGTTTCCTCTTAAGAGCTATCCATAAAACAAAAGCCCACCTAGGATTGTTCTGAGAGAACCATACCACTTTCCACCATTTTTCTAAAGGAATTTCATCTTAAAAGTCTTTCCATACTTCTTTAGTAGAAAATTTTATTATAATACCATTTTTAGATTTCCATTGAACTTCATCATTTTCCTCTAGACTAAGATTAGGGACATTAACTTTGAATAGAATAGGATATCTCCTATACCAGTCTTGAGGCCAAATCCATGAATTCTCATCCACCATATCAACTACAGTATAATCATTCTTCAGTCTTGCTTCATGAACACTATGAGAGGGAATAATTGCAGATAAAGGTCCAACTTCATGCCATCTGTCATGCCACATAAGAGTAGATTTACCATTACCAATTTTGTGAACTATAAAAGGCCTTATCTTATTTCTCAACTCCAGTAAAATTTTCCAAGTACCACTATCATTAACATTTGCCTCCATTTCCCAAAAGCTTTTACCTTTTAATTTGACTCTATTTACCCATTTAAGCCATAGACTATCCTGATTAGATATTAGTTTCCATATATGCTTTGTGGGGAGCACCTCATTCCATTGATCTAAACTTTTCAGACCTAAACCTCCTTCTTTTTTTTATCTACAAACAACTGGCCATGTCACTCTAGCCTTCCATTGGCAGCTTTTTCCTTGACTTCACAAAAATCCTTTGAGGAGACTATTGGTTTCTTTGATAATGGATTTAGGAATAAGAACAACTGAGGCCCAGTAAGTCTGCATAGCAGCTAAAACTGAAGCAATGAGTTGCAATCTACCTGCATAAGACAGAGTCTTGTTTTTCCAATCATGGATTTTTTTGTCACCTTGTCTACCAGCACTTTGCAGTCATTAATTCCAATTTTTTTTTGGCAAGAATGGGGATGACAAGATACTTAACAGGGAGCTTTCCTACTTGAAATGAAAGAATGTCAAGGATTCTTTGTTTATCACCAGCATCTACACTTCCAAAAAGATAGTGCTTTTCCCCATATTTGGCAATTTAACAGAAGAACTACTAAATTCCTTTAATACATCTCTTATAACCTTCACTGAAGAGCAGTCACCATGGCTCAAAATTAAAACAATAGATATTCTTCATCTGCAATAGCCTCATTATATTTTGATAAGCATTCAGCTTCTTGAGCTTTTATATTAGAAGAGTGAGGATTTTTTCTCCATCTGAATCTGAATTTGCTTCAACTCTTTTCTCATATGTATCACATTTTCAAACACATTCCTATTTTTCTAGCTTAGCCTATTCAGAGGCTTTTTAAGGCTTTTAGCTTCTTCACTACCCTGAACATACTACATCCAATCACCTTATTCTTCCATTCTTCTTTAACTATTTCGGAAAATTCAGGTTTATTGGCAATAAAAATGGCAAACTTAAATGCTTTTGACACTTTAGGAAGACTCTTGGGAATAGTAACAATAGTTGCACTATGATCATATGTACCAAATTCGAGAAACTGACCAGAAGCAGCAATAAATTTATTCAAAAACTCGTCATTCACCACAATTTTTTCCAACTTCTTCATTATACTAGCAGTTGCTTTAAAGGGAGACTTGATCCATGTGAAGAAAAAACCAGAGGAACACAGATCCACCTCAATATTGTTGGTACAATCAATGAATTCCTGCATATCATTAGTCACAAATGAACCACTAGCAGAGTGTTCTTCCACCTTAAGTGTTACATTAAAATAACCAATTAAGACCCATGCAACATTATTGACAATAGACTTCGTAGCTTTTAATTCCCTCCAAAGCTTTCTTCTTTCTGTCCCATCATTAGAAGCATAAAAAAAGCTGCAGAAATATTTCACATCAGAATTATTAGCCTGCACCAAACACAAAATTGTTTGTCTAGACATATGTAAGACCATCATATTCATAATATTATTATCCAGTCCAACTAAAATTCTACATCCAGACATGTTGTAGTCGATATTTGAGCACCATTTCCAGTTACCAAAGACCTTCATAGCAATGTTCTCAATTCTCTTAGGTTTGACATGTGTTTCAATGACTTCATAGATATTGGGTTTTTCTTCTCTGATCATTTGAGAAACTTCATTCTGTTTCTTCAATTTATTTATACTTCTGATGTTCCAAGCAGCTGATTTGAAATCCATGATAAAGAATTCCCAAAGAAAACAACTGTCAATTTAGAACAGTTGTATCACTCCCCTTAATCTCATTTGCCACCCAACAATGAGTAGCATTATTCTCTTTTTCCAATACATAATCAAAGTGTTCATTCTCAACTTCTCTTTCTTTCCTCCTGTCCTCTTCTCATTTATTCTTGAAATAATCTTTCATGTCCTGTGACCAATCTTTTAAAACTTGGAAAGAATGATTCAGTTTCATGTTCAAGTATTGATCCACAATTATTCTATCCTTTAGAGTACTTAATTCAGCTTTTTCAGAAACATTTTCCTATTTCAACACTGCAAACTTAATAGCTGACTTCCTCATGGCTGCAAAATATTGATGATGTAAATTCCACATTCTACCATTACTTTGCTGCCTAGGATGTTTGTCACTTTTATTTGCTTCACTGTCTTCATTGTTCTGCTTACCAACATTCTGCTTTCCAGTATCCACAGTTTTTTTCTTCCAATATGCACCAAACCTACCCATTATTCTATTAGCAGGCCCTTAAAATTCCTATACGTTCTTAATTCTTCTTTTGACTATCTCTCCTCTTATTCTTGACTTCAATGAAACCCTCATTTTCCTTATCTTTAACTTCCTCTTTCCTTTGCATTTCTTCCAACTCTTTAGTTGTTCTTGGTCTTTTACTACATTTCTTATTATCATGTCTAAACACTGAACAGTGAGAACATACATCATTTTTCCACATGTATTCTACATTAACAGTTTTTGAACCTTTAACTTCATTGATTTTATTCCTATACCGAATAGTAATCTTATCCTTAAATCCTTTCTCAGCTTCATATTCTACCAATAGTCTTGCATAGTCTACCTTCCCTATACCAGTTCTACACATATAAGATGTCATGTTATCCATTATTAAGGGTTTCCCAAGGATGATGGCAAGAACACTTATTCCATCCTTGCTCCAAGCTTCAAGAGGAACATTGGTAAGATTAGCCCAGATTGGTATTTTTGATGGTTCTTGCTTTTCGATACCTAACACTGGATCCCACTTTTGAAGAAACAAAGGTACGTTGTTCACAATCCATGGGCTCTGCTGAATTCAGCCCATTTTCATCTTTAAATTTGAAAAAGCAATTACCATTAGCATTTACATTAACATCAGTCAGCCCAAATTTACTCCACATTCTTCTCAAATGGTAATTCAACTCATTAGCATTCATATTCACCTTATCTCTTAACAATTACCAAGCATTCCTTCATTCACCTTATCAACATTTTCACCAACATCTTCTTTATCCTTGTTTCCAAACACATCTTTATTCTGATCCAAAGTATTATTCTCCTCAACCTCCTTATTCTTGTTGCCAAACACTCCAGCATTCCTATCCAACACTCTTTCTCCATTGTTAACATTCTCATTTCCCAAATTTGCCCTACATTCATACTATCATCAGAAACAACACTCTTACGATTCTGAATAAGACTTCCAACTACATGTTTATCATATCATTTGGGAACCTTCACTTGCCGTTTCTTTTTATTCGAAATTATAGCCATACAAAAGGCAAACAAAGCTAAAATAACTTCAAAATTGACTCAAGGATCAAAGCTATACACCAGAAATTGAAAAAATTAGTCTAAACTACAATTTTTTTTTTGTTTTTTCATGACGAAATTGGGGGAAAAAATCAATTTGAAAAAAACACGGTTAAAAAGCAAAATTGAATCGATAAAATTGTAAAGAATGATAAACTGAATCAATTGTATGATTGGAATTAAGATTTAGACTAGTTTTGATGGTCAATTGAAGCTTTTAGATGATTATTCATGGTGAAAAAAGTCGGGAAATCGGTTGTAGGTTTGTTAGAGGAGAGAGAAATTGGTTGTCTTTTTTATAAGTTAATCGATGGTAACCGGTAGCATGCAAGGTTATTTATGTTGCAAATTTGAAAGTTTTGATAACTAAATTTGTAATAAATTAAGTTTGTTTACTAGATGTGTATTTTTGAGAAAGCAGTTTCTTTAACCATTAAATAATTTAAGGCCCGTTTGGTATGAGGGTGTGGAATGGGTTTTGAAGTGATGTGACATTTAAAGATTGTTAAGTTGTATATTTTTAGAGAATGAATAAATTCAAGAATGATAGATTGAATGATTGGGGTGTTGATGGGTTTTGATGTGTATTAATATTTTTAGTGGACTCATTTTCCCTTTCACTCTCATCTCTTTTTATATTTATTTTAATTAATAAGATTTTTATTACAAAATTATTATCTAAAATAATTAACACTATTAATTTTTTTTCGCTCTCTTATATCAAATTTAAATTCAAATTTTCTAATCTAAATTTAAATATAAATTCAAATCCAAATCCTAAACCACCTATAAACCAAAGGGACCATCAGTTTTTAATTTGTGATTCTAGTAGTCGAACCCATATGAATCAAATGACCCATTGATTCAGCCGTTTCGTTAAGCCCGTCAGCCCAAAAGAAAACAAGTGGGGCCCACTCGGGCTGAGTGATAGTAATAAACTGATAACAAGATAACATAAACCAATCCATCCATTTCATTTGTAGCAAGCAAGAAAGAAAAAAAATGTCTTGTGTATCATCAGCAATATTCGGTGTAAAACTCACCGTCCCCAAACCAGCCTCAGATGGTCTCCGTCAAGCATCATCAAGTGTAAAACAAGTGAGTTACAATGGAACTGGAGGAGGGTTGGTGATAGAATGCTCATCCAGGCCACAAAAGAAAGCAACTGCACATCATCGTAAAACAAGGCCAAAGAAGACTCAACCATGGGACAGGAACCGTGGCCCTGCTGTTTACCCGCCTTTGCCTGCTCTTCCGCCCGAGTGGAGTTTCGTTACTGAAGCCGCTGAAGAAGCTTCTGAGGCACCTGCTGCATCAACATCTCAGTAGGCAAACTTTTTTAGTAATGTTGTTTGTTTGTATGGGATATTTATGACTACTTCTTTCATTGTTTTGTAATGTGCTACTTTGCTTTTCATTATTATCAGACCCTGTTTTTGTTACTAAAATTACCCAAATGGCTATTATATAAACACGCATTGACAATTTTGGACTTGATTAACGGATAAATGAACGAGGTTTTCCGGGCAAGTCTTCTTACTGAGGACTTGATTCTAACTAACATTGTGTAATTTTGAACTCATATGCTATAAAAATTTTAATGAGGTTTTTCCTAGTCTTTTACTCAGATTTACGCGACCTAACTAACTGGATCCCTGTGACTATTTCCGACCCTTCCTTGACCACCCTAAATTGCGTACCTAGTGAGGTTTGAACCATTCACCTCTTTTATCCGGTGGTGGTTTAAACTGATATGCTATGTGTTTAGTTAAATGCTTTTAACAAAATTATAGATTGGCTATTTTATACATGAACATCTTTCTCACCTTGTGTTACTAGTGTCTAAAGTGAGACTCACAGGCAATGCCAATATTCACTTGATAATTTTGTATCCGACTTTAATGTTTTAAAAGGGGTGGCAATGTCCTGTCTCAGGTGAAAATAAACAGGTTAAGGTTAGGGAGTTAAGGTTGGGGTTAAACTAGGGAGTTAAGGTTGGGGTCGTAGATGGGTAGATAAGGCTAACCCACTTACTAAAATAGTTGAAGATTATTTTAATTACTGTAAATACTTGCAGTTTTCCAATGAATTTTGTTTTCAAATAATCTTAGTTGTTTTATTGATGGTTATGTTTGGCTCCTAGCTTTAATAGTGTATTCTAGAAATACAAGCAGCTGTTTATAGTTATCCTCTAATATTTATCCCGCACCTTCTGAAATTTAATTCGATTCTAGTTCGAGTCGTGATTGGGTCGACACGACTAACGTGCTGGGTTAGGGTTTACCTTTTCAACATGATTAAGTAAATCGGTTGGCTTAGGTTTTGGGATATATGAACCAGCCAACCGAACACGACTTGATTGCCACCACTAATTTTTACTACGTGCATTTTGCTTAGTCAGATTAGCTTGCAGTTATGTATCGAAAATGAGTGGCAGATACTTTTTCATAACTGCTCTTCCAAAAATTCTGTTTGCCTCATCTGCATACAATTATCAAGGAGAGATCTGTCAAGAGAATGAAACATACGTACATACATATATGGTCCAATAAAAAGACAGTACTACACATACATTTACAATGTATTAAGGTTGAATACATTTCCATTCTGTTAACTTACATTCTGTGAGATATTAGCTTTATTATTAACTAGGTAATGAAGTTAAGATTCCCTGCGATATCCTCTTTATTTCTCCTCTCTGCTTCACAAACGGGGATTTTTTTGTTCAAGGTTTTGATTAAACAAGTGAATAATTGCTTTATTCATTTTTCATAGGAATGTTTAAATTGCTTTATTCATTATCCATTTCACTGAATCTATAGATGTGTTTGCTTTTTATAGTCTAGTAACCGGATGATAACTTTGAAATTTTAGTGACATAGGACAAATTTCGCGCAAACTTTAGTGACTTCTTTGTATAATAACCCTTAATTTAAAGTTTGTTGCCAAAAGTGGTGTCGGATGGCCTGTTTGTGAATTTTGATGAGCATCACAAAGAAACAAAAACCATCATTTTGTCATCATTCCAATCATGTTTTATAAATAAACAAGAGAAGCTTATCTGTTCGAACAATATAAAAAGTAATTTCAGCTTAACATAATGATTGTTATCTACAATCTACACTCGTATATTAGACAATTGCCTGATAGTCGAATACTTTTATTTAGACTACTTCAAAATTGGATAACTCTTCGTATGTTAATGTGTGCCTGTAACTGTAGACATCACCTTTATCCGGTGAAAGTAAAATCATATGTAACTCTGTATATTATCTACGAGTGGAGCCGAGAGTGGTGGCATTGCCAGTAAACTGGTATCTGCTGCTTGTAAAACATTCCTAACAGACACTCGTGGTTCTCTCTTGCCAATTTTTCTAGAAGAAAAACCTGACACTGCATCATCAACATTTGATGAATTATTACTTATCTCGTTTGATGACAAAGTTGTGTCCTTTGATAGACTGTTCTGAGCAGATTCAATTACAGAACCAAAAAGACCAGCTTCCTTTATTCCTTGCATAATTACCTGTTTAAGTAGTGTGTTATAAATAAGGGTGAGCAAACGGACCGGCCGGACCGGACCGACCGAAGGACCGACCGGACCGACCGACGGACCACATTCGGTCCGGTCCGCGGTCTCGGCTTTGGCAAATTGGTCCTCGGTCCGGTCGGTCCGACCAAAACCGACGAATTTGGCCTTGTTGGACCAGACCGACCGAAGGACCGACCGGACCGACACGGACCAAGACCGGACCGACCACATTCGGTCCGGTCTCGGTCTTGGCTTTTCGCCGAACTCGGTTTTCGGTCCGGTCCGGTTTTCCGACCGTGCACACCCTTAGTTATAAATACATGAAATTAAAAAAACAATTAAGGGTTGGTATATTAACCCATTTACTTAGTATGGGTCGTGGGTCGATTTAAGTTATGGGTTGTGGAGGTTGGGACTGTACTTACCATAGGAGCATGAATGCGAGTTAGAATTCCCTTTTTCATGAGCTTCTTTATTAGATCTTTGTCCGTCCATACAACATGTTCGCGGTACCTGAAGATCACAACATTATCCTGATGATTAGTTTTTACCACAACATTCCTCTATGTTGTTAAGAACTTGGTTAGTAGCCACGCACTTCTACTGACCATGTGCAGTGACTTTTGTCGGACAAGGGTTGTGACATGTCTGTATTTATGTAGCGTTTAATCTGAATAACGAGGGATGATGTAAAAAACTGAGCACATATGACAAATGAATTCAGTAACTCAAACATGAATTAGATTAACTAAATGATAGTACCTCTTTAATTGTTTGTTATAATTTGCTTTTTTGTGTCAGAAATTGTTTTAGCCAAGGTCACATTTTTTTTTGTACTTCTAGTACTTTTTGTATCATTTGATGCAGTATTAGTATGTTCTTCAAAAGACAAATTAGCGTGCTGATTTTAAATAAAAAAAGTCATCCGGTTTGACTTCACAAAGTTAAGAACTATGACTAATGAGTAATCCTTACCAGTTAAGCATCTCTTCCTCTGTTGCAGTTGATGCAATTATAAAAGCCTGCAGCAAATGACACTCTTAGAGGTTAGTTTATACTTACAAGAATATAATAGACGAGAGGCTATAATACTGTGAATATATTATTCATATAAGTTACTGAGATAGTATAAAACACACTATCTAAACATGTACGTTTTTTATTCTAACAAAAAACCCACAAAGGAACCAAAATTTGACTGCTGATTTAGATTTTCAGAGACATGAAAGTCCCTTTGGAGAATCAAAACTCAAAAGTTTATGACTATTAATCCAATGTCTAAATTATCCTTAAATTATGTCAAAATAGGCAAACTTGTGAACTAGTATCAGTAATTTGCAAGGATGACAGTTAAAGAGAGTAAGTTGAACTTGAAACACAACTAATAACGAGATGTTGCAAGTTTCATGGTCATGTAGAAATGACTAATTGACCCACATACAACACATGTAAATATTAAGGAATATAATGTAGGAAATAAAAGAAGCAAACACAACATAATAGTAAAGCATCAATACTCACAGCTCTGTCGAATTCCAACATGAAGCACCTTTTAACCTCTTCTTTAGTAGGCTTGCAGCCACATCGATCACGCCTTGATGTCAAATCTGAAAACTTGGTGTACGTGTAATGCAGAACTGCAGCCTCGTCAAATTTGACCTCACTAAATACAGAGATCTAGTGAAGTTACTGATATATACAGGTGGTAGTAATGGTCATGGGATTTAAAATTGAAGAACAGATCATACATAGGAGCCTTCATATAGTTGTGCCATCTATGTGCACCGTTAGGACGCAAATACTGTTGGACACGAGCAGCTGATTTCCCATTTCCATATGTCAAAAAGTAGTTTGGATTTCCACGAGTTGATTCTTTGTAATTTCCAAAGTATGTTTCCTTTGTAAGGTGGTCAAAGTTTTTCTTAAACAGTGAGATCTACAGAAAATAATACATCATGTTTTAAATATAAAATATGATATTCAATTCAATATACTAAATCAAGAATATACTCAAGCGTAGACGAATACCTCACTGAAAGGGTCATTTATGTCATCCCGCTCAACACCGCTTTCCTGAATCATTGAGGGGAAATTAATTAACTAAGAGGTTATAGTGGAAGTTGCTCATTCAAAGTGCTTATGATCAGAAATACGAGTTACCGAGATGATAACCCAAAAACTTACATAGTTTGGAAATACAACCACATCAACATGTTCAGGCACTTCTGATAAAAGCTGTCTGACAGAGTATTCATGAGCGCCCGCCGGATGAATTAACTCATCTGTGTCAAGATGAAGAATCCAATCCATTTGAGCTTCCTTGAAATAAATAGACACCATCAAGAATTTTATAGAGTTGGTCTTTCATATATATTAACGAAAATGTTTACAAAAGAAATAATACCTTTGCTATGACGATAGCCATTTCCATGTTAAGAGTTTGCTTGACAAATAATTCATAGTTGCATGGTTTGTAGAAGAATCCTGACAACCATGTCTCATTCCATATTCGGCTGAAGTTTAGAAAAAGGGATTCTTAGAAATTGTGCATTGGAGATAGTAGTTGGTACAAGTTCATGAGTAAAGCTAGAAGTGTGTTGGGTACACGGTGCGGGTTCTTGAAAAACCAAAATACAGGTTCACTAATACACTCCCACATAGTGATCAAGTTATTCTATGAAAGTACTTGTTCAAATTGTATCATATCTTCATCTCTAAGAACTACATAAAAGCCTAAAAATACTGAAGAACCAAACCAAAAAAGAAGAGAGCGAAAACTGAGAGGAGTTGCATAGGAAAAACAAGAAGCTTTTGAGAAAGAAACTGTCAAAAGGTAATCATTATGAGATTTAAGATGCTGATACTTAATGTTCTTTGGAATATACACACACATACACATAACATGTCCTGTGAACCATTTTGTTTCTATTCTGGAAGTCAGGATAATTTGAAATGCTTCAAAGTTCAAACGCATCTCAGGTTCACACTTAGTGTAGACATGAGACTCAACTCGAGCATTAGTGCTAAACATAGACTAACCTCTTTGCTTGCTGTTCCTCAAGTTCTTTTGTCCTATGTATCAGCTTCACATTCTGCAATAAATGGACCTAAATGACTTTTTGGATATGATATATAACTAAAGCTAACTTCTGAAGCTAAGGAACTGTAAATGAGAGCAAGGGCGATACTCACAGGAATGGACTCTAGAACTTTAGATACGCCGGGCATTGCAGCTTTTCCTTCCACAAACAAGAAGAAGTTTGTGACACCGATAACTTTGTGGTAATAAATCCATGGCAATATTTGCTCTAAGCCAGCAGAAGTGCTTGTAGTAATGCATATCTTCCATACAACAAATTACTAATAACGTTAATCTTGTGAAGCCTTGACAGCATTATGGTATAGCCAAAGCATAGGTTCATGTATATTAACGTTAACGTTATTTCAAAGCAATGAACAGTCAAAAGGCACTTTGGTACATAGCAAGGAAGGTTAGACAGACACCGTGAAATAGTTTTAGGATGCTCATAACTCAAAAAGGTGAACCCAATCTACTTGATTGTATCTGTTACATAAGCAATTCCATTTGAGACCATTTCATTGATTTTGATACTGTGTTAGAATGTGACAAATGGTTTAACCGCAAAACCTCATAAAAATATTTTATTCAGATGGTAATATTATTATATAAATTACATAACATATTTATCAACCAAACATAATAAACTTTTGGACAAAGATTGTTTTAGGTCAATCCAACCAGACTTGATAGTTTAAGCCTTTAAGGGGTGTTTGTGATTGCTTCTTTTTGAAATAAATCAATTAGAGGTGTTTAGGATCCTTTATTGAAGTGTTCAGACGAAACTGCTTATTTGTCATAACACTCCTTATTGGACACTACATTGTACGTAAAACAGCATCTCGAATTCAATCCAAATTTACATATAAACAAAAGAATCATACATCACAAACTATAAATAAACATTGATACCTTAGGTTCGAGAACGGTTTCATAAGAAATTTTCCAATCTCTAAAATACAGAAACGAAACAGACCGGCTTTGTCCCAAAATATCCACGCAACTCGAAGAAGAACCACGTAAACTAACTTTAGACGACGACATGGCATTATCATCCATACCAGGAAATTCAAAACCATGCAACGTAGACCATCTAATCATGGGATCACCTATTTCGCCACGCCATTGTAGGAAAAATGCAAATGCTGCTAACGAAAGCGGAAGGAGTGTGAGTAATAGTAAGATTCTTGAAGTGAAAACATGTGCAGAAGACAAAGATTGTGTTAATGATGATGAAGATGGACTGTTTTTCATAGATGAATAAACACCCGCCATTGATACGATTATGGTTGGATATTGTGTGGTCTAATAGTATGGTTTTTGAAACATCATGTGCTGTGCTTTTTGTGTGAATTTTGCAGTGAGATCATATGGGGTGTTTTGTTGGATGGAGATTACGAGAGAAGCGTTACACAGTTGGGGTGACTTCGCTTATTATATTGTTTTGATAAACTTATAGTTAGGGAGAAAATCATCAAATAGAACCAAGGTTCAATTTTATTTCAAATTAAGTCATTTTTATATCTTTTGTAAGATCACATGAGTCGTGCATAGCCACGAGATTTTATAGCGGTAGATAGTTTTCATGATAAAAAAAAGTTTGAGTTATAAATGAAAAATAATAAAAGTTTGAGGATTTGAGATTAAATATAATATTTTGAAACCCGTTTCGACCTGGGTGGTTCAACCGGTTGAACCGTTCTGGTAAAAAAACGGGTCAAATTAAGCCGGGTCAACCCCCAGAGTTTGAAATGTCCCGGGTCGACCCGGTTTTTAATGTGTATTAATAATTTTTTTTAAACATGTGTCATGTGTCATATAAGTCATACTTTTCAATACTTTCCTTTCCAAATGTCATATGAGTCACAGTTTCTTTTTCAAATGCATGGCTTGACATATATATATATATATATATATATATATATATAAACAAAAATTATATGCAATAACTAAATGGCTTAGTGGGTGACCTAAAGAGTGTTTGACTTGATATATTGTTCATGTTTTTCCTCCTTATCATGTCAACCCATTCCACTAACATTGTGATGTGCCTGCCTTGTGGAAAATTAAAAGGGGGTTGAATAGTTTACCGCTTTTTAATTTAGTTTTCAAAGTTTACTTGTGAAAAACTTCGATTGAGTCCTTTGTGAAATCAAACCACAACAATATGAATCTTACTTAACAAGACTATAATGGATACATTACAACAATAGAAAGTAAGTAATGAAAGTAAGGAGTAAGAGATGGAAAGATCAAACCGAGACAAGAGATTTATAGTGGTCCGGTCACGAAGCTCTTCTTCGCCCTACTCCACTCCTCGGGGACCCAACTCGAGAGTTCTAAGCACTATGTCAACAAACTCCCTTGAGACGGAGAAAACCGTACAACGTCGCTTAGCACAATTTCTGACACTAAGCTAAATGTCGAGTACTAATCTAGCTAGTACCAATCTCACTCACGATCTATCTCCTTGCTAATCACACAAACTACTAGATCACCACGATCTAGACTTGATCCACTTGATCAACACACTAACTCACAAACAACAAGAGATCTCCAAGATCTCAACAAGATCACAATGATCCACACAAGTTATCAAAACAAGACTCAAGACTACTTGATGTATATCAAGATACAAAAAGTGTGTAACAAGTGTTACAAGTGCACACTACTATGACTACAACACTAAATATCTTCTTGATAAAATGTGTTCGTCTCTTGCACTAGGAGAAGAATGAAGGTGATCACTTGTTGGAAGAAGGGATCACTTTAAAACAAAAGAAAACTATCTAAATGATCAAAGGAGTGTGTGTGTGTGTGTTAGGATATTTAAACTCAGAAATTTTTGTGTGAAAAGGGATGATAAAAAACTGTGAAGTGTGCTGGTATTTATAGGGACAAAAAATTCGTCCGTTACAGTGGACGGTACCACTAAATACCAGACGGTATCACTAAATTTAGTGGTACCGTGGTACCGTCCCAGACAAAAATGCTCATATTTTTGTTTTTAGTAGTGAAAGTTTATTTAAGGAGGTTAGGAGCTGTTTTGGGGAGAAAAATAGCTGTTGAGAGTTTTTAAACTTATTTTTCCAATTAAAACATTTCTTTAATATTCAAAAATAATTTGTAAAATGTATTTTTGAAAAAATGTTCTGTCACTTTAAAAATGTGAAGTTTGAACACAAATTCACTTCTTTAATCATTTGTCAAGTTGTAAGTTTGTTTGTTCTTACCTAGAGTGATGTATGTAGAAACGGGATATTTCGATTAAAAACTTGTTTACGTTAATTTTAACGTAACGTGTTTTTACATTTTGTTATCATCAAAACGTATAGATATCGAAAGATAGCAATAACGTTTTTAGACATTATTTGCATCAACAATCTCCCAATTTTTTATGATGACAAAACATAAACTCATTTTAGGTGAAAATTAATTTTAACAAGTTTTTAATTTGAGTTTATATCCCACTTCTCCCCTTTTTTGTCGAAGCAAAAAGATTGTCGAAATGACACTAAGACTCCCTCTTGATGTATACTCCCCCTCGCTTGTAGGGCACCAAGGAATCGATCATTGGTTGTTGCGACAAAACAAAGTTAGATGACACAAAAACAATATCTAACATGTAGCAATTTAGACAAATATCCAACCATATATAAAAAGGCTAATTAGCAAAAAAAAAAAATCCAACCATAAAATAAAGAAAAACATTCATTCATACATTAAATAAGATGCACACTTAAAGTGTGAGGACAAGATAATAAAAACAAATCTACAAGAAGCACATGATAATCTATAATGGCTTGAGAGGCCCTAAGATTTTCTCCAAACACAAAAGAGGTCCTAGATGTTTATTCTTGAAAACTAAGCATAAATATGCTTAGTTGGTTGGGCTATTGGTTGGTTGAGGAGGAGGAATGATGGGTTCTTGTGGTGGTGTTAGGAGATGCTCCACATAGGAGAACATGAAGTGAAGTTCATCCCTAAGAGAGAAGATGAGGTTTCGGTTATGTACACAACATAGGCAATTAGTAATATGAAGATCAACCGGGTGAAGTTGGATGGTTGTCCCATGATGGGAGGTGAGGGAGATGGTGAGTATGTAGGTGATAGAGTTGGCATAACATAGTCCAACGGGGTGATGGGTGTGAGAGTGAGTGTCATATCCATAGAGTATAGATGAGTATTAAAGGATGAGGAGTATGATGAGGTAGTTCCATTGGAGGATGATTTGGATAGAGCATTTGGTGGTGTTGGAGAGGAAGGAGTGCTTTGGGAAGGTGGTTTGGTTGCTTCATCATCATCATCATTATCATGAGTTAAGTCAATGAACACGGTGTCATGTGGTTGTGGTGGTTTTAGTGTGATTTTGGTGGTGGTCTAACGGTTATCCTAGGTTTCTTGGAGATATGGGTTGAGAATGATTAAGTGGAAGACATTTTGAAGGAGATGATTTGGTTGAAGATGAAGTGCAAGAGTCACTTGCAATGGTGAAGCCTTATATAGGCAGGAATGCTGTGATTTAAATTAAAGTGAGTGGAGGTATGCTATGGTAGCCTAGGGGAATCTTAAGGTTATGAGAGTTTGCAAAACATTGCAGGTTTTAAGGTTAGGGATGCATGAATCTAGAGAAAATACGAAAAATTCGTCAAACCAGATGACGGTACCACAAAATGTCACACGATACCGTTAAATTTAGCGGTACCGTGGCATATTTAACGGTACCGTGACCTGCTAGTCATGAATTTTTCTATTTGCGTGGTTTTCTGTAGCTAAAAGGGTGTTTTAGGGGGACTATTTGTATCAAATTTTAGTGCCTCAAACCACTAAAGATTAATTTTCCTTATATGACCCATATTGACCTACTTTTAGCAATGAGGGTGAGCATGCAAGTATCAAAATAAATCAAAAGCATGCAATCCAAAAAGAAAAAATAAGCTATCATCCAAGAGTAGCATAAAATAAAATTCATGCAAGGTGACAAGATAAAATTAAAACATGCAAGTTAAGAAAGTTAAGCATAAAATGACAAAGTTGCAATCCTAACTAAACAATCCAATAATAGGATACTAATCTCTTGCAATTGACTTGAGCTTGTTCTCGTAGCTTCACTCATCGTCATCACTTGATGAATCATCAAAGGGTGCAAAGTTGGTGGAGGTGTCGAGAATTAGAAAAATGAGATGTATGATTCGTCTAGAGGTTTCATAACACGACTTGAGAGTGAATATTGAGGATTTTGAAGGTATGGATGAAAGTGCATGATGTGATGGTAAAGACGAATTAGGAACATCCCATAAGGTATAAGTTTGCATTTGTTACCCTTGAGATGTACAATTCGCTTAGCAAAAAAATACGCAAGACTATATGGTTGTTGAGTGAGAAGACAGTAAATCATATGAGCATAACAAGCCGGAAGTTGCTCACAATCTCCTTTTAGACTGAGAACATTTTCTCGTAGGATAACTGCCCAGGGGTGCAGTTCAGGACGAACCTCTACCAATCGAATTTTCGTTGGGTTTAGATAAGAGGTGTGGTTTGATGTACGAACAAGTTTAGTGATTTCTTGTGGAGAAGGTATGTAGGAACAATAAGGACTTTTCTCTTCACGATAGTTAAAGAGAGATTCTAGACACCAATCTTTCGTATAGGCACATTGCCCATGATTTGAAATTCGTAAGATTTGAGCAAATTGCTCTAGAGACAAGAAAAACTTATAGTTTTGGATCCAAAACCATAGTGAGAAAGATTGATCCTCGTTACGTACGAGTTCAATTTGTTTGAAGAATTCTAGCACAAATCGTGGACATATTTGCTCGTTGTTGGTGAGTAAGCAATCGAATCCTATAGAACGAAAGGAGGTGTTGATATCCTCATGATAAAGTAAAGAGGGTTCGACTATTCGACCTTCATGGAGGAATCGGTTTTCAAGGTTTATGAAGGAACGAATATGATTTCTAGGTGTGTTGGGTTCACATGAGATATTAGGAATGTAGGTATTTGTTAGTTGATGATCAAAGTCGTATTCATGAGACATATTGAATCATATAAAAATGAGATTAATCAAGAGTTAAAATTAGCGTTTTGCAGGGATGTGCCTAGTGTGTGTCTATATGCATACGGTGTGGAGGTGCGGTAATCTCGACTCTAAAATGAAAATAATGAGATTACCCAACAACTCCGAATTTACTATTGCTCATTCGAATGTGTCAAAAAATACATATTAGTTATGTAATTCGACCAATATTCGTGAGATCATGTATGCATAAGAAAACGTTTTTAGCTTGTATCAACAATGCACAAAAATGTTTCATGGTCCTAGTTATGCGAATTTTTTGAAAAACAATAGAATTGGGGGGTGTTTGGCTAGTTCAATAAATTTTGGCGCCATAATTTTCAAAGTTGAGAAGCTTGAGTGTTAATCACTCCTAGTCCAATTTTAAGTATACTAGCCATGATTCCACTAAAAATAATTAATCTTTTGCGAATTTTGGTACTAAATTCGGACCGGTTTTATGCAATTTCTAAGTTTAGGAATCATGATAGTTATACATTGTCTATTCCTAGTCCTAATTCTATAAGAAATCAATCAAAATTGAAAAGCCCCAATTCAATTTTATATGCATGAACAAACCCTAGACTCAAAATTAAAGAAAATAAGAGTTAATTGACTTACAATTAATATTAAGAAAATTGTAGTGGTTGATAATCTTGAAATCCAATGCCTTGGATTGATTAATATTGAGTAGAATTGAGGTTTTTGTATAAGGTGTTCGGTTTGACAGCAACTTGCAGAAGGTGTGTTTGGTTTGGGTGTGTTAACAATGAAGAGAGAAAGAAGACAAACGATTTTTTCAAGTCAAGGTACCACGGTACCACTAAATTTAGTGGTGTCGTTCCCACTTTAGTGGTGCTGTGACCTGTTGAGACAAAATTTTGTATCGTTTTGATTTTTGACGAATAAGTCTCGCTTATTTGGTGAGACTTTTTGACACGAAGAGAGAATTTATACCTAATAAATTCTCTTACGGGATAAAATTTGACTAATCGAGACTATAGGAATTGAGACGACCTTAATATTTCTACAGAAATATTCAAATAGTGATAAGACGAGACGAAATGGATGACTTTAATATTTCCAGTGAAATATTTGAGTAGTCATAAGACGATACTTATGGAATGTGCTCCATCATTCCTAGACCTAGACGGAGATAATTGAAGGATTCTCGTTTGAGTGCTTTGGGTAGGATGTTGGCGATGTTGTCATGGGAAGGAACTTTCTCAATAGAAATGTTTCCTTTTTGAACGTTATCGCGAAGGAAGTGATGACGTATTTCGATGTGTTTAGTACGAGAATGTTGAACGGGTTTCTTGCTCAAGTCAATTGCACCTTTGTTATCGCACATAATAGGGATGTCGTCGAGATGGATTTCGTAGTCGATTAGAGCTTGTTTCATCCATAGTGCTTGTTGACATGCCTTTCCGGAGCTTACGTATTCGGCTTCGGTCGTGGAGATAGCAAGAGCCATTTGTTTCTTGGAGAACCAAGAAGTTAGACAACAACCCATGAAGGTACAAAATCCGCTAGTGTTTTTTCGATCCACATGATCTCCCGCATGATCAGAGTCGGTATAACAACCCGTAAATTTTTGGATTATTATAATAATATTTATTACGTCAGAAAATTTAAATCGATTATTTTCTGACAGCTGTCGATATCAAAAATTTGAAAATGAGAGGTCATCTCGTTTCCTTGAAATATAACACTGCACACACGATAACTCTCCACTAAGTATTTTAATAATAAACTAGAATTTATTATTGCCTAGATTGACAAATTTAAATATACGTGAACTTACAAAATTGTTTGGAAAGATATCCCGCACACTGCAGAATGCAGTAACATACAAAGCTAATAATTTATACTAAGAAAAGTGTATTGATCACTTTTTAACACTTACTAATGAATTACGAAAGAAATCGAGAGGTTATCTCGTGAATTCAGAAAAATACGACACCACACGCATACCGACACCAACGTAAGAACGGAAAACAGATGTAAAAAAATTTCAATGTAATAATGATAATATATTATTACGCTTACGAAAACGTTTCTTAAAATATAAATTTCAAAATTTTCGGGCACTAGGAAGGTACGTTTACCCGTAGATTCGACAGAACACGGAGTACAGTCAATACATTAAATAATAATAAAACAAAAACAAAAAAAAAGAAAGAAAGAAAAGAAAAAATATTATCTACTCCTACCCATCCTACGCCTCCCCCATCTGTTCTTATCTCTTTCTCTTTTCCTGCTTTTACTCGTTCTCTCCCAAAACTCAGAAACACCATTTTAGGTGCTTTCTTTTCTTTTGAATTCAAACCAGAAAACCCTTATGTCTTCACTCCAAATTAGTCTAGGCTACATCCTAGAAGCACACATGGTGCGTTTTGATCCGAATTCGAGGAAGGAAGAGCTCAAAAAGGGAAGAAACATGTTTTGGGTTTTCTCTTGAGTCACTTTCATCATCCCAATTTATTCCCTATAAATAGATTCAATCTCAGAAGAGTTCTTCATCATCTCCTGTTTCAATCAAAAAAATTAAGGTTTTGTAAAGTAGAGGGCTTTTCAAAATTTCTAAAGGGGTTTTGTTATGCAAGGTGTAAGGAGTCCGATTCAAGCTTCAATTTATTCTAATTCATCCTTGTTCTTGTTCGATTGGAGTTTGTGTACCCGGTGTTCATACTCACTCGACCCACTAATTTGGGTTCATTGTAAGAACATATTTCTTGTTATCTTTTTGAATCTATTGAGTTAGTAATATCAGTTGTCTATTTCGAATGTAAAATTTCCTTATTCGTACTGATTAATTAATTATATTATAAGAGATGTTGTTTTATATTGGTGTTAAATTGATTGATAATGGTGTTGTTGCAAAATATTCTTGCTAACTGTTGTTGTTGCTTTCGTGAACCAAGCAAGAGAACACACGAAATTTTTTGCCAATAAAAATTTGGTATTGACTTAATTAAGTGCACTTGTTAACTTTTGCTTGTTTATTGGCTTAATATCTTCATTCGACCGAGAAGAAACCCGCACCATGGGTGTTTCTTTTCGTGTGACTCGTACCATCACTGAAACCCAGGGGTCGAGTGACTCACTTGGTTCGGGGTCGTACCCGATTGACGCGAGTCAATGCTTTAGTCTTGACCTTTATACTCGCTCGATAGTGATGTGGTAGTATGGTCAACTCACTCGAGTCATAACTAGGGTGCGTTTGGTTCCTGTTCATGTAGGTCGAATCATTGTTAGATGGCACCAACAGTAAGGCCACCATTGGTCCTAACTTTAAAACAATTTAAGTTGTGTTAGTGTTTGGAGTTTTTGACTCGTGCTCTTGTAATTCGTGGTATGGTTCATGAATCTGTCACTCCGCAGTATCCCTCCTCCTCTCACCTTCTCTTTGGTATGACGACCCTTAACACCGTTTTGTTTTTTTTTAGTTTTCTATTTAAACCAGAATATAGATCGATTTGTTAGTGTCGTGGAATACAAAAAGAGTCTTTAAAACGATTTTACCAATGAACTCGTGTGGTAAACATTAGTTAAGAATGGATAAAACTTGTTTTTAGTTTTAAAGACATCGATCTTGTGGTATAAGAATTAATAGAGAGGTGTTGTTTGATCGTTTTGGTTTCGGATTAACCCTCATGTCAGTTTGTTTATTGACTCATCGTTTTTAGTTTCGACTTGATCAGACCTTATCTTGTAAGTTGATAGTAGATCATGCCCTTGATATTATTGTTATTTTTCCGTTATCGGGTAAAACCTGTTTCGTTCCTGGCCTCATTTGGTTATGTTCGTTTTGACGAGAACAACCACTAGGGTCTGGTTGTTTGTCGTCGGTTTAAGTGAGTCACCGTTAGGGTGCGTTTGTTTGAGCTTAAGTTTCCAGCTTATTTTCTGTTTTTCCTCCAGATTATTAGATGGTGTTTGTATTCGGACTGTTTCAGTCAGCTAGGGTGCATTTGGTTTGATTGAATACCAGGCCCAAGCCCAATTTGGGTTTAGAAAGTGTGTGTAAACAGCAGGGCCGAAGCCCATTTCAACTCTTTAAAAGGATCCGTCTGGTTTTAATCAAAACAGTCCGCCCGGTCATTTTTCGTATCTCGTATCGATATTTCCGTCATGTTGTATAATTTTGACACGTTATTATAATAAACACAAATCATTATAGTAGAATAATACTTAATATGATACAAAATGAGATGAAAATTTGATAATAGGAATTATCAAAACAAAGTTTATATATGCAAGACAACTCATAAACCCTAACCAGAAAGGAAATACAATTATTAAACCGGATAATGAATTCGATATATAAGTTTTTACATTTCGTCATCCCTCATAAATAGAAAATATACACTTAGTGCACACCAAACTTTCTATAAACGTGTTTATTATTTTACGGTTTACGAACGGAATAGGGGTTTAAAAACATATACGACAAGTCATATTTACAACTTTTCAAAATATAATCATCATTTTGAAATATATTTGATAAAACTCACATTGTGTCTTTGGTTACGAGTTTTGTACAAATCAAGCGAAACTTAATCTTCCTAAATATAATTATTCTAACTTGAAACTATATATACATACGTACGTTCACTTGCTATATATATATATATATATATATATATATATATCCTCTTCGTTCATAATCACTCAAATCCAATGGCGTCTTATGGTGTACGTGCTATTTTTCTCACATCATCATCCGACTATCATCAAGCCAAGGTCTCGTTCGCTCTTAATATTCTTCCATTATATACTTTCTGCGTGTACGCTTCCATAAGACAATACACATACACTTTTGAAAAACTATTTTCAAACTTAAATGATGTCACACAAGCAACAATAACAACAACAAACACTTGAAAAGTTTCGAGTCTTAAATATATTTAAAGACTAAATTTCCGTACTAAATTAGGTTGCGTGTCAGAGCCACTCACTTCACTGATTGATTTATTCCACTGAATACTGCGAATTGCTGAGGTGAGTTTCATAGCCCCAACTTTTAAACTATTTTATATTTGTTTTGAGGGAAGATACATGCTCGTTTTACTTAAATGAATTGATTTACTGAAATTGTGCATTTTCATGCAAACTATTGTTAGGATTTAGAAATCCATAGTGAAGAGTCGGTCACCCCAAATATAATCTAGCATAAGTTAGCTCGTAGACATATCGTTATTTACTAGTTTATTAGTTAGTTATTATCTTAGTGTAACACCGTGGAGGACGGACGTGTCTTTACCCACTGTATGCCTGATCCACAGCCTGACAGGAGGGCGTGTAGTATGTAGTATAAATACCTCTTCCCACTTGGGAAGAGGTGGTGCTTTCATTTCAATAAAATCTTCCTACTATTTTTCTCTCATCTTTCTCTCTCTAGAAAGTATCTCACCCATCTCTCTCTCTCTAAAATCTTCTTGTTTGATTTGAACCTCATACATGTTGTTTGATTAAGACAATAACTAAAAGGTTACAATTGGTATCAAGAGCCAAGGTTTGATCTTGGAACTCGTGTATTCTCGGATTTTAGTTTGGTTATTGTTGGGTTTTCTTAAGATTAACAAGTGGATTAAAATCCGTTTTGCTCTAAAACTGCTTATCCTTTTTTTAATCTTATTTCAATCTTTTTTGGTACAAACAGATTTTTTGTTTTCTATCCAAACAGTTTTAAAGTCCTAACTCCTAAGCAGTACTTCTCTAAATTTTTCTGTCCAAAACAGTTTTGTGCCAATCTTTTTCAGTTCTTAAGTTGCTGGAAAACTATGACGAAAACTGTGGTCGGAAAGTTATTTCTTGCTGCGATTTGGAAAATTTCTTGCATGCTTTTGAGATTCAAAAGGTGAAAGTTGCGGTTTGCTTTTGAGACTTGAGGTTTTACGTTTTGACAAAAAAACTTGCGTTTTGATAGTGGTGCGACTTGACTCTCTTTCCTGGATGCGGTTTGAGATTCAAAAGGGCACTGCGGTTTGACTTGAGAGTTCTTGTTGCGTTTTGACCTTATACCACAGTCTTTGCATTTTGACAAAACTTTTTGCGATTTGAAGTAAGGTAGAAGTAACTGCGTTTTGTTGACCATTCTAACCAAATTCCAAAAGACTCGTTGACCTCAGTTTCGTCAAAGATCATCAGTCAATTAAAAAATGAGTCGAGACCAGATCGAATCTATTACTCAAATCTAGATTCAAACTTATCCTAGACCTAAACACCTCTCCACACAACTTTCGTACATCAAGACCATCTAACCTAAGGGTGAAAAGAAATGAAAAAGAATTGAATGAGAAAAGGGTGAAAAGAAATAGCCCTCCATTAATTCAACCTTAGGGCATAAACCGGGTTCAATTCATATGCTACTGGTTGTTACCAAGGTAACACCGGTATTGAAGACAAGACGTCATGGACCCAGTGACGCACTGCACTAAAACTTTCCAAGCCACTCAAGTTCCTCTTAAAAGGGCTTGTTTCATTCTCAATGGGAACCTACATAAGCTATCGACTTTCTCTTAGAGATTGTTGATATTGAAGAAGGAGACTGATATGTGTCTAAAAACACATATATTTTATATTGTTTAAACCCACTAAAACAACCTAAAACACATTAATAACCTTATAAATGTTACAAATATCATGAAAATGTGTTTTTATGTGAACCAGGTACAAAAAGAGTGAAACAGTTCGATTCTCGTGATATCGATGGTTTCGCCGAAGCCTATTTTAATTCTGAATCAATGGTTTCTGCCTAAGTAAAAATGCGTTGATGGTTTCTGCCGAAGACTAACGTTTCAGCAGATACTTCCACTAAATAATATCTGGTTCTTAAATAATATCTGGTCAATACCAGTCAAACCAAACCTCCTGTTTTCCCTCTCCCTCACATACCCCACCAAAACCATACCACCCTTCCACCTCCCTGGTATTCCACCTCCAATTGCTTACCCACTCTCACCACCTTTTCTCACGCACACCTATACCGACCCACAACTTTACCTTCCTCTATACCATCACATACCTTGCTTTTGCTATCAACTCCACCACTTGACCTCTAAACCTACCAAACATGTCCCCTCCACCTCTACATGTAAACAAAAAAAAGCATTAATTATTGCAGAACTGCCTCAATCTACTAGTAGCACTTTTGGCGCCAAAAGTCACTTAAACGGCTGGGATGAGTTCTGCTTATCCAATGGACATGAATTAAAGTGGGATTTGATTGAAATGCTGGTGGGAACTCAAATGACTATAAATATCAGAGGAGAGGCAAGAGAGAAAGGGACCTTTTGGATTAGCCTAGGTCAAGTAGTTAAATAACCTTGGAATAGCCAATGGTTTCGTAGTGTAATTTTAAATGCTTTCTTTAAATTACTTGTCATTTACAGTTTTAATGTTGTAGTCTTTCTTAAATTAGTGTAATGAAACTTTATTTTCAGTTTAATTTCAAGTCACTTTTAAATTTCATGTTTTGCTTAAATTCATTTAAATTTCAGTCATTTTAAATTCTTGTTATGTAGTTGTTTTATGAACTCAATTAGCTCACATAAGCTCCTGACAAAAGCTTTCAAGCTTTTAGAGACCTTAAAACAAGTTTAGTTTTTAAATTCAGAAAAACAATGAAAAACCAAAAATAATGAAGTGATCTTGGTGAAACTGTATGGAGCAAGGTTAATTGTGGATTGCCTTTGGTTTAGAAGCTTTGTGGAAAGCCTTAGGATGTGTTCTGTGACCATGATTCTTAGTTTCAACTTGGATTCACTTGTAAGCTCATGTTTACCATTTTTTCATTTTCAAGCTTGTTTCCCTTTTATCTGCTGTAATTTTCATATTTCGTGTTTCTTTTCGCTTTGTTTGTTTATGATGTTATAGCTTAATATTAGGTTGTTATGTTTTGGATTTGATTGTGGTTTGATATTGCACTTATTGTTAATATGCCAGTCTTTGATGTTCATAGGCTTAGACTTGGTTGACATCTTGTTTATGCTTTGAAAAGGTCTATTTTGACAAAATATGACCTCTGGATTTTATATGATGGGTTTATGCAGTCATTTGTTATGAAAACTTCAATTTTGTTCCATTAAAAGATTGTTTGGATTTAATAATGAAACTGTGAAAATGGTTGTGAATGGTGTTGTTCTTGTTTGATTTACACTATATGTAACCTATTTGACTCGGTGAAATCCTAACCAAAGGGTGTAGCATGGTAGAAAGTCAATTTGACACTTGACAATCTCATTATGAGCACTTTGAGGTTGTTAGATCCTAGAATCTTGCATACTTGTTTAAATGTTGTTTATCTTTGTTAATTTTATGTTCTTATAGTTTATATTAAGTTATTTAATCAGTAGTTTAAATTTTAAATTCGGTTTAGTCAACTTTTCAGTTCTTCTGAATTATTTTGATTCTCTGATTCTGTTTTAGTTTTCCTGTTTTCGATTTAATTGTTTATTTTCTTATGTCTTTGTTACTTAGTTTTATGTTTAGTGCTTTTAGTGTTTTAATGTTATGTTTCTTGTCTTCATTAGTATATTTTTATTGATTTTTAGTTTTCATGTTTAAGTGCTTTATTTGATTCACACCGATTCAAGATCTTTGGATTCTGCTGAAGTACTTGTTTCTTTTATTATGTGTATGTTTGTTTTTTTTCAGTTTGTAGCTTAAATTAGATAGCTTTTTCCCCCCTTATTTTATTCAGCTAACCTCCTTCCACTGAAGCAAACAGTGGAGGTTGAGTGATTCTCTTTAGCTTAGGAAAAGTTCCTCATTGAACCTTGAGCTTGTGATCTTTATCATACTCACTGTTTTAGTGATTGTTGAGCTCTCATGAGTTAATTTGAGAAGTTTATAGGAGCTTGTTGTTTGCCCACTCATAACAGCAGTTCTCTGAGTAATTAGTGAACTTACACCATTACGCTGACTCTAAAAGCTCCTTAGTGGTGCTTGTTTATACTTGTTTATACTTGTACGTATATTATTTTATCTTTTGTTTCCTGTATAAAGTTTTTCTTTAAGCTTATTTCAGCACACAGTCGTTGTATTACAGTTTACACACCTCGTTGGGAAGAAGCGACCCAGGTTTGCGTTCTTTCGCAATACTTTGGAAAACACACTATACTACATTTGATTAGGCGCCCTCAAAAAGCGGCTGTCAAATTGGCGCTTGCCGGGAGGTGTGTCTGCGTAAGCGTACTTGTGTTTTGTTGAAATATCTATCCTTGCCTTACTATTCATAATTCCGTGAGTGGTGACCCACTCCAATTTCTCGTCGATCATTTCCCCATGAACCATTTAATTCGAGGTCGAGTCAAGCTAGCGACTCGGTAATCAAAAACAGTAGCTAAACATGGGTTTTCACCCGTGTGTACCACCCTAGTGTGGGGGGGTTGCCCCACATGTTGTGTATATATATATAATTTCAAAAAAAATATATATATATATTTTTCTAAATAAATGGCGTAATATTTCCTTTTACGTTCTTTGTTTCGGCATAACCGCGGTACTTTGAATATTGAGGGCAATATTCATTTCTAAGTGTGGGGGGGAATTCTCACGAATTTCATATATTATCTACCCAATTCCCCGTTTTTGGCCAAAATTTTTTTTGGAGTAAGTGTTTTACACTTACTCATCTGGTTATCAGTCCGCCATGTTTGATAAACTAAAGGATTGGCTAATCCAGGAGCAAACGGCTCTTGGTAAAGATTTCTCAAATCCGTTTATATGGCTTGCAATTTGCCCAAAATTGTATGGTTCCTCAACTCCCCATCATCCTCAAAAGATAATGAGTTGGCTAGCCATAAGGTTATGGCTTGTAGTAAAGGCAGTGGAAAATCCATAATTGGTATTCAGCTCACCAAAGATAATCCTGATAATTTATCTAAGAGTTGGCTAGTCCGATGGGTACGGCTTTGGTAAAGACAAAATCAAATTCGTTATATGGTTTATGATTTGCCAATAAATCATTTGGTTATCGTTGTACCAAGGTTCTTACTTGAACTGAAACAATTGGCTACTCCATAAGTGATGGCTTTTGGTAAAGAGTTCTTTAAAATCCATTAAAACTTCATAAATATTGCTAGGGACTAGCAATAGTTTAGTGTGGGGATTTGATATGTGTCTAAAAACACATATATTTTATATTGTTTAAACCCACTAAAACAACCTAAAACACATTAATAACCTTATAAATGTTACAAATATCATGAAAATGTGTTTTTATGTGAACCAGGTACAAAAAGAGTGAAACAGTTCGATTCTGCTGATAATACTGATGGTTTCTGCCGAAGCCTATTTTAATTCTGCTGAATCAATGGTTTCTGCCTAAGTAAAAATGCGTTGATGGTTTCTGTCGAAGACTAACGTTTCAGCAGATACTTCCACTAAATAATATCTGGTTCTTAAATAATATCTGGTCAATACCAGTCAAACCAAACCTCCTGTTTTCCCTCTCCCTCACATACCCCACCAAAACCATACCACCCTTCCACCTCCCTGGTATTCCACCTCCAATTGCTTACCCACTCTCACCACCTTTTCCTGCACACCTATACCAGCCCACAACTTTACCTTCCTCTATACCATCACATACCTTGCTTTTGCTATCAACTCCACCACTTGACCTCTAAACCTACCAAACATGTCCCCTCCACCTCTACATGTAAACAAAAAAAAGCATTAATTATTGCAGAACTGCCTCAATCTACTAGTAGCACTTTTGGCGCCAAAAGTCACTTAAACGGCTGGGATGAGTTCTGCTTATCCAATGGACATGAATTAAAGTGGGATTTGATTGAAATGCTGGTGGGAACTCAAATGACTATAAATATCAGAGGAGAGGCAAGAGAAGAAGGGACCTTTTGGATTAGCCTAGGTCAAGTAGTTAAATAACCTTGGAATAGCCAATGGTTTCGTAGTGTAATTTTAAATGCTTTCTTTAAATTACTTGTCATTTACAGTTTTAATGTTGTAGTCTTTCTTAAATTAGTGTAATGAAACTTTATTTTCAGTTTAATTTCAAGTCACTTTTAAATTTCATGTTTTGCTTAAATTCATTTAAATTTCAGTCATTTTAAATTCTTGTTATGTAGTTGTTTTATGAACTCAATTAGCTCACATAAGCTCCTGACAAAAGGTTTCAAGCTTTTAGAGACCTTAAAACAAGTTTAGTTTTTAAATTCAGAAAAACAATGAAAAACCAAAAATAATGAAGTGATCTTGGTGAAACTGTATGGAGCAAGGTTAATTGTGGATTGCCTTTGGTTTAGAAGCTTTGTGGAAAGCCTTAGGATGTGTTCTGTGACCATGATTCTCAGTTTCAACTTGGATTCACTTGTAAGCTCATGTTTACCATTTTTTCATTTTTTGTTTCACCTTTTATCTGCTTGTAATTTTCATATTTCGTGTTTCTTTCTGTTTGTTTATGATGTTATAGCTTAATATTAGGTTGTTATGTTTTGGATTTGATTGTGGTTTGATATTGCACTTGACTGTTAATATGCCAGTCTTTGATGTTCATAGGCTTAGACTTGGTTGACATCTTGTTTATGCTGAAAAAGGTCTATTT
This sequence comes from Chrysanthemum makinoi, assembly GCA_910596185.1. Classification (NCBI taxonomy): domain Eukaryota; kingdom Viridiplantae; phylum Streptophyta; class Magnoliopsida; order Asterales; family Asteraceae; genus Chrysanthemum; species Chrysanthemum makinoi. The sequence goes on along the minus strand of OU343221.1, from coordinate 141,399,423 downwards.
TGACACAATATGACCTCTGGATTTTATATGATGGGTTTATGCAGTCATTTGTTATGAAAACTTCAATTTTGTTCCATTAAAAGATTGTTTGTATTTAATAATGAAACTGTGAAAATGGTTGTGAATGGTGTTGTTCTTGTTTGATTTACACTATATGTAACCTATTTGACTCAGTGAAATCCTAACCAAAGGGTGTAGCATGGTAGAAAGTCAATTTGACACTTGACAATCTCATTATGAGCACTTTGAGGTTGTTAGATCCTAGAATCTTGCATACTTGTTTAAATGTTGTTTATCTTTGTTAATTTTATGTTCTTATAGTTTATATTAAGTTATTTAATCAGTAGTTTAAATTTTAAATTCGGTTTAGTCAACTTTTCAGTTCTTCTGAATTATTTTGATTCTGCTGATTCTTTTTAAGTTTTCTTTTTTCTGATTTAATTGTTTATTTTCTTATGTCTTTGTTACTTAGTTTTATGTTTAGTGCTTTTAGTGTTTTAATGTTATGTTTCTTGTCTTCATTAGTATATTTTTATTGATTTTTAGTTTTCATGTTTAAGTGCTTTATTTGATTCTGCCGATTCAGTATCTTTGGATTCTGCTGAAGTACTTGTTTCTTTATTATGTGTATGTTTGTTTTTTTTCAGTTTGTAGCCTAAATTAGATAGCTTTTTCCCCCCTTATTTTATTCAGCTAACCTCCTTCCACTGAAGCAAACAGTGGAGGTTGAGTGATTCTCTTTAGCTTAGGAAAAGTTCCTCATTGAACCTTGAGCTTGTGATCTTTATCATACTCACTGTTTTAGTGATTGTTGAGCTCTCATGAGTTAATTTGAGAAGTTTATAGGAGCTTGTTGTTTGCCCACTCATACAGTTTCTTGAGTAATTAGTGAACTTACACCATTACCAACAGCTCTAAAAAGCTCCTTAGTGGTGCTTGTTTATACTTGTTTATACTTGTACGTATATTATTTTATCTTTTGTTTCCTGTATAAAGTTTTTCTTTAAGCTTATTTCAGCACACACAGTCGTTGTATTACAGTTTACACACCTCGTTGGGAAGAACGACCCAGGTTTGCAGTTCTTCTGCAATACTTTGGAAAACACACTATACTACATTTGATTAGACGCCCCTCAAAAAGGCGGCTGTCAAATTGGCGTACTTTTACCGTACGAGGTGTGTCTGCTGTTAACGTACTTGTGTTTTGTTGAAATATCTATCCTTGCCTTACTATTCATAATTCTGTGAGTGGTGACCCCACTCCAATTTCTCGTCCAGTCATTTCCCCATGAACCATTTAATTCGGGGTCGAGTCAAGCTAGCGACTCGGTAATCAAAAACAGTAGCTAAACATGGGTTTTCACCCGTGTGTTCTACCCTAGTGGGGGGGGGGGGGTTGCCCCACATGTTGTGTATATATATAAAATTTCAAAAAAAAAAAAATAAATAAATAAAAAATAAAATATATATATATATTTTTCTAAATAAATGGCCGTAATATTTCCCTTTTACGTTCTTTGTTTCGGCATAACCGCCGGTACTTTGAATATTGAGGGCAATATTCATTTCTAAGTGTGGGGGAATTCTCACGAATTTCATATATTATCTACCCAATTCCCCCGTTTTGGCCAAAATTTTTTTGGAGTAAGTGTTTTACACTTACTCATCAGTTATCATCCGCCATGTTTGATAAACTAAAGGATTGGCTAATCCTGGAGCAAACGGCTCTTGGTAAAGATTTCTCAAATCCGTTTATATGGCTTGCAATTTGCCCAAAATTGTATGGTTCCTCAACTCCCCATCATCCTCAAAAGATAATGAGTTGGCTAGCCCGCAAGGTTATGGCTTGTGGTAAAGGCAGTGGAAAATCCATAATTGGTATTCAGCTCACCAAAGATAATCCTGGTAATTTATCTAAGAGTTGGCTAGTCCAGAAGGGTACGGCTTCTGGTAAAGACAAAATCAAATCCGTTATATGGTTTATGATTTGCCAATAAATCATTTGGTTATCGTTGTACCAAGGTTCTTACTTGAACTGAAACAATTGGCTACTCCAGAAGTGATGGCTTTTGGTAAAGAGTTCTTTAAAATCCATTAAAACTTCATAAATATTGCTAGGGACTAGCAATAGTTTAGTGTGGGGGATTTGATATGTGTCTAAAAACACATATATTTTATATTGTTTAAACCCACTAAAACAACCTAAAACACATTAATAACCTTATAAATGTTACAAATATCATGAAAATGTGTTTTTATGTGAACCAGGTACAAAAAGAGTGAAACAGTTCGATTCTGCTGATAATACTGATGGTTTCTGCCGAAGCCTATTTTAATTCTGCTGAATCAATGGTTTCGCCTAAGTAAAATGCGTTGATGGTTTCTGCCGAAGACTAACGTTTCAGCAGATACTTCCACTAAATAATATCTGGTTCTTAAATAATATCTGGTCAATACCAGTCAAACCAAACCTCCTGTTTTCCCTCTCCCTCACATACCCCACCAAAACCATACCACCCTTCCACCTCCCTGGTATTCCACCTCCACTTGCTTACCCACTCTCACCACCTTTTCCTGCACACCTATACCAGCCCACAACTTTACCTTCCCCTATACCATCACATACCTTGCTTTTGCTATCAACTCCACCACTTGACCTCTAAACCTACCAAACATGTCCCCTCCACCTCTACATGTAAACAAAAAAAAGCATTAATTATTGCAGAACTGCCTCAATCTACTAGTAGCACTTTTGGCGCCAAAAGTCACTTAAACGGCTGGGATGAGTTCTGCTTATCCAATGGACATGAATTAAAGTGGGATTTGATTGAAATGCTGGTGGGAACTCAAATGACTATAAATATCAGAGGAGAGGCAAGAGAAGAAGTCACCTTTTGGATTAGCCTAGGTCAAGTAGTTAAATAACCTTGGAATAGCCAATGGTTTCGTAGTGTAATTTTAAATGCTTTCTTTAAATTACTTGTCATTTACAGTTTTAATGTTGTAGTCTTTCTTAAATTAGTGTAATGAAACTTTATTTTCAGTTTAATTTCAAGTCACTTTTAAATTTCATGTTTTGCTTAAATTCATTTAAATTTCAGTCATTTTAAATTCTTGTTATGTAGTTGTTTTATGAACTCAATTAGCTCACATAAGCTCCTGACAAAAGCTTTCAAGCTTTTAGAGACCTTAAAACAAGTTTAGTTTTTAAATTCAGAAAAACAATGAAAAACCAAAAATAATGAAGTGATCTTGGTGAAACTGTATGGAGCAAGGTTAATTGTGGATTGCCTTTGGTTTAGAAGCTTTGTGGAAAGCCTTAGGATGTGTTCTGTGACCATGATTCTCAGTTTCAACTTGGATTCACTTGTAAGCTCATGTTTACCATTTTTTCATTTTACTGTTTCAGCCTTTTATCTGCTGTAATTTTCATATTTCTGTTTCTTCTTTGTTTGTTTATGATGTTATAGCTTAATATTAGGTTGTTATGTTTTGGATTTGATTGTGGTTTGATATTGCACTTGACTGTTAATATGCCAGTCTTTGATGTTCATAGGCTTAGACTTGGTTGACATCTTGTTTATGCTGAAAAAGGTCTATTTTGACACAATATGACCTCTGGATTTTATATGATGGGTTTATGCAGTCATTTGTTATGAAAACTTTAATTTTGTTCCATTAAAAGATTGTTTGGATTTAATAATGAAACTGTGAAAATGGTTGTGAATGGTGTTGTTCTTGTTTGATTTACACTATATGTAACCTATTTGACTCAGTGAAATCCTAACCAAAGGGTGTAGCATGGTAGAAAGTCAATTTGACACTTGACAATCTCATTATGAGCACTTTGAGGTTGTTAGATCCTAGAATCTTGCATACTTGTTTAAATGTTGTTTATCTTTGTTAATTTTATGTTCTTATAGTTTATATTAAGTTATTTAATCAGTAGTTTAAATTTTAAATTCGGTTTAGTCAACTTTTCAGTTCTTCTGAATTATTTTGATTCTGCTGATTCTTTTTTAAGTTTTCTTTTTTTCGATTTAATTGTTTATTTTCTTATGTCTTTGTTACTTAGTTTTATGTTTAGTGCTTTTAGTGTTTTAATGTTATGTTTCTTGTCTTCATTAGTATATTTTTATTGATTTTTAGTTTTCATGTTTAAGTGCTTTATTTGATTCTGCCGATTCAGTATCTTTGGATTCTGCTGAAGTACTTGTTTCTTTATTATGTGTATGTTTGTTTTTTTTCAGTTTGTAGCTTAAATTAGATAGCTTTTTCCCCCCTTATTTTATTCAGCTAACCTCCTTCCACTGAAGCAAACAGTGGAGGTTGAGTGATTCTCTTTAGCTTAGGAAAAGTTCCTCATTGAACCTTGAGCTTGTGATCTTTATCATACTCACTGTTTTAGTGATTGTTGAGCTCTCATGAGTTAATTTGAGAAGTTTATAGGAGCTTGTTGTTTGCCCACTCATAACAGTTCATCTTGAGTAATTAGTGAACTTACACCATTACCAACAGCTCTAAAAAGCTCCTTAGTGGTGCTTGTTTATACTTGTTTATACTTGTACGTATATTATTTTATCTTTTGTTTCCTGTATAAAGTTTTTCTTTAAGCTTATTTCAGCACACACAGTCGTTGTATTACAGTTTACACACCTCGTTGGGAAGAACGACCGGGTTTGCAGTTCTTCTGCAATACTTTGGAAAACACACTATACTACATTTGATTAGACGCCCCTCAAAAAGGCGGCTTGTCAAATTAGGCGCCCGTGGAGAGGTGTGTTTAACGCACTTGTGTTTTGTTGAAATATCTATCCTTGCCTTACTATTCATAATTCTGTGAGTGGTGACCCCACTCCAATTTCTCGTCCAGTCATTTCCCCATGAACCATTTAATTCGGGGTCGAGTCAAGCTAGCGACTCGGTAATCAAAAACAGTAGCTAAACATGGGTTTTCACCCGTGTGTTCTACCCTAGTGGGGGGGGGGGGTTGCCCCACATGTTGTGTATATATATAAAATTTCAAAAAAAAAAAATAAATAAAAAAAAAATAAAAAAAAAATAACTCCCTCCGTCCCAAAATTATAGTCCTCTTTGGTCTTTTTCGGTCTTTCTTTCATAACTTTGACCTTACGTAATTTTGTTTGTGTTATATAACACTTGATGCAAAATATATGAATGGATTGAGTTTTAAATGTATTTTTTATTTGTATAATTTTCATCTACTATTGTATAACACAAACAAAAATATTTAAGGTCAAAGTTGTAAAAGCTTGACCGAAAAAGTCAAACGGGGACTATAATTTTGGGACGGAGGTAGTATATATTTTTCTAAATAAATGGCCGTAATATTTCCCTTTTACGTTCTTTGTTTCGGCATAACCGCCGGTACTTTGAATATTGAGGGCAATATTCATTTCTAAGTGTGGGGGAATTCTCACGAATTTCATATATTATCTACCCAATTCCCCCGTTTTTGGCCAAAATTTTTTGGAGTAAGTGTTTACACTTACTCATCCGTTATCAGTCCGCCATGTTTGATAAACTAAAGGATTGGCTAATCCTGGAGCAAACGGCTCTTGGTAAAGATTTCTCAAATCCGTTTATATGGCTTGCAATTTGCCCAAAATTGTATGGTTCCTCAACTCCCCATCATCCTCAAAAGATAATGAGTTGGCTAGCCCGCAAGGTTATGGCTTGTGGTAAAGGCAGTGGAAAATCCATAATTGGTATTCAGCTCACCAAAGATAATCCTGGTAATTTATCTAAGAGTTGGCTAGTCCGTAAAGGTACGGCTTCGTAAAGACAAAATCAAATACGTTATATGGTTTATGATTTGCCAATAAATCATTTGGTTATCGTTGTACCAAGGTTCTTACTTGAACTGAAACAATTGGCTACTCCAGAAGTGATGGCTTTTGGTAAAGAGTTCTTTAAAATCCATTAAAACTTCATAAATATTGCTAGGGACTAGCAATAGTTTAGTGTGGGGATTTGATATGTGTCTAAAAACACATATATTTTATATTGTTTAAACCCACTAAAACAACCTAAAACACATTAATAACCTTATAAATGTTACAAATATCATGAAAATGTGTTTTTATGTGAACCAGGTACAAAAAGAGTGAAACAGTTCGATTCTCACGATAATACGATGGTTTCGCGAAGCCTATTTTAATTCTGTGAATCAATGGTTTCGCCAAGTAAAAATGCGTTTATGGTTTCCGCCGAAGACTAACGTTTCAGCAGATACTTCCACTAAATAATATCTGGTTCTTAAATAATATCTGGTCAATACCAGTCAAACCAAACCTCCTGTTTTCCCTCTCCCTCACATACCCCACCAAAACCATACCACCCTTCCACCTCCCTGTATTCCACCTCCATTGCTTACCCACTCTCACCACCTTTTCCTGCACACCTATACCAGCCCACAACTTTACCTTCCTCTATACCATCACATACCTTGCTTTTGCTATCAACTCCACCACTTGACCTCTAAACCTACCAAACATGTCCCCTCCACCTCTACATGTAAACAAAAAAAGCATTAATTATTGCAGAACTGCCTCAATCTACTAGTAGCACTTTTTGGCCAAAAGTCACTTAAACGGCTGGGATGAGTTCTGCTTATCCAATGAACATGAATTAAAGTGGGATTTGATTGAAATGCTGGTGGGAACTCAAATGACTATAAATATCAGAGGAGAGGCAAGAGAGAAAGGGACCTTTTGGATTAGCCTAGGTCAAGTAGTTAAATAACCTTGGAATAGCCAATGGTTTCGTAGTGTAATTTTAAATGCTTTCTTTAAATTACTTGTCATTTACAGTTTTAATGTTGTAGTCTTTCTTAAATTAGTGTAATGAAACTTTATTTTCAGTTTAATTTCAAGTCACTTTTAAATTTCATGTTTTGCTTAAATTCATTTAAATTTCAGTCATTTTAAATTCTTGTTATGTAGTTGTTTTATGAACTCAATTAGCTCACATAAGCTCCTGACAAAAGCTTTCAAGCTTTTAGAGACCTTAAAACAAGTTTAGTTTTTAAATTCAGAAAAACAATGAAAAACCAAAAATAATGAAGTGATCTTGGTGAAACTGTATGGAGCAAGGTTAATTGTGGATTGCCTTTGGTTTAGAAGCTTTGTGGAAAGCCTTAGGATGTGTTCTGTGACCATGATTCTCAGTTCGCTTCAACTTGATTCACTTGTAAGCTCATGTTTACCATTTTTTCATTTTACTGCTTTTGCCTTTTATTCTGTAATTTTCATATTTCTGTGTTTCTTTGCTGTTTGTTTATGATGTTATAGCTTAATATTAGGTTGTTATGTTTTGGATTTGATTGTGGTTTGATATTGCACTTGACTGTCAATATGCCAGGTCTTTGATGTTCATAGGCTTAGACTTGGTTGACATCTTGTTTATGCTGAAAAAGGTCTATTTTGACACAATATGACCTCTGGATTTTATATGATGGGTTTATGCAGTCATTTGTTATGAAAACTTCAATTTTGTTCCATTAAAAGATTGTTTGGATTTAATAATGAAACTGTGAAAATGGTTGTGAATGGTGTTGTTCTTGTTTGATTTACACTATATGTAACCTATTTGACTCGGTGAAATCCTAACCAAAGGGTGTAGCATGGTAGAAAGTCAATTTGACACTTGACAATCTCATTATGAGCACTTTGAGGTTGTTAGATCCTAGAATCTTGCATACTTGTTTAAATGTTGTTTATCTTTGTTAATTTTATGTTCTTATAGTTTATATTAAGTTATTTAATCAGTAGTTTAAATTTTAAATTCGGTTTAGTCAACTTTTCAGTTCTTCTGAATTATTTTGATTCTGCTGATTCTTTTTTAAGTTTTCTTTTTTTCGATTTAATTGTTTATTTTCTTATGTCTTTGTTACTTAGTTTTATGTTTAGTGCTTTTAGTGTTTTAATGTTATGTTTCTTGTCTTCATTAGTATATTTTTATTGATTTTTAGTTTTCATGTTTAAGTGCTTTATTTGATTCTGCCATTCAAGATATCTTTGGATTCTCAAGTACTTGTTTCTTTATTATGTGTATGTTTGTTTTTTTTCAGTTTGTAGCTTAAATTAGATAGCTTTTTCCCCCCTTATTTTATTCAGCTAACCTCCTTCCCTGAAGCAAACATGGAGGTTGAGTGATTTTCTTTAGCTTAGGAAAAGTTCCTCATTGAACCTTGAGCTTGTGATCTTTATCATACTCACTGTTTTAGTGATTGTTGAGCTCTCATGAGTTAATTTGAGAAGTTTATAGGAGCTTGTTGTTTGCCCACTCATAAGCTTTCTTGAGTAATTAGTGAACTTACACCATTACCAACAGCTCTAAAAAGCTCCTTAGTGGTGCTTGTTTATACTTGTTTATACTTGTACGTATATTATTTTATCTTTTGTTTCCTAGATAAAGTTTTTCTTTAAGCTTATTTCAAAGACACACAGTCGTTGTATTCCAGTTTACACACCTCGTTGGGAAGAACGACCCAGGTTTGCAGTTTCTTCTGCAATGCTTTGGAAAACACACTATACTACATTTGATTAGACGCCCCTCAAAAAGAAACATGGTGGCCTTGTGCCGGGGAGGTGTCTTTGCGTAGCATTACTTGTGTTTTGTTGAAATATCTATCCTTGCCTTACTATTCATAATTCGTAGTGGTGACCCCACTCCAATTTCTCGTCCATCATTTCCCCATGAACCATTTAATTGAGTGAGTCAAGCTAGCGACTTCGGTAATCAAAAACAGTAGCTAAACATGGGTTTTCACCGTGTGTTCTACCTAGTGGGGGGGTTGCCCACATGTTGTGTATATATATAAAATTTCAAAAAAAAAAAATAAATAAAAAAAAAATAAAAAAAAAATAACTCCCTCCGTCCCAAAATTATAGTCCTCTTTGGTCTTTTTCGGTCTTTCTTTCATAACTTTGACCTTACGTAATTTTGTTTGTGTTATATAACACTTGATGCAAAATATATGAATGGATTGAGTTTTAAATGTATTTTTTATTTGTATAATTTTCATCTACTATTGTATAACACAAACAAAAATATTTAAGGTCAAAGTTGTAAAAGCTTGACCGAAAAAAGTCAAAACGGACTATAATTTAGGACGGAGGTAGTATATATTTTTCTAAATAAATGGCCGTAATATTTCCCTTTTACGTTCTTTGTTTCGGCATAACCGCCGGTACTTTGAATATTGAGGGCAATATTCATTTCTAAGTGTGGGGGGAATTCTCACGAATTTCATATATTATCTACCCAATTCCCCCGTTTTGGCCAAAATTTTTTTGGAGTAAGTGTTTTACACTTACTCATCAGTTATCATCCGCCATGTTTGATAAACTAAAGGATTGGCTAATCCTGGAGCAAACGGCTCTTGGTAAAGATTTCTCAAATCCGTTTATATGGCTTGCAATTTGCCCAAAATTGTATGGTTCCTCAACTCCCCATCATCCTCAAAAGATAATGAGTTGGCTAGCCCGCAAGGTTATGGCTTGTGGTAAAGGCGGTGGAAAATCCATAATTGGTATTCAGCTCACCAAAGATAATCCTGGTAATTTATCTAAGAGTTGGCTAGTCCGAAGGGTACGGCTTCGGTAAAGAAAAATCAAATCCGTTATGTGGTTTATGATTTGCCAATAAATCATTTGGTTATCGTTGTACCAAGGTTCTTACTTGAACTGAAACAATTGGCTACTCCAGAAGTGATGGCTTTTGGTAAAGAGTTCTTTAAAATCCATTAAAACTTCATAAATATTGCTAGGGACTAGCAATAGTTTAGTGTGGGGGATTTGATATGTGTCTAAAAACACATATATTTTATATTGTTTAAACCCACTAAAACAACCTAAAACACATTAATAACCTTATAAATGTTACAAATATCATGAAAATGTGTTTTTATGTGAACCAGGTACAAAAAGAGTGAAACAGTTCGATTCTGCTGATAATCGCGATGGTTTCTAGAGCCTATTTTAATTCTGCTGAATCAATGGTTTCTGCCTAAGTAAAAATGCGTTGATGGTTTCTGCCGAAGACTAACGTTTCAGCAGATACTTCCACTAAATAATATCTGGTTCTTAAATAATATCTGGTCAATACCAGTCAAACCAAACCTCCTGTTTTCCCTCTCCCTCACATACCCCACCAAAACCCTTCCACCTCCACTTGCTTACCCACTCTCACCACCTTTTCCTGCACACCTATTCCAGCCCACAACTTTACCTTCCTCTATACCATCACATACCTTGCTTTTGCTATCAACTCCACCACTTGACCTCTAAACCTACCAAACATGTCCCCTCCACCTCTACATGTAAACAAAAAAAGCATTAATTATTGCAGAACTGCCTCAATCTACTAGTAGCACTTTTGGCGCCAAAAGTCACTTAAACGGCTGGGATGAGTTCTGCTTATCCAATGGACATGAATTAAAGTGGGATTTGATTGAAATGTGGGTGGGAACTCAAATGACTATAAATATCGGAGGAGGCAAGAGAGAAAGGGACCTTTTGGATTAGCCTAGGTCAAGTAGTTAAATAACCTTGGAATAGCCAATGGTTTCGTAGTGTAATTTTAAATGCTTTCTTTAAATTACTTGTCATTTACAGTTTTAATGTTGTAGTCTTTCTTAAATTAGTGTAATGAAACTTTATTTTCAGTTTAATTTCAAGTCACTTTTAAATTTCATGTTTTGCTTAAATTCATTTAAATTTCAGTCATTTTAAATTCTTGTTATGTAGTTGTTTTATGAACTCAATTAGCTCACATAAGCTCCTGACAAAAGCTTTCAAGCTTTTAGAGACCTTAAAACAAGTTTAGTTTTTAAATTCAGAAAAACAATGAAAAACCAAAAATAATGAAGTGATCTTGGTGGCTATGGAGCAAGGTTAATTGAGGATTGCCTTTGGTTTAGAAGCTTTGTGGAAAGCCTTAGGATGTGTTCTGTGACCATGATTCTCAGTTTCAACTTGGATTCACTTGTAAGCTCATGTTTACCATTTTTTCATTTCTATGTTTCAGCCTTTTGCTTTGTAATTTTCATATTTCTGTGTTTCTTTGCTGTTTGTTTATGATGTTATAGCTTAATATTAGGTTGTTATGTTTTGGATTTGATTGTGGTTTGATATTGCACTTGACTGTTAATATGCCAGTCTTTGATGTTCATAGGCTTAGACTTGGTTGACATCTTGTTTATGCTGAAAAAGGTCTATTTTGACACAATATGACCTCTGGATTTTATATGATGGGTTTATGCAGTCATTTGTTATGAAAACTTCAATTTTGTTCCATTAAAAGATTGTTTGGATTTAATAATGAAACTGTGAAAATGGTTGTGAATGGTGTTGTTCTTGTTTGATTTACACTATATGTAACCTATTTGACTCAGTGAAATCCTAACCAAAGGGTGTAGCATGGTAGAAAGTCAATTTGACACTTGACAATCTCATTATGAGCACTTTGAGGTTGTTAGATCCTAGAATCTTGCATACTTGTTTAAATGTTGTTTATCTTTGTTAATTTTATGTTCTTATAGTTTATATTAAGTTATTTAATCAGTAGTTTAAATTTTAAATTCGGTTTAGTCAACTTTTCAGTTCTTCTGAATTATTTTGATTCTGCTGATTCTTTTTTAAGTTTTCTTTTTTTCGATTTAATTGTTTATTTTCTTATGTCTTTGTTACTTAGTTTTATGTTTAGTGCTTTTAGTGTTTTAATGTTATGTTTCTTGTCTTCATTAGTATATTTTTATTGATTTTTAGTTTTCATGTTTAAGTGCTTTATTTGATTCTGCCGATTCAGTATCTTTGGATTCTGCTGAAGTACTTGTTTCTTTATTATGTGTATGTTTGTTTTTTTCAGTTTGTAGCTTAAATTAGATAGCTTTTTCCCCCCTTATTTTATTCAGCTAACCTCCTTCCACTGAAGCAAACAGTGGAGGTTGAGTGATTCTCTTTAGCTTAGGAAAAGTTCCTCATTGAACCTTGAGCTTGTGATCTTTATCATACTCACTGTTTTAGTGATTGTTGAGCTCTCATGAGTTAATTTGAGAAGTTTATAGGAGCTTGTTGTTTGCCCACTCATAACAGTTTACTGAGTAATTAGTGAACTTACACCATTACCAACAGCTCTAAAAAGCTCCTTAGTGGTGCTTGTTTATACTTGTTTATACTTGTACGTATATTATTTTATCTTTTGTTTCCTGTATAAAGTTTTTCTTTAAGCTTATTTCAGCACACACAGTCGTTGTATTACAGTTTACACACCTCGTTGGGAAGAACGACCCAGGTTTGCAGTTCTTCTGCAATACTTTGGAAAACACACTATACTACATTTGATTAGACGCCCCTCAAAAAGGCGGCCTGTCAGAGACCCTCTCCCTAGTCTCCGTCATAGGAAACCAAATATGCACGATTGAGTCTAGAGCCAAGAGATCATCCACAATATCTCATTAGAACACAAAATTAATGAAGACTTGCTGTTTCACACAATGTGGAAAGTGAGTATATATTAAGAGTCCTACGCATTATCCTTGTGGTATTGCCAGAACATTTGAGTGATGTGTTATCACATTCACAATGAAGATGGAAAACCTTCTAGAGCCAACATCTAACAAGCTATTGGTGGGTGGCATGTGAGATCTATCCAATAGATCAATCATGTGACAACTGGACATAAACGATTGAGCGATTCACATTATGAATCAATCTTGGTTCAGGAAATGGATTGACGGATACCGTTGAAAAACCAGTCGTTGTGCTCAAAAATTATTTTCTATAGCACATCGACTGTGTGTTACATTTTCAAAATCAAAAGGTATTTATGATTGATAATTGATTTTTCTTATAAAACCTTCGTTGTATTGCAAAAATTATTTCTGTTAAGCAATACACGATTGTTTTCAAATCATTTTTAATCAATCAGTAAATCTCAATTTGCTGGTTCACTCACTCCGTGTTGTCTTCTTTGAGATGTTCCGGTTTGAGAACGGCTAGAGCGACCTCTGAGCAAAGGAGATTCTTTAGAATTTTACCTGATCACATGCAGTACTTGTACTGATCAACGGGGAACCGTGGGCCGTGCACCTCAATTCAACGGAAGTAATCAAAGACACTTTCGTGCGCTTCTATTGCTAACTGTTGTCTGCAGGAACACCCGACGGTTGCAGCTGATCAGAATTGAGAAGTCAATCCATAGCCGCATGCTCACACATCACGTTCACTTCTTAAGAAATCATGATAAGTACACATCTTCATCAACGACTCTGATATTTTCACTCCATGCTTCTGCTACGCCGCTGCAATTATCATGAATCAACAAAAGCTTTCGCAACTCTGATAAAAAGATATCATGATCCAGAATGTGAGCATGTCGGTCCAGAAGTCACAACTTCATATGTTGGCCATTATACATCGGATGATCTGGAGACTATGTGTTATAGATGATCTCAATGAAAGCTCCTGATCACTTATCAAAGAATCACTCAAAGCCAAAGAATCACTACTAAAATACGATGTTAAAGTTTGAGAAGCTACAAAGTCTACGAGCTCGAGCATTAAAGATTATAGATTAAATTCTAGGACTTTCAATGTAATTATTGGGGTAACCTCCATTAAGGGGAGATTGTTAGGATTTTGAAAATCCATGTAGAAGTGTCGGTTACCCCAACATCTGTTTAGCATATTACAGCTCGTAGACATCACAGTATATTAGTTAGATTACTAGTAGTATAAGTAACACCGTGGAAGAATGACCCCACTGTATGCCTGATCCACAGCCCGAAGGAGGGCGTAGTCATTTGTATAAATAGCCCTCTCCCCACAAGGGAGAGGGTTGAATGTTCACTTACTAATCTAACCTTTCATTTGGATTTCATCTCTCTAGAACATCTCTTTCTCTCTCTAAACTCTATGCTATACGCCCCTTAACTTGTGTTTGATTATGTGTTTGTGAAAACCAATATTTAACAATTGGTATCAAGAGCCATGGTTTAATCACTCATCTTTCATGTTCTTGGATTTCTAGTGGTTTTCATAAGGTTTTTTGGGTTTGATGAGTTTAGAGTAGGCTTCATCATTTGGATCATTTCTTGTGTTAAAGTTTGAATTTTGATAGTACTTTTGTGTTTAGAATCATTATAAGTGTTTAAGTTTTGGTTTGGAAGGCTTGAATCATCGTGGTTGGATTGTTTTTGGATTGAAAAGTGGTGTTTTTGAAAGTTTCATGTATGCGATTTGTGTCTCGAATAGGATTTCTTCTATACGATTTGTCTTGAAAACTATGCGATTTGTCTCTTTAATGAACGCTTGTTGAAGCGATATTGTCATATTTCGTGAAGCGATTTGACTAGTATGCGGTTTGTCTATTGTGACAAAACGACAAGAAAGGACAAAGTAGTGGAAGTAGTGGGTGTACTAGTGTACTATGCGATTTGACAACTTGTGCGTTTTGTGTACTATGCGGTTTGACTGTTAAGTGTTTTGTCAACTTAAGCGATTTGTCTCTTAAGCGATTTGTTAAGTAAGCGGTTTGACACTTAAGCGGTTTGTCTGGAAAGTGATTTGAGTAGGAAGCGATTTGTCTGAAGCGATTTGTCAAAAGAGGATTGTTAGAAGCGGTTTGTGCTTAATAGTCTGATATTTTATTGAAAATTAAGACTTCACATCTGATATTAACACAATGTCTTACACCACTGATCCCGTAATATCTAATGTGATCAAATTATATGATACTGTGGACAACAAAGAAAGTATTAGTTACTCTGAAATATTAATCATGATTGATTCAACCAATGATGATTTGAGATCTTCATACTCTGAGTCCAATGAGAAAGAATTGCACCTGCTCATGCTACAGAATGCCATGCAAAAGGAATGATGCATTGAGACCTATCAGCAACTTTACTCTCACCTCATGTTACTTCTACCCATAAGAATGGAACGAACATGTAATGCCCTCTTCCGTCAGGACTTATCCACATTAACAGGAACTTTGCTGTTAAACTTAGAGCAATTAGAGCTACAACTTGACAAAGAGAAGATTCAAAAGGATAGTTCCTGTGCTGCACTCCAAGTAATCTACAAACAACTTCAATCGTTCATCAGTGGGGAATATTCATCAGATTATGATCAACACATGACTGAAGTGTCTTTCGAAAGACACACTGGAATGGAAATCAATGAGTTCATTGAGACACTTATCCATCATATGGACAATGTGAAGAAGTACATTGAGGAAGCTACCCAGGACTGTGATAACATGAATGAATGTGGGATACAGTTGACAGAGAGGCATAATGAGTTGGGAAAACTATCGGTCGAATCATCGGGTATTACTGAAGTCAGAATGACAGACACAACAAAAATGGATGCAACAAGATGTACAGAAACTCTTGCCTCACACAAGGAGAATGCCGAGTGCAGAATGGTGAATGAACTAGCATCAGGTGCAGAACCTTCGGTAACTATTATTAATAATGATCCATCTGTGTTTAATTCTGTGCAAATTGATTACCTTACAGAACAAGATGCTGATAAAAAATTAAGCATATCATGACTAATAACATGGTTGATAAGAAAATGTTCGACGAACTTTCAAACAAATAATCAATTCTTGAAAAACATTGCATTTCTCTGGAAATTGCAATACAACGAAAAGAAGAAAGTTTTCAAACTACAACACCATGCATAAATCCGGAATTCCTAGAATTTCGTGAATTTTTTGAAATCAACCAGTTAAAAACTCAGCTTCAAGACAAAGACTCAACCATATGTAATCTGAAAAAACACATCTCAGAATTGTATAAGGAAATTAATATAGGTGTGAACAATCTTGATATAGAGGTTAATGATACTATTAAAGCTAGGAATGATGAGTTAGAATTATGTGTGGCCAAATTATTAAGGGAGAATGAGTCTCTGAGAAAGATTCAATTAGAATAATGTGTCCCTGCTAAAGAAGATAGGACTAAGCCTTTAGTTCAAACAAGCTCTTTGTTAGCAAACATTGAAGTCCTCAAAGCTCAACTTCAGGATAAGAGTTTTTCCATAGTTGCTTTAAAAAATGAGCTTAGAAAAACTATTGGGAATGGTGTGAACACTAAGTTTGCAAAACTATCAACCTTGGGGAAGCCAGTTTCACAAATCACTAAAGAACAGTCTGTAGTTAGGCAACCCAATGCATTTATGTCAGAAAGAACTAAACCTTCAAAATTAAGGCTTGCCTCCCAAATTGACGAGAACACAGTTTTGTCAAAACCAATCACTTCACTAATTCATTCCGATAAAATGAAAGACGATGCTCAGACTAAAGCTCAAATCTCTAAGACCAGGAATGTAAGAAGATCATCTAGTGCACTTAAGAAGAATCAAAAGGCTGACTACTCCCCTAAGAAACCAGTTAACAACAAAATGTCTAAAATTAA
>OU343221.1:141317536-141382870 GCA_910596185.1 Chrysanthemum makinoi | reverse complement strand
AACATTATTGTTGACCGTTTTTAGCAATATATTTCAGGTACTGAGGCATTATCATCATGACATGGTTTAGGGACCTACATTTTGAGTCGCGGCGTCGCCTTACATTATGTACATTATGGCACTTTATTTCAAAACATCGTTTGGATTGTAACATATTTGTATTTCCGCAAACTTTGTAAACCTTTTGGGACCGATGTTGTACTCTGAATGTTTTTATTATAATATCCAACGATGTGTTTTTAAAACGACACTTTAGGTCGTTCAATATAACTGTGATGTGGTGCTATGACAGTCAATCCCCCAGGAATTCCATTCTGCTGCAAAACAGGTAAATTGGGGGTGTGACGGATTGGTAACGAGCTACATTATAGAGAACTAGGTAGCATCATTGACCCTAGACTATAGCTACATTATCATAGCATCTCATCATTTCATCATAGTGCATATTCACTTTTCATGCGGATTCCTTACACTTTATTGAGATTATTTACTTTTATTTCACATCGGTTGTGCACAGACGTCTTCAGATTTCATCCCATCACCATATCCTCGGACTCTAGCTCGGATGATGTTCCAGCTAACCCCATCATGGATGATGTTGCATCACATTCACTGAGATCGTACTTCCATTGGATCTACTCCAGCCTTCCACTATCATGACCGACACTGAGACCGAACCCGTCGAGGAGGGCGAGGTTGCACCCACTCCTCACGTTAGCCCAGCTCACGATCCACCCGCACCACTACTAGCACCATCACCACCATCATCACCATCTTCATCATATTTTCTTAGAGATCCTTTGCCTACGACGGACTTGCCGCCCAAAAAGCGTGCTCGTTTTGATATCCCTACACCACCATCTACGGAACCCGAGCCACCCGTTAGGTTCGAGTTAGGCGAGAGCTCTAAGGCTGCAGTGCTCGCAGCTTCTACAGAGGCATTAGGAGCCCGTATTGATAGTCAGCAGATCCAGATTGATAGGTTGTCGCGACAGTTGGAGGAACTGTCGGTAGATAGGATTGAGCCCATTGCTGAGGAGGTCGAGGGCTAGTGTTAGCAGGTTTCTATTGATTTGGCTCATCAGAGTATTCAGAATAGGCAGTTAGAGGACAGGGAGAGTATTGCTGCTTTGCAGGGTCAGATTGGAGAGTTGAGGAGTTTGGTGGATAGTTTGACGACTCAGGTTCGCGATCTTCAGGATAGGGCCGGCGGAGCACCATGAGGTGCCTTATGTAGACTTTTGTCATGTATAGTTTTGACCATTATTATCCTAGTCGGGGAGGTGTGTGGACGTAGTTTAAAGAACTTGTTGTAGTTTGGTTGTTGTACAAACAAATGTATCAAGTATTGACTCTACTATGTAGGAATGGTTTTATTATCTATGATATCGGTCCATGTAGGCCGAAATTTTCATGTATATTATCCACGTGTGTTGTGATTATATTTTTGATATTTCGTTATTGTTCCGTTGTGATTCCATTTACTTTATGCATGATATGGTTGTGGATATATTTGTATGATGGTTGTTTCTACTTACGAGTTCTCATGATTGTTTCATCTTGTGATTTTGAAGAGTTATGGCGCCTAAGAAAGCTACACTGGAAATGACCCAAGCAGCAATTCAAAGTTCAAAAGTTAGTGAATGATAGCATTGCTAATGCTCTAAGAGTCGAAAAGGGAACGTGGCTGCTGCTGATGTGAGACGCGGCTGCTCTGAGCCGCTAGACTAGCTACTGTTACTGGTAATGCCGGAGGATCTGGGGTTAAGAAATGTTCGTACAAGGATTTCAAGAGTGGCGAACCCACTAAGTTTAGAGGTACTGAGGGTGCCACAGCCATGGTTCGATGGTTTGAGAAATTGGAATCGGTGTTTTTGCTTTGTAACTGTCCGGATGACAGTAAGGTCAAATTGTACGAGCACTTTACTCGATGGAGCATTGTCTTGGTGGAATTCATATGCTCAACCGATTGGAATGGAGAATGCTTTTAAGCTTACGTGGGGGGAATTTAAGGGCTTGGTGACTAAGAAGTTTTGTCCTCGAACGGAAGTGAAAAAGTTGGAGACGGAGTTCTATGAATTGGTCACTATTGGTTATGATATTGACACTTACATTCGGAGGTTCCAGGAATTGGCCGCATTATGCCCGTCTATGGTTTCTGATAATGAAAAGTTGCTAGAGGCTTTATCGGGGGACTTCCGAGGTTATTCAAGGAGATGTGACTTCGTTTGATCCACAAACAAATTGAAGCTATTCGAGTAACTCAAGTTGATGGCACAAGTGGTGAAGCGAGGTAAGTACACCACCAACCGAAACAACAACCCCAACAACCGTTTCAACAATAACCGAGCCAACTACAACAACAATAGCAACAACAACAAACGCAAGTGGGACAACAACAGGGGTAGGAATGCTACTCAACAACCACCCAAAAGGCAAGAGGTTGCTAAGGTTTATGCTGCGGGTCAAAAGGAAGGAAAAGGATATTCGGGGGTTTTGCCGAAGTGTAATAAGTGTTTTAGTCATCACAATCCGGGTCGATGTCCTGATCCGTGTGAGAATTGCAAGAAAGTTGGTCACCGTACTAGGGATTGCAAGTGGCCACAAGTTACATGTTTTGGTTGCGGGGAAACTGGACACTACAAGAGGGATTGTAAGAAAGGAGAGAATCAAGCAAATCCGAATCAAGGAGGTTTGGCACGAGGAAGGGTTTACGTCATTGGAGGCGGAGAAGATAGGGAGGACCCGAATGTCATAACGGGTACGTTTCTTCTCAATAATCGTTACGCTTCAGTTTTTTGATTCGGGTGCGATAAAAGTTTTGTGTCCACTACATTTGCACCTTTGCTCAACATTAAACCAACTACATTAGACATATCATACAACGTCAAATTAGCTAATGATAGCGTAGTTAACAACAAACACATTGTCGCGGTTGCACATTCAAGTTTCTTAATCATCCCTTCAACATAGACCTCATGCCCGTAGATTTGGGTAGTTTCGACGTCGTCATCGGCATGGACTGGTTATCTAAGCATCGCGCAAGGATCATTTGTGATGAGAAAGTTGTTCATCTTCCCTATAACGGCGAAACTTTGATTATTCGTGGGGAACGAAGTGGAACCAGACTTAGTATCATATCGTGCATCAAAACGGAGAAGTACATTAAGAAAGGTTGTCTTGCTTTCTTAGCCCATGTAACCGAGAAAAAGTCGGAGGAGAAGCGACTTGAAGATGTACCTATTGTCCGTGAATTTTCTGAAGTATTTCCCGAGGATTTACCGGGACTTCCACCGGCACGTCAAGTAGAATTTCATATTGACTTAGTGCCCGGAGCTGCACCGATTGCGCGAGCACCGTACCGTCTAGCACCATCCGAAATGCAAGAGTTGTCTAATCAATTACAAGAGCTTCTAGACAAAGGATTCATTAGGCCGAGTTCCTCGCCTGGGGGAGCACCGGTCTTGTTTGTGAAGAAGAAGGATGGATCCTTCCGAATGTGCATAGATTATAGAGAGTTGAACAAGTTAACGGTGAAGAATCGTTACCCACTCCCCAGAATTGATGACTTGTTCGATCAGTTGCAAGGTTCTAGTATCTATTCCAAGATTGATCTCCGGTCGGGGTATCATCAGCTTCGAGTTCGGGAAGAGGATATTCCGAAAACAGCGTTTAGAACACGTTACGGTCATTACGAGTTTCAAGTGATGCCGTTTGGATTGACTAATGCACCGGCGGTATTCATGGATCTCATGAATAGAGTTTGTAAGCCGTATTTGGACAAGTTTGTTATTGTGTTCATCGACGACATATTGATCTACTCAAAGAGCAAAGAAGAGCACGAAGAGCATTTAAGGACGATTTTAAGGCTACTCAAGAATGAGAAGTTGTATGCCAAATTTTCAAAGTGTGATTTTTGGAATCGCAAAGTGCAATTTCTTGGTCATGTCATTGATAGTCAAGGACTACAAGTTGATCCCGCAAAGATTGAAGCCGTGAAAGATGGGGCTACTCCAACGAATCCTACAGAAATTCGACAATTTCTAGGACTAGCAGGTATTACCGAAGGTTCATCGAAGGATTTTCGAAGATAGCGAGACCTTTGACCAAGTTGACACAGAAAAACAAGAAGTACGATTGGGGAAAGAAACAAGAAGTTGCTTTTCAGTTGTTGAAACAAAAGCTTTGCAGTGCGCCAATTTTGGCACTACCCGAAGGCATTGAGAACTTTGTGGTATATTGTGACGCTTCGCATAAAGGACTTGGGGCTGTTTTAATGCAAAACGAGAAGGTGATAGCGTATGCTTCTCGACAACTTAAGGTTCATGAGAAAAACTACACAACTCATGATCTCGAGTTAGGAGCCGTAGTTTTGCGCTCAAGATTTGGAGACACTACCTCTACGGTACAAAGTGCACAGTGTTTACCGACCATAAGAGTTTGCAATATATTCTTGATCAGAAGGAGCTTAATATGAGGCAACGTCGTTGGTTGGAGTTACTCAGCGACTATGATTGTGAAATCAAGTATCACCCGGGAAAAGCCAATGTTGTGGCTGATGCTCTTAGTCGGAAAGAGAGGCCTAAACCTTTAAGAGTTCGATCATTGGGAATGACGATTATTTCTCCTTTACCATCGAAAATCCACGAAGCACAAGTCGAGGCACTTAAAGAGGAGAAAGACCAAGTGAAAAGCTTTATGGTATGCCCGAAAGCGCAAATGGTTTTGTAAAAAGAGCAGATGGAGTATTATGTTTCAAGGATAGAATGTGGGTTCCATTGCATGGCGGAATACGAGAATTGATTATGCATGAGTCGCATAAGTCAAAGTATTCTATTCATCCAGGATCGGATAAGATGTATCAAGATCTTAAGAAGCTTTATTGGTGGCCGAACATGAAAGCGGAGATTGCCACGTACGTTAGCAAATGCCTTACCTGCTCTAAGGTGAAAGTCGAATATCAGAAGCCTTCAGGTTTACTCCAACAACCAGAAATTCCTCAATGGAAATGGGAACGCATTACAATGGACTTTGTTACGAAACTTCCTAAGACATCGGGAGGTTACGACGCTATTTGGGTAATTGTTGATCGCCTTACCAAATCAGCCCATTTCATACCTATTAGAGAGACTTATTCTATGGAGCAACTCACTAGACTTTATGTCAAGGAAATAGTCTCGAGGCACGGAGCACCAATTTCTATCATTTCCGACAGAGATAGTCGATTCACTTCAAACTTCTGGAAATCATTGCAAGATTCATTCGGAACCAGATTAGAGATGAGCATAGCATATCACCCACAAAAACCGACGGTCAAGTGAAAGGACCATTCAAACGTTAGAAGATATGCTGAGGGCATGCGTAATTGATTTTGGAAATGGTTGGGCTAACCATATGCCATTGATAGAATTCTCGTACAACAATAGTTATCACACCAATATCAAGATGGCACCTTTCGAGGCACTCTATGGTCGTAAGTGCCGATCACCTGTTTGTTGGGCCGAGGTAGGAGACGCACAACTTACTGGTCCAGAAATGGTACGGAAAACCACGGAAAAGATTGTTCAAATTCGTGATAGACTCAGAACTGCAAGGAGTCGACAGAAAAGTTATGCGGATGTTAGACGCAAGGATTTGGAATTTCAAGTAGGTGACAAAGTTATGTTGAAAGTGTCGCCTTGGAAGGGCGTGGTACGATTTGGAAAGCGTGGGAAGTGAAGTTAAACCGAGATACATTGGACCATTCAAGATTTTGAGTAGAGTTGGTCCGGTAGCTTATCGACTTGATCTTCCACCAGAACTTAGTCATGTGCACAACACGTTTCACGTTTCAAACTTGAAGAAGTGTCTTTCGGACGAATCGCCGTTATTCCATTGGATGAAGTTCAGCTCGACGACAAACTCAATTTTGTGGAGGAACCTGTAGAAATCATGGACCGCGAGGTCAAGCAGTTGAAACAGAGTCGTATTCCTATTGTGAAGGTTCGATGGAATTCTCGAAGAGGTCCTGAGTTTACTTGGGAACGGGAGGACCAGATGCGACGCAAGTATCCTCATCTTTTCACCGACACCGTTAGACCTAACAACGATTGAATTCAGGGACTGAATTCCTTTTGGATGGGCGAATGTGACAACCCGTACTTTCAGGTCATTTCTCGACACAATTCATGTCTCATTATTTCAACATTTATAGTAAACTTGGTTTACTTGTTTCAAATTCGCGTAACCTTAAAGGTTTAGCGGCGAATTCATGATCATGACATCACGTACATTTCATATGGACTAAGATTAGTCTACATTTCATTGACATCATTTGCATCTCATTAATTCATTCATGACATTTCATTTCACTTTATACGCGTAATTTTTATATTTAATAATCGTTATCGCGTGAGTTATTATTTTAAATATTTAATCCGTTACTTTCAAAAATGATCCCGATGTATTTTTAAACTTACATTTAGTTATAAAAACTATATTTTGAGTTTTCCTAGTGTTTTAAATTTATTTGGTATATTAATCGTTAAAGTTAAATTATTACGAGGTTTTTCTTAAAAACTACTCGAAAATTTTTATATCACTCAATTTTTACAAGGAATGTATTTTTACAATTTTTATGATCTCATTATACTCTACTTTGATCTATTAAAAATTACTTTTAGCTAAAATTTCCTTAAATACATTAATGTGTATACAATTTTTCAAGTTACCTATACTTAGTTTCTTTTACTTACACCTTTATATACTTACATTATAAAAAAAAAAAAAAAAAAAAAAAAAAAATGAATTTGAGGAAATGCATTCCCCCTTGGCCGACCAAGGGGGATGTAGCATTTATGAGTTGGTAAGTTTTTTTCTTACTTATTGAAATCTCTACACAAGGTTACTTACACTTCATTCACACTCAATAATTCATAGTTCAAACCAAGATATTTTTCTCTTGTTGTCTCTCTCAAGAACCGGCCATCTAAGGGTTAACAAAGGGATCATCAAATTTTTTTTCTCAAGTTCAAGCATAAATCAATCTAGATATCACTCTTTATAAGGTTTTGAAATAAAAACCAAGAGTGTTTAGGCTAATCCTTGTTACTTTCACCTCATCATAATCACTTGTAAGCATGATTTTATCATTTTTATGTTTCCTTTTCATTTTCATATTCATCTTTTCATTTTGGAGCAACATGCAAGACATATGTGATTTATACCATTTTTTCATGATTTTAGAGTATATATATATATATATGGTCATCCTATAATTATCCCCTTGGTATTGGTTGGTCTTGATGATGTTTAGGAACCCATGACACCCTAAGAAGGTGTATGGTAGGATTAGATTAGTTTTGGAGTTGATTTGAAGGGATTAGAATAGGTTTTGTCCGAAAAAAAAAAACTATTTTCGATAAGTATATTTTGTGTTCTGTCCTTGTTTTGCTTTTCTGGAAAATCCGACAGTAGGCACGACTTTTTGGCCATGATATTTAGAAAATATACTTTAAAACGAATCCGTGGCCGCTTGAACGGAATAAAACGGAGTTATAACGAGAAAGTTATGGATTTTACAAGTTTGACGCATCTAAAATTATATTTTTCAGAAATTTCAGCAACATGTTTTTATCTTATACGAGTCAAAAACGAGCCTTAAGCTTCACAAATTATTTCGACTTGTCAAAAAAATATATTAGTATACTTTGATACGAAGCTAAGGACGTATTATAAGTAGAAAACGGATTTGAAACGACAAAGATATGCACTTTTTCATAAACTTGCCGTAACTAATTTTCTGCACACAATTAGCCAAAACCACCATCTTTAACCCTTATTATCTTTATGTTCGAGACCTTTTGGACGAAAACTCCTGAAATGAAACTTCTAGATATCGATACAAACTTTCCAAAACCGTCGAGTTCGTTCTCTAACGATCGACGTACATTATCGTTTACGGCTAGTTTTCCAAAGCCATTTTTGTTAATTTCATGATTTTTCCGACGATTTACTTTGTTTTATATTTTACAAAAGTGGTAATTTCTCTAAAAATCATTATAAAACCATTATAGGATGACATTTTGACGTAAAAACATGTAAAGTGATTTTTGATTGGTCAAGACGTCAAAAGAGTATTTTTCGACGATGTGTAATATTTTCAAAACTCGTAAATGGTATAAATAACATACGGAATGCATGCATAACATTACATTGCAACTCATGACATATCATATCATTCGTAATAGGTCCCGGTTGACGCATCACATTAAACCTCGGTGTACTCACTTTTGCCATTATTCCAGTTTACCAAGTGAGTTTTCATAGCCCCGTTTTTACATGCTTTCGATTATTTTCAAACCCACGGGGGAGAATACATTGCACTACATTTTTGTACGATACCAAGTATGTTAAATTCATTTACATTGCTTAAGTTACCGCATTTGCCAATTGAAGTCCCCATTACTTGAACATGAACCGTTAATCTTTGAAGCGAGGATGAGTGGATAGATCTATCGAGGGTGACGCTCCATCCGGTTGGTGAATCCCAACACCGTGCAAACGGATGCATTTCATTTGATATCATTACGGAGTTGTCTGGCAAACACTCTGCAGGGGCATACATTATTGAACAGTCTAGTTTCGGGGTCATGGGCTTAGAGCAATTGTAACATTATTTTTACGTGACTTGATTGTCATGCATGGTCTATACTTGTGTAGTCGTATAAAACATTTACATAAACCTATGATTTCTCACCAACATTATTGTTGACCGCTTTTAGCAATGTATTTTCAGGTAACTGAGGCATTATCATCATGACATGGTTTAGGGACCTACATTTTGAGTCGCGGCGTCGACTTACATTATGTACATTATGGCACTTCATTTCAAAACATCGTTTGGATTTGTAACATATTTGTATTTCCGCAAACTTTGTAAACCTTTTGGACCGATGTTGTACTCTGAATGTTTTTATTATAATATCCAACGATGTGTTTTTAAAAACGACACTTTAGGTCGTTCAATATAACTGTGATGTGGTGCTATGACAGTCAATCCCCAGGAATTCCATTCCGCTGCAAAACAGGTAAATTGGGGGTGTGACATATATGCTTAACAAGCTCAGCTGATCTCAACAGTTTTGAATATAATATCAGTGGACTCAAGATTTTGACTAAAGGTGCAAATTGCAGCAAATCAAGGACAGAAATGAATGGACAGAAATGAATGCATATAACAATATCAAACCTCAACCAACTGATCTAATCCAATATATAACCTCTAAGACAGTTTCAAACATTAAACCAAACACTACTTTAAAATTCCAAAATGCATTAAAGCTACCAAAACCTGATGAGATTCTATCTAAAACTGATTTAGAATACTTAAGCAACCATTATAACTCAACTTACAATCATTAAAACCAGAATCTAACCTAAACCTGTTTGACTTTCAAAATGTTGACCCGTTTGACTTTTCTTGACTTTTGTAAAAAAATTGAGATGTAGACAGGAATAAAAAGAGATTAAGCTCACAATAAGCTCATAGAGCTTATATGAGCTTCTGAGAACTGGTTTGGAAAGCTTGTAATAAGATTTGAAACGAATTACTTTGATACGAAAAAAAAATAAATTGCATTAACTCAAGAGTTCACTTACAAACATTGAAATGAAATTACATTTAAAACTTAACAATTACACTACGAAAATGATTAAATGACAGGAATTAAAAAGGCCAAAGTTTTCTAATACATAAAAACTGGACGAATTCTACAATGTGAAGGAATGGGGTTTTTATAGCTGAGCTGAGGTCTTGGGATCCTTTCAGAAGCTTCTGGGATGTCTCATCACAGCCATTGATCATCTTTCTTGTCATTCCATTCATTCTTGGCCATTGGATTGGATGGGTGATGTGTTTAAACCAATGAGAGAGCTCCTTTCATCCACTGTGGCAGTCCCATGAGTCACACCTCTGACACGTGTGTCAGAGGGCTTCTAGAAACACTTAAGTGGTGGGTAAATGAGGTGGGAGCAGGGGTAAAAGGTGAGAAGAGAGGTAAACAGTAAATGGGTGGTTTCTTGGTTTTGAGCGCGTTTGGGTTAGGGGTGTTTTATTTATATTATTTTGACTTGTGTGGGTTTGTTGACCGGGTCTTGGACGGGTAAAAGGGTGTAAACGGGTTGGATATACAACCGGGTATAGTGTGGTTTAATATCGGACGGGTGATAAGATTGGGCCAAGGGTTATGCATTGGACTAAAGATAAAGGGATTGGACTAGATATTGGACTAGGATATATTAGTGATCCAAGAGCAAACATAAGGACCCAAGTTGTATTTTCGGATTTTTGAGGGACCATAGATGTAAATCTGAAATTATCTTCCAAGGACTGCACTTGCCAATCTTCAAATATACCAAGGGCCAATTTGCAATTTCTGAATCTTCAAGGGCCATTTCTGCCAATTGTTGAAACTTGAGGGGCCAGTTTTGACATTTCTTCAAACTTGAGTGAAACTTCCAAAAATCATCCTCGGAG
The DNA here is from genome assembly GCA_910596185.1 of Chrysanthemum makinoi. Classification (NCBI taxonomy): domain Eukaryota; kingdom Viridiplantae; phylum Streptophyta; class Magnoliopsida; order Asterales; family Asteraceae; genus Chrysanthemum; species Chrysanthemum makinoi. Next base: position 141,372,354 of record OU343221.1, on the reverse strand, counting down.
AATAAAATCTTCATAAATGCCTAATTCTGACCTTCCGGCTCAGCTTAAGCTCTCTTAATCTCTCGTGCTCGGATTTACGTCTGATTTGGTTCCTTTTTGCGTGTTTTTACATATCCATACCTGCACAAGCACAAACTCAAGAAAACCACAAATATTAGCAATAAACGGCTTTTTCTTGGTTATTTTGGGTCAGTTTGATAAAGAAAAGGGTATGTGTTTTAGCACATACCAAAATACCCAGACGAGACCATTGCCGTGTCCTCACGCAATGCAATCAACTCACGCTTCTAAAATCAAGGATTTCAATCTCTTTCTACTAAACCATTGATATGTCCAAACCGTCAAGTTATCTCACACAAGCTAGCCACTTGTGAATGACTAACCGTAAGAAACTTAAAACAGTTCAGACAAACCAATTAGAGAAGAAGTAGTCAAAGTTCCTCAAAAGAGATTAAGAAAGCCTTAATTCTAAAAACGCCCCGTTTACCTTTCAATTCACATATATAGATATTACGATTAAGCACATTCCGATTATGAATGACGGTTTGTTGAACTTTCATGTCGATCAATAACTCCAACATTTTTCAATCGACACGTTAGGATCACGGAGTAGAAAACACAACACAGCGTGAAGTGACCATACGGATAGAATACATCGTCCCTGATTTTTCACAAGCTCCCAAACTAAGCGTAAAACCGAAATCATTGTTAAATATGATTCTAGATGCTAACACTACCCATGGAAGTTACTTATGTAATTACCTTTGGCTCCCATTTTCCTATTTTCCTCTAAAATTTTTTATTTTTGTGAGAAATGAATTTCTTCAAATTCTCGTTTCGATAACTTTTATTCCGATAAAGATATAAAGCTAAGTCGATAATTAGTTATTCGTCTTCTCTCAAGAACCATTGTCGTAAAAATGAGGTCCACATCAAGGAATTTTTATTCACTTACATTTTTGACTTTTTCAATTTCATTTTCATTTTTCATTTTTTTTTTTTTTTTATATTGCACTTATACCTTTACTTATATGAGTTGTGAACCACGGAGCTTCACGGGGTAATTCCAAGACTATAGGCTTCATGAAATGAGGATCCCGGCTGGCTAGGCTAAGACCTCACTCAATCCCGGCTAAAGATCCAAGGGTCCGATCTCGACACCGCAGCTCACAACTTTACTTATTTCACATATCACTTATTACTGATTACTCACTTATTTATTACGGATCCTTGATGTGTACCCAATTTTTAAAGCAAAGATTCTTTTAAGAAGATAAAGAACTAACTATCGCCAAAAACTCAACATCTCTAATTATTATTAGACAGATATGGGGTGAAACAATTTTGTGGGAACAAAAAGCCATAAGTACCTTTGATGGGCTCTAAAGAGAACCAACTACTCCACGCTTAGCATCTAAACTCATAAGTAACTCTATCATTTCTCGATCTCTGCAAATTTAAAATCCCAAATAATGAGATCCGCAGATGCTTAGCCGATAATTTTTAGATTATCTATGGTTAAGGGAACAAGCTAGGGCTCAACACGCCCGGTCAAGTCAGAATTCTATTCCTACTCTCACCAGCGGAAAGTCAACAAGGTGTCAAAACATATATTAACTTAGCAAATGCTTCGTTTAATGAAATAAAGTTATGCATATTTAAAATCACTCAGGGAAACTTGCAAAATCTTGGCCTTGTGAGCTAGAATTAGCATTTTATAGCTTCTTATCTAAGAGACTAGCAAACTTTTCAATCAAAAGACTTAACAAAAGCTTACAAATTTTTTAAATTTTTCACATTTTTGCACAATTTTTTATTTTCTAAGGAAAAACGGGGTTACGAGAGAAACACAACAGAAATAAGCAAGTGCGGTCAAATCAAATCGAAGATTACCCTACCCCAGACGAGAACGAAACATTGTCCTCAATGTTTAAAGCAAGGGTATCAACGAAAATCTAAAAGCCGTTTATTAAGTATGCTCGAAGATAAACGTTAGTCGATAAGATTAGGATATCGGATTTCCATCAGCATCGATCATGAAAACTCGAGTAGAGAAAATGACAAACTTTGAGCACGAGAGTCTTCATATCGGGAACATCCTAAACACAACATCACAAACAACCAAACACGAGAAATTGAAGAGGCAGACCCCTTCACGTCACTTATTAGAAAATAGAAAGAAGATAGAGATAAGCATGGGGTGCCTCCCACGAAGCGCTACTGTTTTTGGTCACCGAGTCGCTAGCCTGACTCGTCCCCGAATTCATTTGTCCTTGGGGAAGAAAGTGGTAGAGATACCAGGATCAAAAACGGTGTCCTCATTCCCGAAAGAATGAGACTGGGTGGTTTGGGAGGGAAAGAAAATGTCGGGCTCCAGCACATAAGGAATGACTCCTCCCAAACTCACATAAGGCATGTGAAAGATCGATCCATCATCCGGCGGTTTTGCGGGCGGACGAAGGGATGAAGGATCGATACGAGAATACTCCAAAGAAGAACGGAGTCCATGGTACAGAAAGGTATGACTCAAAGGCTCATCAACGAAGGCATCCAAGGGAGGATCCTTATCTCGAATGACATTTTTAGCATAAAACTCATCAACGCGTATCCCGGGGTTGAAAATCTTGTCCTCACATGTGTGCTCAACGGGATAGGTGAGGGTCGACTCAACAGAGGAGGGAGAATCATCATTAAGCAAGCTTTCAAGAAAAAGGATATCTTGATTAGAGTCGCACCCGTCACTCTCAATACCCGGCGGTATCGGATCATCAAGAAATAAGTCGATTTCTTCCATATCAGAATCATAAGGAGGATCATCAAGAATATCGTCTTCAACCACTTTAGTCAATTCATCAATCTCCGTGATATCTTCAGTGTCGGATTCATCACGTTCTTTATCTTGCATAACATCATATGACGAAAGAAAAAGGTCGGAACACAGAGATGGGACAAGTGGTGTGCTCTTAGAGCTAGCAATATCCACCACTTCCGTTGTGGTCTCTGAATCGGACTCAAAATCTTTGTCGAAAAGAGGATTAACTTCACAAAAGGTGTAGTCATCTTTGAGTTCAAAAAGAGGATTTGAGAAAATCCCTGAAGTAACCTCGGAAATGTCAAGAGAATCACATAAAAACGAATCACAGTCACTATCAGATACATCCTCGGAATCGGAAAACATCTCATCATGATCATTCGAAATATCAAGAGAAAGTTCATCACAAATATCATCTACAACCTCGGACTCACTTAGGATTGGGTCAAGGCTCTCAACACAAGACGACTCCGTTTCCGGAATAGTGCTAAGAGGCTCGTCCCCCATTATGAAAGAGTCAACGGGTTCAACAATGTTTGAAGAAATAGAATCATCGACCTCTTCCAAAATGACGTCACTTCTCTCAACCGGCGTGAGAGAAGGGGAAGGGTCAGAAATGAAAGGCTCAGAAACGGGAGTGGGTTCAGCCGACAAACTTTCATAATATTCTTTCATTTGGATGGAATCCTCATCATCATCATCGATGTAATTCTCGAGCCATCGGGCACGTCTCTTAAGTGCTTGCTCCTCAATTCGTATTTCTTCAAGACACTTTTCAATCTGAGCTGCTCGTTTTTCTTCTTCGAGTAATTCTATCATAGATCTTTCGTTTCGAGATGCTCGATCTTCGGCATGTTCATTAACAAATTCTTCGAGTATTTTAAAACATCTTTGAATTTCTGGAGAAATTATCGGAGGTTGTGGTTGAATTTCTTGGTATTGTGGAGGTGGGTCATAAGAATAGTCATAAGGAACTTGCTCGTAAACAATTGGATTCTGCATTTGACAATCGGAATTAAAGTGCGGACCTCCACAATACTCACAACAGTATGATTGTTGTGACGGGTTTGGTGAAGTATATGGATAAGGTTCATAACCAAAGGTTGTATTGTTAATTTGAGTTTGGCATTGAAAACCTTGGTGAGGACCTCCACAGTACTCACACGAGTATGACTCCGTCTCATGGTATGGGAATTGGTTAAGGAAATCGGTCGTATCATTGTAGGGATGTTGGTCGTAGACAAACTCGTTTCCCGTATTCACAATGCTACAACCGGGACAATTCCCACCATTTTGAGGCCCACCACACCATTGACAACCATAATGGTAAGACGAAGACATCGAGAAGAATTATACTAATAAGAGGGTTAAGGGATAAAGAATTGACGGTTCAGAGGGTAAAGAAGAATATTTTTGGATTTTTTAAAACAAATTTTGAAAAGGAAAATCTTTTTGGGTTTTTATAAAAGGGATATGTACAAAAACGACGGTAACTTCACTCGGGGAAGGATCTTCAAATGCACGCGATTCGAGACGGAATACGAAAACTCGCTACAAGCCCTCCCCGGCAGCGGCGCCAAAAATTGATTCGGTTCGAACCGTCAAGTTATCTCACACAAGCTAGCCACTTGTGAATGACTAACCGTAAGAAACTTAAAACAGTTCAAACAAAACCAATGATAGATGAGAAGTGTAGTATACGGGTAACTCAAACGTGTTAGGTCTGAGCACCGAGATCGTTCCGAACGAGGGTTGAATGGAATTTCCAACTCACGTCTCGATTATCGGGATTTGAATAACAGAAGGGGGTAAAATGAAGTTATCTAAACTACGGGATAAGGAAAGCATATAGGATTAAAATCTAAGGGGAAAACCTAAAAATAATGGCAAACTACGCAATTCTACACTAAAACGCAAATACGGGATTAAAACGAAACGCGAATAAAAAGCAACAACGACTAATCTATATCCAAAAAAAAATAACCTAAAACTACTTTTACTCTAAAAATGATATTTGAAAACTAAATATGAATTAAAACTATTTTTTAGGAATTTTCTTGATTTTATTCTAATTAAAAACTAATTATTAACTTTAAAAATAAGACTAAATAACTAAAAATTATAAAAACAAAGGGGAAAATTATGGAATTACTTTTCAAAAATCTAAAATATCACAAAAGACTTTTCAAAACTATTTTTTTATTTTTCAGATTAATTTTCTATTTTCTACTAATTTAAAACTATTTTAATCTAATTTAAATTGTAAAAAAATACCAAATAAAAGGGGAAAAATATGGAAAAATCTTTTTTATGCTTTTTATATTTTTCTTAAACTGGGAAAATTGAAAAATTATTTTTTGGAACTTTTTCTCAATTAATTGCAATTAAAGCTATTTTAAAATGATTAAAAACTGTTTTTATTTAAGAAAAATACCAAACAGTGTCTAAAAATTATGAAAAATTCAGGGAAATCCTAAAATATTAATCTAGATCTGTGAAAAATATAAAAACTGATGCTTGTGTGAGAGATATTAAGGCTGCAATGTAAACTGAAATGGAATAAGCACTTTTAAATAAGCTAACAAGCAAAATAATGAACCAACTGATTATATAAGCTAGGTAATTCTACATCTACTCTAAAGCAACTATTTCAAGCTAATCCTAACACCTAAACAGTGATCTACCAAGTTTAAGGCCAACTAAAACTAAAGCAAATAAGCTACCTGACCCCCACTGATTAAGCAGTTGCAACTGCTTATCCTAGAAGCTAAAGAGAAAACTAAAAGTGTGGGACTCAAGCCCACCTAGCAGAGATCATTTATCCAAATTTACAGCTTATGATGACTTATAATGAAGAAGTTAGAGAGCAAAACAAAAGTGGCTAAATGGGACAAAGGCTGCTGATGCAGCAAACAGTGGCTGACCCCCCTACTTTCTAGCTTAAGCAACTACTTATCCAATAAGCTAAAATGAAAACCAAAGGTGTGGTTCTAAAGACCACCTAGCTGACTATCAATGGACCAAATAAGAGACCCTAACTACTTGAAATAAGCAATGTGCAGCATCTGCAAGATCTGCAAAAACTGAACTTTGACATGTTTGACTTATGAAAAACAGATTTGAAGTTTGACTAAGATGAGATTTAGAAACAAATCTTTGGACTAATTTAGATGAAATAAGATGTAATGCAACTATAACAACCTTGTTTAACTGATTCTAAACCTATATGCTTAACAAGCTCAGCTGATCTCAACAGTTTTGAATATAATATCAGTGGACTCAAGATTTTGACTAAAGGTGCAAATTGCAGCAAATCAAGGACAGAAATGAATGCATATAACAATATCAAACCTCAACCAACTGATCTAATCCAATATATAACCTCTAAGACAGTTTCAAACATTAAACCAAACACTACTTTAAAATTCCAAAATGCATTAAAGCTACCAAAACCTGATGAGATTCTATCTAAAACTGATTTAGAATACTTAAGCAACCATTATAACTCAACTTACAATCATTAAAACCAGAATCTAACCTAAACCTGTTTGACTTTCAAAATGTTGACCCGTTTGACTTTTCTTGACTTTTGTGAAAAAATTGAGATGTAGACAGAAATAAAAAGAGATTAAGCTCACAATAAGCTCATAGAGCTTATATGAGCTTCTGAGAACTGGTTTGGAAAGCTTGTAATAAGATTTGAAACGAATTACTTTGATACGAAAAAAAACATAAATTGCATTAACTCAAGAGTTCACTTACAAACATTGAAATGAAATTACATTTAAAACTTAACAATTACACTACGAAAATGATTAAATGACAGGAATTAAAAAGGCCAAAGTTTTCTAATACATAAAAACTGGACGAATTCTACAATGTGAAGGAATGGGGTTTTTATAGCTGAGCTGAGGTCTTGGGATCCTTTCAGAAGCTTCTGGGATGTCTCATCACAGCCATTGATCATCTTTCTTGTCATTCCATTCATTCTTGGCCATTGGATTGGATGGGTGATGTGTTTAAACCAATGAGAGAGCTCCTTTCATCCACTGTGGCAGTCCCATGAGTCACACCTCTGACACGTGTGTCAGAGGGCTTCTAGAAACACTTAAGTGGTGGGTAAATGAGGTGGGAGCAGGGGTAAAAGGTGAGAAGAGAGGTAAACAGTAAATGGGTGGTTTCTTGGTTTTGAGCGCGTTTTGGGTTCAGGGCTGTTTTATTTATATTATTTTGACTTGTGTGGGTTTGTTGACCGGGTCTTGGACGGGTAAAAGGGTGTAAACGGGTTGGATATACAACCGGGTATAGTGTGGTTTAATATTGGACGGGTGATAAGATTGGGCCAAGGGTTATGCATTGGACTAAAGATAAAGGGATTGGACTAGATATTGGACTAGGATATATTAGTGATCCAAGAGCAAACATAAGGACCCAAGTTGTATTTTTGGATTTTTGAGGGACCATAGATGTAAATCTGAAATTATCTTCCAAGGACTGCACTTGCCAATCTTCAAATATACCAAGGGCCAATTTGCAATTTCTGAATCTTCAAGGGCCATTTCTGCCAATTGTTGAAACTTGAGGGGCCAGTTTTGACATTTCTTCAAACTTGAGTGAAACTTCCAAAAATCATCCTCGGAGAATAAAATCTTCATAAATGCCTAATTCTGACCTTCCGGCTCAGCTTAAGCTCTCTTAATCTCTCGTGCTCGGATTTACGTCTGATTTGGTTCCTTTTTGCGTGTTTTTACATATCCATACCTGCACAAGCACAAACTCAAGAAAACCACAAATATTAGCAATAAACGGCTTTTTCTTGGTTATTTTGGGTCAGTTTTGATAAAGAAAAGGTATGTGTTTTAGCACATACCAATCGTACATTTTCCTATGATGTTGCCTTTAAGATTACTACCAAATGTAACGTTACCTCCATTGTATGATTTATATGATGAGAATAGACTTCAATTTCCCGTCATGTGATTAGTGCATCCACTATCCTTGACCCATTCGTCGGACTCCAAGTCGATTTCCAGGCATATCTATTTAATTAAGACAACAACTCAAGCATTTTGTCCCCAATATCTCATGGGTCCAAGATTATTAGTGTTGAACATTCCAAACATTTGGTTAGAATGTTGAAATGGTGGACAAATTTCCCAAGGCATGTAACCACGTTGTTGGAAATTGTTCCACGTTACGGGATAGTTATTTGGATAACTTTGCCTTCTAATGTTACCTCTAGGTTATGGTGTGTTAGACCTTGGTTTAGAATTATTTATTCTCCTGGGTGGTGGAGTTTTAGATCTAGTGTCCGGTTTTAGATAAACAAGTCCGGGAGTAGACAATGGTTTGTAAAAGGTCTTAACTACCTTTTTACTAGCAATTGGCAACTTGGTTTCATTAATTACTACATGAATTGGTTTAGGACTCAAACCGTTTTTCAAAATTGAAGATGACCTAACCTTTTCAGCACACGATACCACGGTACCACTCGTTTTAGTGATGTCGTCCAAGACTTTAACGGTACCGTCTCCTGTTTCGAAAGAATTTGTGGGTTTTACAAAATTTACTTGTTTTGTTCCACTCGTCGAAGCTTTATTTGGATCAAAACCTAAGCCCGTTCCGAGATGTTCACTATATTTAATGTTGTCTAACATATCGTTACGAGCTTTTGTTCCTTTTTCAAATTTAGAAATTTTAAGAACGTTTTTCCTAAGTTCTTCATTTTCTATTTGAAGATTTTGACATGACGTACATCTGACGTCGACCTCTTTATTTTTCTCAAGTTTGTTAACTCTTTCTTTTAGTTATGAAACTTGAATTTCTAGACTAATACATCTTGTTTTTAGCATCTTGTTTCTAGAAATGATTTTAGAGGTTACTTCACATAACTTATTATAGTCATCTATTAGTGCGTTATCATCTTTTGAGGAATTATCCTCACTATAGTATGAAGAATCGGAATGTACCACTACAAGAAAAACGAGTATTTAGGAGGGTGGAAAACTATGCCAAATACTCAAAACCATTTGGCACGGGTTTTGGCTCGTCCTAAATATGAAGGTGCCAAATACATTTGCTTTGGGTTGAAACCGTGCTAAATAGTATTTGGAACGGTTTTTAGGACGGTTTTACTTTGGGGTGCCATGAGTGAGGTATTTGGCACGATTGACAATCTTTCGTTCCAAAGTGGGCATTCGTCACACTTCCTATATCTCGTGCCAAATGCATATTTTCTACCAATTCATCTCTCGTGCCAAATGTGTATTTGTTACAGTTTTTATTTATCGTGCCAAAATTAACTAGGACGGTCTTATTGATGAGTGCTTATTCACTCATCCTTTTTACCCACCTAAGACCTAAAAAATGACCAAAAACACCCAAATATGATCAAAATATGTTAAAAATATCCTCGGAGTGTGTTTTGTGTCTTGCAGGTACAAAAGGATTGAAAACAGAGCGAAAACGAGCAAAAACGAGCCGAAATCAGAAAAGTGCTGAGAAGCCGGTGCCGGGATGTGATTTCCTACGATCATTGATCAATTGAAGACTCGGACGTGTTTTTGGAGTGCGCAGGGGGAAACAAACCCAAAACCTAACCCGAAATCAAAATCACCATTTAAACCTTTCCCGACACCCAAAATTACCATTTTACCCTTTTTAACTAAACCTTTACCCTTTATTAAATCCCTTTCACAATACCCTTTTTTTACCCCTCTTCATAACCTCCCAATGAACCCCCTTGCCCTTTTGAACCCTCTATCCCGTGACCCCCATATATCTGACTTTCCCTTTCTCCTTTCCCAAACCGAAAATAGAGATAAAAAACCTCCCAAACCCAAAAATGGCGCCAAGACTTTCCCTCTCATCTCTCCCCATCACTCTCAACTCCCAGATACCCAGGCAAGATCACATGTTACTCACTCTTCACATGTCTCATCTCCATGTCATCAATCCAAGGTGCAAAAGTTAATTTAATGGTTGTGATGAGGCCAAGTTGTAATCCAAGGGTTGTGATGCAAAGTGAGAAAGCACATTGATGTCTTAGCTGGTTTTCACTCACAAAACTAACACAGAAAGAAAAACACAAGAAGAGAGAAGACAGAAGTTACCTTTTTTTTATCTTTGTATAAATAAGCTCTTAGTGATAGAATAGAACTTTGTCTAGAATTTTTCATGTTCTAGTCCCACTTTACTTTCTTGCAACTTAATTTTAATGTCATTTTGATTTCAGTCAATTCAATTTAATTTCAGTTTTTTTTTCTTTTCATTCCAGTCTATTTCAATTATATGCAGTTAACTTCTTGTTCATGTTTGTGAATATGTCGATGGTATTCAAAAGCTTGTTTTAAGTCTTGTTTGAAACTTTTTGTTAAGAGAAAAATCGGTTTTCTGAGTTTCATAACTCTCTTCAGCCACAAAAGGGTTGTTTGGAAGAAGCTTAATTGTGGGTCAAAAGCTTCTTTTGACCCACATTGGATTCTAACAAAGTTTTTGGTAGTGTAAAGAACAAGCTTTGCAAGTTGAGTGTAAGTTAGTTTTTTTTTTTTGCTTTAAAGTAGTTTTTACATTCTCTTTTTTTTTTACTGTAGTGAATTCTGTCCCAACAGCCCCCTTTTGAGCATTAGCTTTAGTAGGATTAAATTAGATTTAAGCCTTGATTTTGATTATGCAAGTAGTTAGGAGTACTAGGATGCTTTGTCTTTGCTTATTCTAGGCTTTGTAGCTTTTTATCTTACTTATTTTTAGCCTTCAATTAGTCCAAGTGAGGCTGTTTTGCCCTCTGTTACAGCAGCCCCAACAACAGCTTCTTAAGCATCAAATCAAGTCCAATTTGTCTTAAATTCAGTTTTTCATGATCATGGTAGTATGTAGTTAACTGTCTTAGCTTATTAGATACCCTTGTGTTTGATTTCTAGATTATTTTTTAGCTTAAAAACCACCCCCTTGCCCTGTCCACTGCTGCAACACCACAACAGCTGCTTGGACCCCTTTTTTAGTGCTTATTTAGGATTTAATTTAGCTTATTCAGAGTCCCTTAGATGCTTTTAGAATAATTAGATTAGGATTGATCTATTTAGCTTATTTTATGGTTATGCACTGCTTATTTCCATGTTTTAGAAGTTTAGGATCCCCTAGATAGCTTATTTTCCAACTGTTTTTCCCCATTTGTTTTATTGCTTTTTGATTGTTAGTAGCTTATTTTAGTTTACCAATTCATGTGTAGCTTATTTGTGCATTAATTTTGCTAATTCAATTGCTTTTGATGTTCGTATTTTGCTTAAAAAGCTGTAAAAGGTGTTTGGTTTTGTGGCTGTCCAAAAATAGCAGCTAATAAGGTGTTTTATACAGCTTATTCTTGGGTTTAGTTCAAAAATTTTTCACAAAAAGTTTTTAATTTGAACTAATAAAGAAGCTGAGAAAGAAAGAAATCAAAGAAAAAAAAAAGTGCAAAACTGACGTGGGTGGGACTTGAACCCACGCCACTCAACTCACAACCAACACTCTTACCGTAGCCCTTAGGACTTTTCTCAAGCATGTTTTGCATAGTTTAATCCTTAAGGGTGCTTTGCAGTTTTGGCTTTTAAGTAAACACAGCTTATTTACAGCTTATTTCATAAAGCACTCACCTCGTTTTTCATTTTTCCTAGGACCAGTATAAACCAAAGTAGTTTTTGTGATTTTTCCATATTTTTCCAAAATTATTTAGTATTTTTAATTAATCAATTAGTGTAAAATAGTTTTTAATTCGTAATAAATAAAATAAAAGTCGAAAAAATTCCCGGCTTTTTCCTAAAATTATTTTTAGTCATTTAGAATGTAGAAAAATTGTTTTCACACTCGTAGGACTTACATTGCATCTTTTTCACTTTCGGGACTCGGTGTGTTCCCGATTTTTAGCGTTTTTGCATTTTAGCACCCTAGGATGTAGTTAGCGTCGTTTTATTGTTTCTTAGGCTTAGTAGTAGTTTATTTAGAGTTTACATTATTTTACGTGCTTTATTTTCATTCCCGTTCTTTGTTTTGTAGATTAGTGTAATCAAAATCCAAAATTCATTAAAACCAATTCAAGTCCTAATTACGAAACTCAACGACACCGTCAATTTCACACCTCGTTGGGACACGACCCGGGAAAATCACTTTCCCGGTATCACTTTTATCACATTCGTGAGATTTGGCACGTTAACCCTTTTCCTAAAAGGTTAATTTGTTGAATTTCACGATTAATTTGATATATTGATATTGTGTTTATTTCACCACACCCACAACAATCGAAATCAAATTTTGGCGCCGCTGCCGGAGAGGTGTGTTGCGACAATATCATGAAGTTTTTGCGATTAGTGACTTGAAGAACCTTCCTCGTGAAGTTACCGTTTTGTTTTTGTACATATTTCTTTTATAAAAACCCAAAAAAGATTTTCCTTTTCAAAATTTTTTTCCTTTTATGTTTTCTATTTATAAAAACCCAAAAATAATTGTCTTTATCCTCTGACCCGATGATTCTTTTCTTTTACCCTCTATCCGTTTAATTCTTCGTTATGTCTTCGTCTTACCAATATGGTTGTGAATGGTGTGGGGGACCTCCAAATTGCCTCGGTTGTAGGTTTGTCTATGAACAAAATCCCACTCCGTACAATGAACCATCAAATTTCTTTAACCAACCCCCGCACCATGAGATGGAGACATATTCCTGTGAGTATTGTGGAGGTTCTCACCCGAGTTTTGAGTGTCAAGCAGGGAGCATGCTTGTCTATGAGCAAGGTCCATGTAACAATCAAAATTTTAGTTTTGACCAATATCCATATGATTCACCGAATCCGTCACATCAATCATACGGTTGTGAGTACTGTGGAGGTCCACACTATAACGTTGATTGTCAAACGAGGAATCCGCCTGTCTATGAGCATGCTCCTTGTAACAATTATGAGTATTCTTATCATGACCAACCTCCACAGTACCAAACGATTCAAACACAACCTTCACCAATTCCTCAAGAACTTATCCTAGGTCTTCTAGATTTATTAGAGGATTTAAAAGGATTGGTTAATAAACATGCCCAAGAAGAGTCTCATCCGAAAACGTATGAAGAACTTCTTACCGAGGAACAAGCAGCTCGCAACGAAAGATTACTAGCCAATGTGCGAGCTGCTCAACAGCGTCTCCTATTTAACGAGGCTTGTCGTCTCGATGATGAGGATGAGGAGGATTGGGAGATGACAAAGGACAAGGTGCATATCTCAAGCCCACAAAGTACCGCACATGTCCACTCTCCGCCCTCATATTGCCTACCTACCATAGAACCATCGGATAACCTTTTAATGGGGGATGAGCATCTTAGCACTATTCCGGAAACGGAATCGTCTTGTGTTGAGAACCTCGTCCCAACCCCAAGTGAATCCGAGGTTATCTCCGGTAATATGTGTGATAAGCCTCTTGATGATGATTTTTCTCCCCCTCTTGACATTCCAAACAATCATGTCGAGATGTTCTCCGATTCTGACAACGATTGTACTTCGTTTGATGATTCTTTATCCTATGGAGACATCGATTATGTCGAGGAGTTACCTTCTGAGCTAGTTAGCTTAGAGAGAGATTCTGATGATCTGGAAATTGAGGACGAGATACTTCGTGAAAAATTGTTCAATGTAAATCTCCTCGTTTCTAAGATCGAATCATTATGTGCTAAACCAGCTTCATCTCCTATCCCCGTTGTGGATAGTGACTATATCTTGGAAAAGCCCGAACCATTTTCTGAACTTGAGGCTTTGTCCAATGATTCTCTTCCGGAATTTGAAGTATTCCGCTTTGATGACGATCATGCTGAAAAGGAGAGTAGTGGCATTCCCACTTTTCATCTTTCTCTTCCTGAGTATGAGTCGTCCACATTTGAATTACTTCCTCCTTCCGAAAGGAGTTGGCCTTTCCATGAGGAGTTCGCCGGTGAACTCGCTCACATCGATCCTCTTCCTCTGAGAATTGAGGATGCGCTTTTTGAGCAAAATGCTCCACATCTTCTTTCATCCATGAGTAACTCATCTACCCTTGAGGATTTTACCATGGTTGATACTTGCATTTCATTCCTCTCTGAGGACAAAGTTTTCAAACCCGGTATCTTACCTTTCAAGGGAGTTCACTCTCAGGATTTTCAAAAGTCCAACACGGATGTTGTGACTTCTATAGTGGTGGATAAGATTTCTGAACATTCCGTTAATGTTCCTCAATCTAATCTTTTGCCCACCCATCCCACCCGTTGTCAAGTAATTGACACTTTGATTTCTCACCCTGTGACTTCTCCATGTCTTAACTCCTACGGGAGTGAAGATACCATCTTTGACCCCGGCATTTCTCTTTCTCTTGAGCCGGTTGCATCTCATCGGAGTGGAACTTTCAGCACATTCAATGTTTATCCAAACTATTTGAATGTAAGTCCGATGGAGATTTTCTCTTCCACTTGCTTCCCCATGGACCAATGAATTCGGGGTCGAGTCAAGCTAGCGACTCGGTTAACAAAAACAGTAGCATTCCATGGGTTTTCACCCATGTTTCTGACTTCTTTCTATTTTCTAACAACTAAGTGTGGGGGGAAACCTCCACGGTGTTTGCTTCTTATGTGTTTGCTCTTGTTTTCAGGTATCCCTTTGATCGTGATGATTGATGCGCCTGTTTCAATCCAAATACCGCCAATATCTGATCAATTTTACTAACGTTTATCTGGGGATATATTTTTGAAAATCCTTTTTGTGTTAAATAACAGATTTCGTCCACACACTTGGTTAGTGGTATTACCTTTTCCCGTTCGATAGTATCGGCTTTGGCCGGGACTTTGAATATTGAGGGCAATATTCAATTCTAAGTGTGGGGGGGGGAATTCTGTCGAATTTTGTCACATTTGTACCCTTTAGTCCCTAGTACCCCCGTTTTGACCCAAATTTAAGAATTTTGCACGAAAATAAAGTGTTAATGCTTCGGTGTTAATAGTAGTTTAGTCTTGATTAGGTTAGAACAAAGGGAATCCCGACTCTGCTAGAGTGTTGATCTAGCTGCTCTCTTAACATTTAGGCCAAGTTTTTACGAGTTGTGCAAATGAAAATGCTAAGCGTGGAGTAGTTGGTTCTCTTTAGAGCTTATATAAGTAATCTATGGCTTTTTCTCCCAGTAGCTCTTAATTGAACCTAATATAGTGTCGTTTTCAAACCTTCGAACATAAAAATCGTTTTGTTATGCAATAAAATTTTTAAGCGATTTTAATAAAGAGTTAGAGTTCAACTTTTTGTTTAAATTTTTGGGAAAGCATACTTTCTTAAAATCGGAATAATATTGCAAAATGAAAGTATCGTAAAAGTGCTTGAATGATGCAAAAGTAAAATTGCAAATCAAAAAGTCAAAAAAAAAAAAAAAAAAAAAAAAAAAAAAGTGAAAAGTAAAAAAAAAAAGTGAAAAAGTGAAAGTTGTTGGTGAAATAAAAAGTTATGAATAAATGTGCGAAACTTGCTTTTTCTCAAATTTAAATCGGGAGTTGAACTCGGATTCGTCAATTTTATCTTAAAAAGCAACGGGAAGTTAGAGATTATTAATTTCAAAGGTCTAGAAAGCTTCGGTAGTATTCTCTGTGGGGTGTCAAAAGCCTAGTCACTTAAAACTTATGTTTTGGGATGTGCCGAGAAGAAAGCCGTTACATGGAGTGATTTGGCCTATGAGTTTTCAATCTCTAAATAATCGGTGGTTGTTGTCCATTCAAGTCTTAATATTATGTTAGCGGAAGTTTCTAAACCTTTGGAATCGAAATCCAGCTGATTCCGGTACTATTCTCTGTGGGGTGTCAAAAGCCTGGTCACCTAAAGCCGACTGGTTTGGGATGTGCCGAGAAGAAAGCCGCTACATGGAAAAGGCCCTTTTCGAACCTTAAGTTTTAGATTTCCGGTGAATTAATATCAAACTTGAATAGATAACAACCGTGATGAGTGTCGATTTTTATGATCAAATTTTTGAAAACAACACACACACTTAAACTATATAAATTGCGGGAGTAAAAAGTTAAGTCTTGACTTACATAGATTATTTGTATAAGTAGTGTTAGCATTTTACAAAAACATTTGCACAATAAGTCTAGACTTAGTTTGGGAGTATAAAAAAGAGGATGACGATTATAATTCCCTGGAGACACCCATTTTGTGTGAATCCCGTTCCATGATACCATTTTTTGTTAATCAAGCATGTTGTTTACTTTTAGTCTAGTTTAAATTACTCGCATAAAATAAAAAGCCGAAACGGGGTTTTCTTGGTTCTTTCATTACTTCATATGATTGATTGCTAGGGACTAGCAATTGCCTAGTTTGGGGGGATTTGATGAGTGCTTATTCACTCATCCTTTTTACCCACCTAAGACCTAAAAAATGACCAAAAACACCCAAATATGATCAAAATATGTTAAAAATATCCTCGGAGTGTGTTTTGTGTCTTGCAGGTACAAAAGGATTGAAAACAGAGCGAAAACGAGCAAAAATGAGCCGAAATCAGAAAAGTGCTGAGAAGCCGGTGCCGGGATGTGATTTCCTACGATCATTGATCAATTGAAGACTCGGACGTGTTTTTGGAGTGAGCAGGGGGAAACAAACCCAAAACCTAACCCGAAATCAAAATCACCATTTAAACCTTTCCCGACACCCAAAATTACCATTTTACCCTTTTTAACTAAACCTTTACCCTTTATTAAATCCCTTTCACAATACCCTTTTTTGACCCCTCTTCATAACCTCCCAATGAACCCCCTTGCCCTTTTGAACCCTCTATCCCGTGACTCCCATATATCTGACTTTCCCTTTCTCCTTTTCCCAAACCCAGAAAACAGAGATAAAACCTCCCAAACCCAAAATGGCGCCAAGACTTTCCCTCTCATCTCTCCCCATCACTCTCAAGTCCCAGATACCCAGGCAAGATCACATGTTACCCACTCTTCACATGTCTCATCTCCATGTCATCAATCCAAGGTGCAAAAGTTAATTTAATGGTTGTGATGAGGCCAAGTTGTAATCCAAGGGTTGTGATGCAAAGTGAGAAAGCACATTGATGTCTTAGCTGGTTTTCACTCACAAAACTAACACAGAAAGAAAAACACAGGAAGAGAGAAGACAGAAGTTACTTTTTTTTTATCTTTGTATAAATAAGCTCTTAGTGATAGAATAGAACTTTGTCTAGAATTTTTCATGTTCTAGTCCCACTTTACTTTCTTGCAACTTAATTTTAATGTCATTTTGATTTCAGTCAATTCAATTTAATTTCTGTTTTTTTTTCTTTTCATTCCAGTCTATTTCAATTATATGCAGTTAACTTCTTGTTCATGTTTGTGAATCTGTCGATGGTATTCAAAAGCTTGTTTTAAGTCTTGTTTGAAACTTTTTGTTAAGAGAAAAATCGGTTTTCTGAGTTTCATAACTCTCTTCTGCCACAAAAGGGTTGTTTGGAAGAAGCTTAATTGTGGGTCAAAAGCTTCTTTTGACCCACATTGGATTCTAACAAAGTTTTTGGTAGTGTAAAGAACAAGCTTTGCAAGTTGAGTGTAAGTTAGTTTTTTTTTTGCTTTAAAGTAGTTTTTACATTCTCTTTTTTTTTTATTGTAGTGCATTCTGTCCCAACAGCCCCCTTTTGAGCATTAGCTTTAGTAGGATTAAATTAGATTTAAGCCTTGATTTTGATTATGCAAGTAGTTAGGAGTACTAGGATGCTTTGTCTTTGCTTATTCTAGGCTTTGTAGCTTTTTATCTTACTTATTTTTAGCCTTCAATTAGTCCAAGTGAGGCTGTTTTGCCCTCTGTTACAGCAGCCCCAACAACAGCTTCTTAAGAATCAAATCAAGTCCAATTTGTCTTAAATTCAGTTTTTCATGATCATGGTAGTATGTAGTTAACTGTCTTAGCTTATTAGATACCCTTGTGTTTGATTTCTAGATTATTTTTGAGCTTAAAAACCACCCCCTTGCCCTGTCCACTGCTGCAACACCACAACAGCTGCTTGGACCCCTTTTTTAGTGCTTATTTAGGATTTAATTTAGCTTATTCAGAGTCCCTTAGATGCTTTTAGAATAATTAGATTAGGATTGATCTATTTAGCTTATTTTATGGTTATGCACTGCTTATTTCCATGTTTTAGAAGTTTAGGATCCCCTAGATAGTTTATTTTCCAACTGTTTTTCCCCATTTGTTTTATTGCTTTTTGATTGTTAGTAGCTTATTTTAGTTTACCAATTCATGTGTAGCTTATTTGTGCATTAATTTTGCTTATTCAATTGCTTTTGATGTTCGTATTTTTCTTAAAAAGCTGTAAAAGGTGTTTGGTTTTGTGGCTGTCCAAAAATAGCAGCTAATAAGGTGTTTTATACAGCTTATTCTTGGGTTTAGTTCAAAAAGTTTTCACAAAAAGTTTTTAATTTGAACTAATAAAGAAGCTGAGAAAGAAAGAAATCAAAGAAAAAAAAAAGTGCAAAACTGACGTGGGTGGGACTTGAACCCACGCCACTCAACTCACAACCAACACTCTTACCAGGCGCCCTTGGGACTTTTCTCAAGCATGTTTTGCATAGTTTAATCCTTAAGGGTGCTTTGCAGTTTTGGCTTTTAAGTAAACACAGCTTATTTACAGCTTATTTCATGAAGCACTCACCTCGTTTTTCATTTTTCCTAGGACGAGTATAAACCAAAGTAGTTTTTGTGATTTTTCCATATTTTTCCAAAATTATTTAGTATTTTTAATTAATCAATTAGTGTAAAATAGTTTTTAATTCGTAATAAATAAAATAAAAGTCGAAAAAATTCCCGGCTTTTTCCTAAAATTATTTTTAGTCATTTAGAATGTAGAAAAATTGTTTTCACACTCGTAGGACTTACATTGCATCTTTTTCACTTTCGGGACTCGGTGTGTTCCTGATTTTTAGCGTTTTTGCATTTTAGCACCCTAGGATGTAGTTAGCGTCGTTTTATTGTTTCTTAGGCTTAGTAGTAGTTTATTTAGAGTTTACATTATTTTACGTGCTTTATTTTCATTCCCGTTCTTTGTTTTGTAGATTAGTGTAATCAAAATCCAAAATTCATTAAAACCAATTCAAGTCCTAATTACGAAACTCAACGACACCGTCAATTTCACACCTCGTTGGGACACGACCCGGGAAAATCACTTTACCGGTATCACTTTTATCACATTCGTGAGATTGGCACGTTAACCCTTTTCCTAAAAGGTTAATTTGTTGAATTTCACGATTAATTTGATATATTGATATTGTGTTTATTTCACCACACCCACAACAATCGAAATCACTTATCTATCGTGACAAATGTATTTGGCACGGTTTCTGTTTTTTGTGCCAAACATATTTGGCACATTTTTATTCCCCTCGCCAAAAAAAACATTTGGCACACTTTTGTGTTCGTTATAACAATCATTTGGCACGGTTTTGCATTCGTCAATTAATGATTTGGCACGGTTTGCGAAATCATTGCTAACGTGTGTTAGCATCATTTTCCATTACAAACAGGTTTTAGTACACCATCATATAAACCAAGCATCTAAAGCCAAAAATAACTTGAACTCAATTTTTATTAATCATCCATAAATCAAGTCAACATGGTCACTTGAATACCATAAAGTAAAAAAAAAGAGAAAACAATACGTCCAGCATTCTTGTAAACCATGGTCTTTAAAATGACAAATTAATAACTAAAACTCAATATAAATCACTTATACGGTTTTAATACTAACATAAATGAATAAAGCTCATCATATCATATCTTCATCATAAACCTACATTATATAATATTCCGACATTAGAAACAGGTTAAACGGGTCAAAAATTTCAAACTCGAAACCGAGTTGGGTTAAATGAGTTCAGTTTCATCCTAATGATTTCAGCCTCATTTGAAATGGGTTAAATGGGTCGAAACTTTTTATCAATATCATCCTATAGATTTATAAAAAGTTAACGTATAGAATTCGTACTTACATTAAAAAGATAGCTAAGCAAATATGTCTGAACTCTTTTATCAATTTTCATTTGACAGAGTTCGGACCTATAAATACAGTTGATCATTTAATAGTTTGATGCACGTGCAATACACGCTAGAATTAATGAGAATAACTAGTTAGAGATATACCTTACCAACACTTTCCAAATCTATATGCCTGATGACCCGACGGAGGTGGCAACTCCCTTCCTAGTAGTAATTCCAGTTTCATAAACCACTCTATTTGAGCTTTTAATCCTTAGTAAGAATGTCGAACGGAGAATACCAGATACCATTCACACATGACATGTAAGTGTGGAACACATAATACTCACAACTTCACAAGCTTTCAAAGACGGTAGACAAAGAAGTGAAACACTCAATCATATATTGCTCAAACCTACTGCACATCAAAAGACAACGCACAAAATAGCCGATAAAAATTCCAATAGGCAACTAAGAAACACTAGGCGTCCAAGTGTAAGTCACGATAGCAAGGGCCCACAAAAGTTAACTTCTTCATATAGCCTAATAAGATTTTGTTTATGATGTGAAGAGGAAAATTGTTCAATAAAATGCAAGAGTGTAGTTATAAAAATAGGTAAAGTCACTAAACGTACCTCCATATTGCAGTATAGGGCCAGTGACTGCTGATAATCAGCTAATCTTTCACTTGCTTTAATATGTTCATCATCATCATATTAGCCATTATTAAGATGCTCAGTGATGCTAACATGAAATCAAATAACAAACAAAATAGTCTATTACAATTATACAACTTCCATATAATCTTTGACTAGATATATGATAAAATGATCAACTTTCACAACGATGCCTCGTCACTTCGTAGATAATATAATAGAAGGCTAATTAAAGGTAAGAGTAGGTGTCTAGTTAGTTGACATGCTCACGGACACTTGTAAAATATGCATAAATATTTAGTATCAAATTTGATTTCAAACTTATACTCCTATAATACTCTAATTTTTACCATATCGTTCTCGGTTTTACTCATTAAAAATACACGTTAGGAAGCTGGAAGAAAAGCTAGATGATATATGCAGTATTTACGATGTTTAGACTCTTCTTAAACTCTGCAAGCTAAAAGAAAAGCTAGATTATATATACTGAAATAAAAAAATAATATCAGAACATGAACATAATTAGGACGTATTCATATTATAAGTTTATAACCACAAACCAAATTGTCAAATGGATTCTTGAACAAAAAACAATTTGCATCGTCATACTTTGAATCATTAACTCTTTCGTTGCTCGTATATAATATATTAGTAGCAAATATGCTAGGTTTTTATTGTCTGTAATGTGCCTCAGCTACTCAAGCAACTAATCTGTCAAATTACATAATCTCTCCATGTTGCTTTATTCTTACAAAGGCTTTTAAACATTAAAAGAACCAAAAAAATTGCACCCACTCTCTACGTTGAGATATAATGAAATTAAAAATATCATATGTTTAGACTCTTATTAAATACATCATGATAGCTTAACTTTTCATTTACATACAATAAAACTATACGTAGACTTTGGATTTATCTTATAACCCGACAACCCGAATCACCCGACCGCCTTAACCCGACCCGATAAACACCCGAACCAGATAACCCAATCTTTTATTGGGTCGGGCTGCGGGTCATTTTTTTAAAACTCAAGACCTGACTCAATTCGGCCCTATAACACCCCTAAATATAATCTATTGAATGTCAAACATCTCAAGTTAATGGCTAATAAACAGAGTCTAAATTTTGCATAATAGACAGTGACTAATGAGCATACCTCTCACTTTGTCCCTTCATCCTTCTGTCATAGTAATTAACTTAAGTTACTATTTTTTTCAAGAAAGGAAATTTGGTTGAGAAAAAAGGAAGCATGCAAGCTAGTTTCATTATACAATGCCTTGTGCCTGCAGAAAGATCATTAAAAACATGTATCTGATAGTACAACTTGTTAAAGCACAAATTCACAAACCCCTAAATATCATGTTTATAGCTTCACATGAATGCCTTGGAACTTAACACTTCAAAAGTTCACAGTGGCAAGTAACAAAGGGTTGCATTCGCTTCTGGCCGAATTTTGCTTTAAACCATTTTGGGATGTTCCAGACATAGTCAATCATGTCTTCCCAATGGCTTTATTCTATCTATTCTTGATTATAAGGCTTAATAATAGAACAATTATTTGAGCGAATGTTTGGAATAGGCAACATTAAATTGGTTAACCTGATAAGCAATTTTGAATAACCAATTCCCAAACACCCGTCTTATATAGGTAGAACGACAATAAAGTAAGAACGCGTATTTACCATATCCTATATAGAAATTCCACCATATGTGAACAGATAAGAAGGAAAAACACAAAAAACTGATTGAAATTGACTAAACAAATTAAAAGTACCTGATTTGGCAAACAAATAGCAAGATTTGGAAGGAATTCGAGAAAACAATGGCCTATTTTGTATCTATTTGATGTTTGTATGCTAATGACAAGTTAAAATGTTAAATAATGTAAGCGAAATGAAAGAGGTTAGGTGAGTGTAGATGATTGATTTTGGAGGAAACCAACGTCGAATCTTTTTGAAATTGGGGAAAACCAAAGACCGGATATTATGAATTTTGTGAAGGAAAGTGATTTTTTTTAGTATTGTTAATAAAACTAATCTAAAAACGTTTATCTCATACAAATAACTTAGGTTAATACAAAAAAAATTATAACAATGGCTAATAATTAAATAATTATCATACTTTTAGCACTTCAATGATTGAAAAATTAGATGATTTCTTAAATGATATGTTATGCCCGCGTGTTGTAGCTATGGGTAAAAATGACTCGAGCTTAATTTGAGGCACATTTAATAATCGAGCTCGAGCCCTAACTTTATATATTAAAACGACATAACTTGCGAGCCAAACGAGCCTTAAATATATATATATGTATACATTTTTTGTAAGTATATACAATCTTAAATAGATAAGAGCGCCGACATAGTTTGCTTAACAAGCTGAGTATAATTTGAGATTTATTTCATTTAACTTGTCATAAAAATAAGTTGAGCCCGGGTTTGCGAAATTTTTCACAAGCCAAGCTTGAGCTTTATAATTATAAGCAAGACGAACTAGTGTTGTAACCATTCTCTATTAAAATGTGTTTACAACGTTTTTGTAGTAGTCCCAAGCCCATCGCTAATCAATAGCTAAGTAAAAAAAATAGCGGCGTATTTAAGACAACTAAAACAAATCTATCGTTATGTTGTCAGTATCTTTCACTAAAAGTTGCAACCTAACTAGTTCATCGCTAACTTCGTCTTTATATGATTACATTTAGTGATAGAATTGTGGCAGATGCATAATTCTTCTCTAATTTTGTGATTATTTTGTAGCTAATTTATCAAAGCCAATTTTGTAAATTATCTATCCCTGATCTGTCACTGTGAACCATTTTTTTGCGATGGGCTAATTCGATCACTAATTTTCGTCATTGTTGCTAGGTATTCTAGTAGTGATAATGTATTATTATACAACTATATATATAATACATGAAACATCATAAACCCTAATGGACCTAAGCCCACACATGGGATTTGGCAATATCTATCGGCCAATACTCTTCCGCAGTCCGAGTGGTAAAATCGTGAAAGCTCGGGCTGAAGTAGTAAACTAGAAAAACATTATAGCAATAAAAAACAATAATTTGTCACAATTCTAGATAATTTATGACCTCGTATATCTTAACATGATAAGCACAACTTTTTAGTTCTTTTAACTCGTCCCTCTTAACAAAAGAGATACACCTAATTTTTTCATACTTACCCAACATAAACTTCTTCTATGTTGATTGATCATGACATATTCTTATTTATGATAATAAAGAAGACATACAAATCACCCACACAAACTTACCCATATAGAAATACGAAAAAGAAATATACAAGTAAGCATATGATTATATATTTACTTACAAATTAAAAACAAAATTACCCATAACAAAATTTCCAGAAAAACAACATTGTGGGTAGATTCATAGGTATATTTGTAACCATGAATTGACCATAAGCGATTATTCACACCAAAATACCCATAAAAATAATAGGATGGGTAAAGTCATGCGTATATATTCACCCTTAAAATATACCCGCATAAACTCACCCATAAAAAAAACGATTTTGCATTCCATCGGTAAATAACATTTACCCACTAAATACCCACGTATATACCCATGATAACTCACGATGTGGGTAGTTGATGGGAATATTTTAGAGCCAATTATTTGCAAACATACTTCACACCAAATATATTTTCGTGGCTATGTGTGTGGGTAAATTCATGAAAAATATGAGGGAAAATAAGATCGGCTTATTAAGTCACTCATCGTGGGTAATGAATGGGTAAATGCCCTCAAAATGATGGTGTAGGTAATAGTCGTGGGTATTCCATTAGATTCTTGTATTGAATGTTTCAAATACATATAGGTATTTAGCACCGTTCGTAACAACCATTCCAGATACATGAGTATTTGGCACCAAAAGCAGATAGCAATCCTAATACATATACAAATTTGGCACCGGTGATACCAACCATCCCAAATACATAAATATTTGACACTAGTAACTCAAACCGTTCTAAATACACATGCATTTGGCACCATTATTAGGAAACGTTCTAAACGCGTACGTATTCGGAACAGTTTCTTAAGTCGTCCCAAATACCTAATATTTTGTCACGGTTACCCCACAAGTGTTGAATACGTGTATTTGGCACGACTTTTTGACCTTTCCAAAAAGTTTCGTCCTAAAAAACCCCTTTTCTTGTAGTGTACCTCATTTGGAGTGTGAGCCATGAGACATGTTTCATCGTTGGGATTTTCCTCTTCCTCTTCACCGCTATCACTCCAAGAACCTCCTACGAATGCTCTTTGGTTCTTGGTTCTCGGTGGTTTAGGACACTTTCCAATGAGGTGGTTTGGATCTCCACATCTAAAGCATTTCCTATCACTCTTTCCTTTCTTATCATCACGATTCTTTGAGAACGACTTCTTTTCATCGCGAGGTTGTCTAACGAATCTACCTCTTCTCTTAAAGAACTTCTTGAAGTCTCTAACCGCTAATGCATACTCTTCGTCTTCACTATCAGAAGCCGAACTTTCTTCGTCACTTGACTCCTTCTTGGCTTTTAATGCTAGAGACCTTACCTTCTCTCATTTGCCTTTAATTATGTCGGAGTCTTTCTTGATTATCATTTCATGAACTTTCAAGTTTCCAATGAGTTCATCAAGTGATAATGTCGCCAAGTCCTTTGACTCTTCAATGGCGATGACCTTTGCTCTCCATTTGGGATGTAGAGCCCTAAGAAACTTCCTAACATAATTCTTGCTAGAATAACCTTCATCAAGAGCTTTAAGACTAGTAACAATAATATTGAATCTAGCAAAAGCATTATCTATAGTTTCATCGTTCGGAATGGAAAATTGTTCATATTGATGCACAAGAAGATCAATCTTATTTTCTTTGACTTGATTATTACCTTGAGGGGTGACTAACAAATTTTTCCAAATTTCTTTTGCCGTATTACATGTAAAATTCTTTCAAATTCTTTTCTTGGCAAAGCATTATAAATTATCATTTTAGCCTCATCATTTTTGGCTAGTTTTCTTTTAAGAGTGTCACTTTGTTGTCGTAAGGAATAATTTCATTCTTGTTGGTTTCCGAATTCTTTTTAATAGGTTTAAAATCAACCTTGGTAATAACATGCCAAATATCAATATCTTTTGATTTCACATAGGTTTCAAATCTTGTTTTCCAATAGATAAAACAATCGGTTTCAAAAAGTGGTGGTCTTTGCACAAATTGCCCTTCTTGATATTTGTTGAAATCCATTGATTGATTCAAGCTTTAAAATACAATTTATTATAAAAATCTTGACTAACCTGGCTTTGATACCAATTGTGGGAAACTAGAAGAGGGGAGGTTGAATAGTTTATTGCTTTTTAATTTAGTTTTCAAAGTTTACTTGTGAAAAACTTCGATTGAGTCCTTTGTGAAATCAAACGACAACAATATGAATCTTACTTAACAAGACTATAATGCATACACTACAACAATAGAAAGTAAGTAATGAAAGTAAAGAGTAAGAGATGGAAAGATCAAACCGAGACAAGAGATTTACAGTGGTTCGGTCACGAAGCTCTTCTTCGCCTTACTCCACTCCCCGAGTACCCAACTCGAGAGTTCTAAGCACTATGTCAACAAAATCCCTTGAGGTAGAGAAAACCGTACAACGTTGCTTATCACAATTTCCGACACTAAGATAAATGTCGAATACTAATCTAGCTAGTACCAATCTCACTCATGATCTATCTGATCCTTTCTAATCACACAAACTACTAGATCACCACGATCTAGAATTGATCCACTTGATCAACACACTAACTCACAAACAACAAAAGATCTCAAAGATCTCAACAAGATCACAATGATCCATACAAGTTATCAAAACAAGACTCAATACTACTTGATGTATATCAAGATACAAAAAGTGTGTAACAAGTGTTACAAGTGCACAATACTATGACTACAACACTAAGTATCTTCTTGATACAATGTGTTCTTCTCTTGCACTAGGAGAGGAATGAAGGTGATCACTTGGTTGGAAGAAGGGATCACTTTAAAACAAAAGAAAACTATCTAAATGATCAAAAGAGTGTGTGTGTGTGTGTGTGTATGTGTGTGTGTTAGGAGATTTAAACTCAAAAAGTTTTGTATGAAAAAGGATGATAAAAAACTGTGAAGTGGGCGGGTATTTATAGGGACAAAAAATTCGTCTGTTACATTAGACGGTGCCACTAAATACCAGACGGTACCACTAAATTTAGTGGTACCGTGGTACCGTCCCAGACAAATACGCTCATATTTTTGTTTTTAGTGGTGAAAGTTTATTTGGGGAGGTTAGGAGCTGTTTTGGGGGGGAAATAGTTGTTGGGAGTTTTTAAACTTATTTTTCCAATTAAAACATTTCTTTAATACTCAAAAATAATTTGTAAAATGTATTTTTGAAAAAACGTTTTGTCACATTAAAAATGTGAAGTTTGAAACACAAATTCACTTCTTTGATCATTTGTCAAGTTGTAAATTTGTTTTTTCTTACCTAGAGTGATGTATGTAGAAACGGGATATTTCGATTAAAAACTTGTTTAAGTTAATTTTAACGTAACGTGTTTTTACATTTTGTTATCATCAAAAAGTAGAGATATCGAAAGATAGCAATGACGTTTTTAGACATTATTTGCATCAACATGCCTACTTCTATTTTCAAGATATTGGTTTTTGTCTTTTGGAGGACAAGTGAGTATGGTCATGCCTCTTCATATTGGAGTACCATCAACTTTTCCTCTAGCTATCAATCAATTAATTGTAGTGGCCTTACCATGTTTTTATTTATTAATCTAAACTGATAAATGTTTGTAAGATTTTTTTATTTTTTTTTTATTTTTTTTTATTTGACATGGGGAAAACCATGCTTATGAGATCCCCAAAATTTATCATATCCCTAATTGTCTGGGACTTAAGGATTATCCTCTTATTATATATGGCCAGAAGATGGGTGGTGCTGGAAAAATTAATATTCCAACTTGCTAATCAAGTTACCTTCACCTTGTCCACACAACTCTTAGGTGTATATTGCTTTCTTGTAGTAATTACATATAATTTTGTTGTATTTACATGTGTTGTATGATTGCTAATGATTATCTTAACCCTTTTTTATTGAATAAGCTACCTCCTTGATTATCTAAAAACATGGTTTCACCAACTCCTTTTTAAAGCAAAAAGAAAAAGAAGAGAATATTTGTGTATTTATGCTTTATTTGGAATTGCGTAACGCATATGTAATTTTTATATTTATTCTTGTTGGAATCACTCCTAAACCATAATCAAGTGTTAGTAATTTATATGTAATAGTTAGCTTAATTATGGCCTTTATGTTTGTTATTAGCCTTAAGCTTATGTAGAAGGCCCATGAGCTTAGGCCCATGTCCAATAAGGAAAGGATGGGAACTAGGAGTGTTGCCCTAGCTTCCCTCCTATAAATACCCCTTGTAAACCTTCATTTGAAGGTTGGTTGTTCAAGTTATTCTCTTCATTACACTCTACGCCTAACCAACATAGTATTTCGTATGTGTGTGTGTGAATCTTGTTCAATCGTCTCTCTATTTCTTTCTATATTGCTTGTGTTGTAAAACTAGTGACCTAACAGTGGTATCAATCGCCAACTAGTTGGGTGAATCGTTATTGCTTTTGAAGTACGTTTTTTGGTCATACGCGTAAAGGTAACGAGTTCTTTGGTTTGCTTAAGAACACGTTTTTTACACTTTTTAATCCAAGATTCTTGTACTTTCAATGTTTTAAGGTGTTAAAATAACTGTTTTTGGCAAAAAGTTTCAAACTTTATTCGTGGATTTACATTTTTAAGCTTGTTTTTGTTCGTGGGTGACGTTCTACGCGTAACCTGTTTAGCCGTTTTGACTCATCAAGTTTCACACTTTTGTGTTATTTTGGTGATATTGAAGCTATTCCATAACAAAAATCTGGTTTAGAAACAACTTTGGGCAAACTCACTTTTACGAGTAAGCTACGCGTAACTAAAACCCTATTTTTACGCGTAACTTTATCCGTGGTTTGATCTTCAGTTTCGTGGTTTACTCCGTGTTTCTTGCTTGGATAAGCCTGAAAATACGTCGACTTTGGATATCTTTTGCACTGTGATAGTGTAAAAGATCATTTGGGCAAAACCCTAAACTTGCGCGTAAGCAGAAAGCTTACGCATAAGATTAATCTTACGCCTAAGCCTTGTCTTACGCATAAGGTAATCCTACGCATAAGTTTCTACGCCTAACTTTGTGTCTACGCATAACTTTAGTGCCTTTACCCTACTTACGCGTAAGCTAAATCTACGCGTAACTCTTTATTGTTACGCGTAACTTTGGTGTTTTTACGCATAAGTTCTACTTGGTTTCTTGTGATTTCTACCCCTAAGGACACTTCATCAACACAGGTTCATTCGACTACAAAGATCCATTTTTACCAACACAAGTTTTCAACATGTCACAACCACCATACTCTAACTATTTCCCTTACACTTATTCTCAACGTCAACAACAACTAAGTCCACAACATCAACAATGGAATCAACAACAAGCAATTTATCAACAACAATTTAATCAAAAACATACTCCACAACTTGGAGCAATTCCTCCACCACAAATGGTTCAAACACCACCAAGTCTTCAAGTTCAACCCTACACAAACGATTTCAATCAGCCAACAATCAATTCATGAGGCTGGATCACTTGGTTTGCAAAGATGTGTGAAGCTTTAAGCAGCCAACAATCAATTCATGAGGCTGGATCACTTGATAGACCTCCAATGCTCACTCCAGGAAACTACGATCAATGGGTGATTAGGTTCTTTAGGTTTTGTGATCTGAAGAAGCCACATGGAAAGTTCTTAAAGAAGGTTATCTTGGAAGGTCCATTTCAGATGCCTACTATCATTGTACCCGCCGATCCAAATGCTAATCCACCAAGAGATGAACAATCCAACATTGCTACTGTTGCCGACCTAAATGCAGAGGAACTTCTACACTATGAAGCTGATGAGCTTGCAATGCAATATATCCTTTTAGGATTACCTAACCCAATTCTTCAAAGTGTTGATGCTCAAAAGACTGCAAAGGAAATGTGGGAACATATTCATCTTCTTATGGTAGGATCTTCACTCAATCAGGAGGATATGGAATCCAAAATTTACTTGGCTTATGAACACTTCATGATTGAACCTGGAGAGACACTTGAGTCTTATCATCATCGATTCTCAGACATCATAAATGATTTGGATAAAAACAACATAATCATGCCAAGAATTGCCGTTAATACTAAGTTCCTGAGTAGTCTTGGTCCTGAATGGGAGAAATATGTCATTTTTCTCCGTCAAGCGAAGAACATGCATCATTCTACATACGGATTGTTGTACGATTACTTGAAGCCTCATGAAAAGGAAGTTGATAGAGAAAGGATTCTCCGTGCTCAAATGTCTTCACCTTCACAACCGGAAACTCAACAACTTGCCTTGTATGCTCAAAACAGTTATTCTCCTCAACCAGCAACTCAACCAACTGCTACAATCACACCATATGATCCTTCACAGCCTCAATCTCAACAAACTCAATTGGTTCCATACAACAACAACAATGCTCAAGCACTTGTCAGTGAAGCTAATGAGGAATCTGATCCATTCGAAGCATTGCAACAAGGATTTGCTATGATTGCTAATGCTTTTAGCCGTTATACTAACAAATCCAACAATCGTATTCATTCCTCATCTAACACAAGGAATCAAGCTGTTGTGAACAATGGACGAGTTGAAGTTCAGAATCGTGGTTATGGTCTTCAGATGGGCGGTGGTCAAGGGTTTAATGTTGTGGGTAGGAATAACAATAGAGCTCAAGTGGTGGAACAAGGGAATGCTCATAATGGGTTGAATGGTCTTCGATGCTACAACTGCAATGAGAAGGGACACCTGGCTAATGCATGCCCAAAGCCGAGGACAAGGGGCAGTGCTTATCACAAAGAGGCTCTTCTTTTGGCTCTTAAGGATGAAGCTGGTGGAACTCTCACAGACAAAGAACAGAGCTTTATGGAAAATGCAGATTCAGATGATGATATGGAGGATTTGCAGGCCAATGCAGCTGTTATGTTGATGGCTAATATGCATGAGTTACACATGAGTGACACAGCCCAGTGTATGACACTGATGGCTTGTCTCAGGTACCCGAACAAACCATATTTATCTCGAATCTCATATCTCCGCCAACATCCGAATCCGCAAGGCTCGGATTGTTCAAAATGAGTCGCCACATCTCATTCCGACGATTTTCAATAGACCCGTAGTTATATTTGACGATCAAGATGACCTTATGGTTTCCCTTGATAATCAAATTGACTCCGGGGTTATACTTGAGGATCTAAGTAATGATCATGTTGTGACTCATGTTGAACACGCCGAACTTTTGCCTCATCCGCATTTTGCTCGTTAATACAAGACCAACAAACCATAGTGGAAGAATGTCGTGCCAAATTAATCAGACTTGAAAAGTAAAATGCACTGTTAACCAAGGATTTTGAATGTTTACAAAAGCAACTCAACTTTTTCAAAACTCAAGAAACACGTGAAAAAGGTTTTGAAGCAGCCTTTGCTAAATCTCATCAAAATGAAAAATATTTAGAGAGATAGATGCGTGATCTAGCCGCTTCGAAGAATGCTTTGTTGTCTGAAATAGAACAACTAAAACATGAACATAAAAAGCAAATTAACGCTCTCACCTTGGAAAATCAAAAAGCTAAGGTTGAGTTGTTAACTTGTCAAAACAGTTCTCTGCATACAAAAAGCATTCAACGAAACGAATAGATGATCATCTTGAAGAAATCATCGGCTTGCAAAACAAACTTAAAGAGTTTAAAACTGTTGTTTACAAACATGGTGAGTCGGTCACAGCTATTGAAAAGTTTACTTTAAAACCAAATCCAAATGGATATGGACCAAATCTTGCTGATTACAAACCTAAGCTTTCAACCAAAGCATTCAAACCAAATCCTGAAGTTTCCAAAGGTAAATATAAAATTGATAATTCTGTTATGAGTGTTGTTGAATACCATCGTCAAGAGGAATTAGATGCAGAAGACGAGAGTCGATCAAAATTAGAAAATGTTGTTTACAACAAACCTTTTAACTATTCAAAAGCGGTCACTTTCGTCACACCAACGGATTCTTCTAACACACCAAAGATTATCATAAAACGCTCGAGTCTTCTAATGTAAATCCCAAACCAGATTATGCACAAACTTATGGTCCTTTACCTTCCATCAGTGAAGTAAACTCAAAACCTGAAAATCGCAAAATTCTTAGATATTTTGACCTTTTCATGGTTGACCTCAAAACTTTACAACATGAGATAGAATATCATTCTGAAATCAAAGTTCAACATTTTCAATCGCCTCTGCACGAGAACAAAGAGACAATTTTCAGAAAAATCTTTTACCAAATGTTAAAAATTTGAAAAGTTGTGCATTGTCTTGGGAAAAGGACTTTCATAAGGAACTTGGATTGATGAAGGTCGTTTTCGAGAAAACACAAACATCTATTTCTGATACTAAACGTAAAAAGAAAACGTTGAGAAAAGATGTTGATCGACTCTTGGAAGATGTCATATGTGCTGATGTCCATAATGTTGTGCTATTGAATTCATTGTCATATGCATTTGATTATATCTCTGCCGATATCTGTTGATTCGTGGTAAATGTTGAGAACACTGATAATGTGCTTCAGATCGAGTCCTTAAAAGTTGAAAATAAACGATTGTCAAATGAACTTTCAAATGCAATACGTCGTCTTAATTGGTGTCAAAAAGATATTCACGATCAACAACTTGCTTTTTAACACAAAATCGCCCAGGCCATGCGTGACAAAACTTCTGATCCAAAAATTGAGCAAATGGATGATCAAAACGTGTCTTTTAAGTGTCAAATCTCAAAATATGAACAAGAACTTGTAAAAGTTAAAAGGAATATGGTGTCATATTTGATTTACTCAAAAGACTCGTGATGAAGCATCAAATGAACTTGATCATTATCTTGCACACACTAAAGAAGTTATGCATTTTTTTGGAAATATTCGGTCTGAAAATCAAGATCCGATTCACACTATCTTCAAGTTAAGAGAAATGTTAGGAAAGTATGAACAACTTCCGCTACCGTGATTAAGAGAATAGCCCCAGGAACACTTAGTAATCGTGAACCTAGAATCACTACTGCCAAATCACAAGTTGCTAACGTGCTTCCTTCTACTTGAAACAGAATAGTTGCGTCTTTACCAAACGTCCGCACTTCACAGCCTAGGAGCACTACATCGAAGAATAGGAAGTTGCGACCTAAGAAAAGATCAATAAAGAATGCTAAAGTAGAAGAACACCCTAGGACTATGAATAAGACTCACGTTGCTTCCACTATAGATATTGGTTCTGGCAAATGTAATAGAAATAGTGATGTAAGGAATGCTAAACCTTTAAGCACTTTTGATATTCGGTCTGATGCACCTTGTGTTATTTGTCGTAAAAGTATGAATTCTGATTGTCATGATAAATGTGTTGCTAAAGCTATCATCTCTCGTTTAAGGAATCCTAAGAACCGAATACCTCTAGGCCCACTAATCTTTCTAAGTCTCGCTTGGTAGACCGCCTCTTTAGATTCTAAGAAACGCATTGGTGTCCCTCAGCTCCAGTTTCACCTCCAATGAATGTAGTACCACCTAGTGCATTCACTAAGACTAAAGCAAAGACTAGTTGGAGATGGCGAAATGGATATATAATACATTAGGATTTAAATGGATACCTAAAGCTATTGATGTGTGTATGTCTACTATAACCGCTCCGGAACCCTCTAACATTTCGGGTTCCACATCTACTTCTCCATCCAGGTGTCATCTGTGTGTAATACAGGTGATACAGATCATTCTCTGGATTGTTGATAGCGGATGTTCCCAACACATGACAGGCAACCTTAAACTGTTATCAAACTTTATTTCAAAGTTCATTGGCACCGCTGATTCGGGAATGATCTCTTCGCAGCTATCATGGGCTACGGAGACTATATCAATGGGAACATCGAAATTAGCATAGTTTATTATGTGGAAGGCCTCGGTCACAATCTGCTTTTCAGAGGTCGTTCTGTGATGGAGATTTGGAGGTTGCTTTCAGGAGAAATCTTGTTTCATTCGTGATCTACAAGGAAACGACCTTATGTCTGGCTCGCGTAATTCCAGTCTTTACACTATCTCTATGCAAGACATGGTTGCTTCATCTCCCATTTGCTTACTTTCAAAGGCAACATCAACAAAATCATGGCTATGGCACCGTCGTCTCTCACATCTAAACTTTCAAACCATCACCAACCTTGCTCGACACAAACTAGTTGAAGGACTCCCACGATTTTGGTATTCTAAAGATCACCTTTGCTCAGCTTGTGAACAAGGCAAAAGCACTCGTGCTCATTTTCCTTCAAAGGTGGAACACAGCTCAAAGCATGTGCTTCATCTTCTTCACATGGATTTGTATGGTCCCGATGCGCGCAAACGATCAATGGCAATCGCTACATCTTAGTAATTGTTGATGACTATTCACGCTGGACTTGGGTCTACTTTCTTCGAAGCAAAGATCAAGCTCCACAGATGATCATCACCTTTCTCCTGAAAATACAAGTTCAGCTACGAAACACCGCTCGACAAATCGAAAGCAGAGGCACTGAATTTGTTAACCAAACTCTTCGTGAATTTTATGAGAAAGTGGGAATTCGCATCGACATCTATTGCACGCACACCGTAACAAAACGGAGTTGTCGAAAGTCGAAACCGAACGTTAGTGGAAGCTGCAAGAACAATGTTAATCAATGCTAAACTTCCAGATTACTTATGGGAAGAAGCTGTATCTACTGCATGCTATACTCAAAACCGTTCTATGATTACAAAACGCCACAACAAAACACCTTTCGAGCTTGTCCACAACAGAAAACCGAATCTCAAACACTTTCATGTATTTGGATCTCTTTGCTATCCGAATAATGATCGTGATGACTTTGGAAAGCTCAAAGCCAAAGCTGACATTGGAGTCTTTATTGGATATTGTGATAATTCTAAAGGTTTCCGAATCTGAAATCGTCGAACAAAGGAGGTTATGGAAACGATTCATGCTCATTTTGATGAACTTACGGAAATGGCTTCTGAGTATAATGACTTGGAACCGGTCACAACCGCTTAAACTTCCCCAAACCCCATCATCAAAACAAGCCCCAAATTACTCACTCGTCAACAAATGGAAAAGTTATTTGCTCCTCTGTTCAGTGACGATATTGATGAACGTGCTCCAGGTGTATTCGCTGTTTCCGCTGCTCAACCTGCTAATACTCATATACCTGATACACCTGCTACAACAACTACTGTTGAAGAAGCACCACCAGTTGACTTCAACACAATAGTTGAACAAACCGCTTCCAACAATGATGAATCCGGCTGATGATGTTCGAATGAAGTACCCCACCCGCAGATTTTGATCCAAATGCGTTCTTTAACCCGTTTGCTAATGAGTCTGCTGCACCTGATGTCGCAGAATCTTCAACAAGCCATTTGAATCCTCAAAATCTGCACAATGTATACCAACATCAACCCTCCACACATAGATGGACAAAAGACCATCCTCTCGAAAATATTATTGGCAACCCGAATCAACCAGTCGTTACGAGACAACGTCTTCACTCGGATGGTGAACATTGCATTTATGCACTCACTGTCTGCCAATCTGAACCTAAAAACATCAAAGACGCAATGACAAAAGACAACTGGATTGAATCCATGCAAGAAAACTCAACCAATTCAAACGTCTTGAAGTATGGGAACTGGTTGAAAGACCAACAGGAGTCTACGCCATTGGTCTCAAATGGATTTGGAAAAACAAATTGGATGCTGAAGGAAACGTTATCGAAATAAGTCACGCCCGGTGGCTAAGGGTTATCGTCAGGAAGAGGGTATTGACTTTGAAGAATCTTTTGCTCCGGTTGCTCGTCTTGAGGCTGTTCGGATATTTCGCGTTCAGGCTCATATGAATATGACAATCTTTCAGATGGATGTCAAAACTGCGTTTCTAAATGGACAACTTAAAGAAATGGTTTATGTCACCAACCGAAGGATTCGTTGATCCCGCGTTCCCGAACCATGTCTACAAACTGAACAAAGCTCAGTATGGTCTCAAACAAGCTCCTCGGGCATGGTACGATAAGCTATCATCTTTCCTAATTGCCAATAATTTCACCAAAGGTTCGGTTGACCCTACTCTTTTCATACAATATCACGGGCCACATATCTTAATTGTTCAAATTTACGTGGATGACATCATTTTTGGGTCTACACATAAAAAGTACTCAATCGCTTTTGCAAAACTAATGAAGAAAAATTTTGAAATGTCCATGATGGGTGAACTTACGTTCTTTCTAGGATTACAAGTTCATCAATCACCCCGTGGTATTTTCTTGAGTCAGTCCAAATATGCCCTTGAATTGTTAAACAAATTTGGAATGAATACCTGTGACACTTATGCCACACCAATGGCTCATACCAAGAAGCTAGACGCTGATTTACATGGGAAATTGGTGGACCCTACAAAATACCGTAGTATTATTGGGTCTCTCATGTATCTAACAGCTAGCAGACCTGATATTGTCTTTGCTGTATATCTTTGCTCCCGTTATCAGTCGCGACCAACTGAAACCCACCTCTCTGAGGCTAAAAGAATCCTCCGATACATCAAGGGAACCATTAATTTGGGGATCTGGTATCCGAAGGATTCTGGTTTTGAACTAATCGCTTTTTCAGACACTGACCACGCAGGATGCTTAGACTCACGGAAAAGTACTTCAGGAGCTTTACAATTTCTTGGTGATAAACTTGTGTCATGGCAATCGAAGAAGCAGGATTGTACGCCTGTCCTCAACCTGAAGCATAATATGTAGCCATGTCCGCATGTTGTGCTTAAGTCATTTGGATGAGAACACAACTCAAAGACTATGGTTACGTATTTGACAGAATCCCGATGTACTGCGACAATCGGAGTGCTATTGTGATCTCGTGCAACTCAGTTCAACACTCGAAATCAAAGCACATCGATCTTCGATATCATTTCATCAAGGACCACGTGGAACAGGTTACAGTTGAATTATACTTTGTGGGTACAGAATACCAATTGGCAGATCTTCTCACCAAAGCCTTGCTCCCGCTAGGTTTAATGAGTTGGTCCACCGGATTGGTATGAGGTGTTTGACTCAAGAGAAATTGGATGACCTCCTAAAACAGTCTTAAAAACCTGTCAAACACAAAAACCTCTTTTGTAAATATATTTTCAAAAACAAAATACAAAAATATAAAACCTGATAAAACAACAAAATATTCTTCTATCTATTTTTTCTTTCAACATGGCAAGTACATTTCTTCCGTCAACACTATAATCTTTCAAAATTCAGTATTTTTCCGATCAAGTGTTGAGGGGGAGAAAATATCTACTTAACTGTTTCATAACATCCGTGTACTTGCATGTTACCATATTCTGGTTGTTTCTTTTATCAATGGTGGTAAAGTTTCTGGCTTAACTGACACTCTTCGGACTAAAATTTATAACCTTTCATTATTTTCTTAAGTCGAGGGGAAGTGTCGTCAAGTTTCTTTCTTAAAATCTTTCGTTTGGAAACCAAAATGGAAGTTAAATGGCCTTGGATGAAAAAGGAAAAGGTGGAGGGACCAAAACTGCAAAAAGCTTAAAGTCATTTTTAATAAAAACACCCCACCTAACACTTTCACTTCACATTTATTACACTAACACCTAAAACATCCTACGCCTAAGAATCGTTCATCAAATCCATGTTCTGGATCATCATTTTGTAAGTTGTTTCATAATCTTAACGTGTTTTTAAACATTGGTTTT
This sequence comes from Chrysanthemum makinoi, assembly GCA_910596185.1. Taxonomy (NCBI): domain Eukaryota; kingdom Viridiplantae; phylum Streptophyta; class Magnoliopsida; order Asterales; family Asteraceae; genus Chrysanthemum; species Chrysanthemum makinoi. Next base: position 141,334,969 of record OU343221.1, on the reverse strand, counting down.
GATTTTTACATGAATCCAACGGTCAAAACGTTGTATAATCTTGTTTTTGTGTTCTACGCATACGCGTAAGAACACATGATCAAGATTGTGTGTTTATGGTTAAAAGGACAGTGTCAAAACGTTTCTAATACATCAATGATACCGTTTTAATCATCAAAACTCACCCAGAATCACGAATTGAATGATTTGTGAAATTAGGGTTTATGCGTGGCTTTGGGTATTTTCAAATGTGAACGTTTTTTGGTCATAAATATTGTTGTGTGAGGTTGATATGATAGTGAATTGATGATATCCATGCTTTGAAACAACCCAGATACACTAATTGATTGCAAATTAGAATTTAGGGTTTAATGTTCTTAAGAATTGGGTATTTTCGATTCACTGTGAATTGGATGTTAATACTTGGCTATTACACTTACATGACATATAAGAACTACCGTAAAAATGTTTGGTGCAATCTCTTTGGCTAGAATTGTTATGCGTAATTCTTGAATTTAGGGTTTAAGTTTTACGCGTAAGCCTTTCTACGCGTAAACTGTTTGAGAGTATTTTATGCCATGATCTGTTATATAATGAATGATAATGTTGAAATTGATGCTATGATGATGTTATTTCAGGTTTGCTACTCATAACATTCATAATCAAGGTTGTTAGTACTTCTACGCATAAGGATCACCTTACGCGTAGAAAGTTATGCGTAAGAGAAATCTTACGCGTAACTGCTACGCGTAAGGTTCTACAAAGGGACTACGCGTATCCTGTGAAGGATATTCGTAAACAAGGACTCCTACGCATAAGGTCTACTCTTTTGAGTAAGCCTTACGCGTAGGATTATATACTACTCGCATAAGGTCCTCCCTGTTCTACGTAATATTTCTTACGCAGAAGTCGGATCCTACGCGTAAGCTTACGTCTACGCGTATACTTATCTTGTTTACGCATAAGCTACCATTCCTACGCATAAGCCTTGATCAAACCTTCGTTATGAATTGTTACGCGTGCAAACTTGTAAATAAATAAATCATAACGTCACGAAACCAATAATGTCACTAATAAGCTTAAATGTATAATGTGTTGTGAAAATATGTGATAACATAAACTTTAAAACTTAAAGTTAACTAACTCACGAAATGTTTCACGACGTCATTGAACAATTGGACATACAAGTGACTTAGGACTCGTAACAATCAATGACACAGTACATTCAATAATTAGACAATAAAAACCTTCTGTTGACTAACATTATGTCTTTCGATATGTTGGTTCTTTTGGCTAATGTTATTTCAGATCATGACATGGCTGCTCAAATGATAGTGGATGCACCTGAGGTTCTCACAATTGTCGATATCTTCCCTAATGGCTATCCAAGAAAGATTGTAAAGAACAATCTCAGAGTTGACTTTGAAACCCTCACATGCTCAGAATCTTCTTGCTTGATTGTTGTGGATATTCTAAAGAATCATCCCTACCAGAACATGCTCTCACACTCGCTACAGCATACGGAGATCTACATACAACAATTCTGGAATTCAATGCAAAGGATTAAAGGTCAAAGCGCGGTGACAGTGACGTTAAATCACAAACAAATCACCATCACACATGCAGATTTACGGGCCGTTCTTCTTATTCCTGACATCGAGCCAACCGACTTCTATGCCACACCTACTGAAGAGACAGTTCTGCAATTCCTTATGGATATTGGCTATGATGAAGCTTCAAGAATTATCACTAAGCATTCTCATGTGGAGCTTAAGAACATTCCTCAACCGTGGAGAACCCTCTACATCATCATCACCAAGTCAGTCTCTGGTCGTGACAGTGGCTATGAGCATCCCAAGCTCATGGAGCTGCAAATATTTTGGTCATTAATCAACAAGAAGGACATCGAAATTGAAGCTCTGATATGGGATGACATGATGTCATTTCTCAAAAAGCTTGGCTCAAAGATTCCCTATGTCAGATACACAAAGCTGTTGATCCAGAGAGCACTTGGACTTCATCCTGATATTCTCAAGAGGCTCAATGACCCTGACAATCATGACATGTTGACTGAACCCATCCTATCAGTCAGAATCAAGGAATCGTCAACAAAGAAACAGGGTGATGTGTTACCTGATCACCTTCTGACTAACGAAATCAAAAAACTCGAGACATACAAAAGGTATCAGGTAGCAGTAAGAGAAGGCAAAGTTGGTCATCTAGATGAGAAGTCTTCTGGTACTCCTATAAGGAAAACCAGAAGAGGAAGTGGAGGAAGTGCTGCAAGCACTGAGAGTCAGAGGACGTTCCCCAGAAGGAATCCTCCACGAAAGAGGACAGTTCCCGCCAAGGAAGCTGTTCCTATTCCCGTATCTAAGCCTGAACCGCAGAGAAAGCTAATGGACGAGGACTCGGAGGGTACTGAATCAGATGAAGAGACTTTTTACGTTGAAATTGCTGAAGATGAAACTACAACGGTATCTAAACCTCCTAGTCCTCCAGCTGATCAAGGAAAAGGGAAGACTCCAGTACTTGTGCCGTATGAAGAAAGCTCAAGCTCAAATGAAGAGCAAATGGATAAATCATACAGGAAGAAGTTCAAATTCGTTAGACTTCAACACGTTGCACAACAATTTGCTCAAGAACAAATGGGTGGCCCCGGAGGGTCGAGTGGTGGAGCTCAACCTTCACCAGGTCCTGATGCGGTTAATCAACCCAATAAGGGATCTGGTGCCACCACTTTGGAGCAACAACAAAAGCCCGTGGAAGAAACTATTGAGCATGACTTTGAGGAACCTGATAAAGATAAGTCCGAGAAAGATGAGGGTGACAAAGAAAAGACTGAGACGTAAAAGACCAAGAGAAAGAAAAGTCGAGATGATATGATTATGATAAGTTTATGCTAGACAGTCCTGCTCGCTCAGAGGAGAAAACCTCTGCACCTCCAAAGGATCCAGAGTCTCCTCATGTCTCTTCATCATCAGATTCGTCTTCTCACTCTTCACCACCACCATTAAAGAAATCAACCAAATCATCATCCAGATCAGTGAAGAAGCCAACTCCAACTTGGATCTCTCAATCAAATAATTGAATCGTTAAAGCTGTAAAACGAGTCAGAAAGAAAGACGTGCTCTTCAAGAAAATGAATTTCTTCGCTGATCAGATACAGTATCTTCATGATGAGCAAGACAAGATGCAAGTTGAAAGGGAGTATGTACAGAAGCTTATGAAGGATGATCTTCAAGGGAGCATGGACGAGATGATAAAAGGATACACTCACAAGTTCTTAATGGAGGTCGTTCCGAAACTGACAAAGGAGATGTATACCAGACAACTTTATCCGAATCTCTTACATTTAGCCAAGCAAGCCATGAAATCAACTCCAATGAATTTGAGCATCAATCCAGTTGAAACTACAATCTTCTCAGATGATGAATTGGTGAACCGGCTAGTAGCCCAAATGTCGAAACGCTCGCAACGCTTTTCCTACGAAGCTAAGTTGTTTGAAGCATTGCTGGAATACCAACTCAAGTCATCATTGAGAGAAGAAGTCAGGCCTAAACGTTCAAGAGACGACGAAGACAAAGATCAAGATAAGGATAAGGAGCCTAAACGAACAAAGAAGTCTGGTGAATCATCTTCCATTCAGTACTCAATGCAACCTCCACCACAAAGGACTCCTGCTCAACAAAGATCCCTCCTCCCTTTTAGCGATAAACCTCAGATTCTCGAGACACCACCCCGCACTGAAAACCGGTGACCACTTTGAGTATATGGGTGGTGACGATGAGGAATACCATGAGCCCCAACAACAACCCCCTCTCCCGAAAAGTACAGTAAAACAGAATCCTCATCTAGGCCTAAGAAACAGAAGAAGAAGGCGCCCAAGGCTGACGTCCTATCATGGCTAGATGAAGATAACACAGAGGAATTTGAATGGTTTTCTACACTTGTTAATTCCACTCCCTACCCAGCTGAAGGTCAAGAGGTTACAGAATGTAGTACATTGGAGCATGCAAAATTTCTACAAGAAAAATTCCGTGTGAAGAAGATGACAAAATCCGAGTTAAATCGAATCAAGAATGAAGCATTTCAACTTCTAACAGCTCGGAAAGTGCCATCGAGGTAGAATATCACCTTGATAATATTGCACGAGCCATGTCTAACAACATGGATTGGCTCAACCCAGAAGCAAACATCGACTTCACTCAACGGGACAATCCTCCATATTACACAGACTGGTCTAAACCTCTCCCTACAATTGGCCAACCTGATCAAGCCTAGGATTCCATTCCAATATTTCTTCAACAAAGACTTGGAATTTCTTCTACACGGTGGCGATGGTTCAAGGAAATATGCTACATCTCTGACACTTCCATTCCCGCACCAATACTCAAACTGCATAGCCATCGAGGAACGAGCTAACCACATGTTTTCCAACAACGTGGAAGAGTATGACCGTGATGCAATGTATGGGATTCACCATTGGCCGGAAAGCCGAAGAATCTACTACAGAAGCTGCCAGGTCCAGAAGTCTCAACATGCAGTGTTCAGTACTAAAAGTATCGTTGCCATCAAACACGTTGATCTTTCGTCCAAATGGGACTACACTTTTATCAAGAAGATTGTGGTCAAAAGGCAAGACGAAAGGGATTATGCATTCTCTGAAGCTGACTTTGAGAATTTGTCTATCAACGACATCGAAGACATGTACCTTGCCAAAGTACAGGGTCGTATGAGACAATTCTCCACTGAAGTACAACGTGAATTCATCAAGTCAGTGCTCATCTTCATCAGACGCATAGTTATCAAAGAACGTGTAGAAGATCTCCAGCTTGCAATAGAATCTTATCAAACCCGTGTCAACTTCACTCCACCACAGCTTGATCTTCCCGACATCAACCAGCTCTCCCAATATACACTCATCAGCAAACCATTCGGCGTCGTTTACCGCAGTGAACTTCAAAGAAATTGCTTGATGGCGTGTAGAGATCTTCACAAGTTTGGGGATCACACTTTGAAGATGGTTAGGGACGGATTGGCTTACAGGTTGAAGGATATACGTCAAAAGATTGGGTCTCCTAAGCGATGGAATTCTCAGGATCGAAGGGATGTGAGGAGGATCATCACAATGATTGATGAACGGTTGTATCGAAGGGATCAGTTCAGAAGATTGGAAAGCTTTGTTGGTGGTCGATTAATATCACCAGCTTTCAACGCCCAGTTCACACTCCTGGCAACATCACTGGACTACCTGGTACCCCTTGAACTGCTTCTTTCATTATACTTTTGGATGTATAATTTATTATGACAATGGCTTGTGCACACATTACAGTGTACAACCCGCACTTGTAAATAAAGGACCTTGTAGTACGCTTCAGTGCCTCAATCCTTATAAAAGGAGCGAAAGCTACTTACTTTTGAGTAAAACCTATCAAACCTTTCACTTTTCAAGGTTTTGCTCAAAAGAACAAGTATTTTCCCTTATGATTTTCAAAACCTCAACCGTTTATATCACTCGTTGAGGGGGAGTACTTGACTAAAATCTTTGTTCACAAATTGTTCACAGTGGTCATTCTTCCCGCAACACTTGAAATGGTCATATTTATTCTCAACTTTTCAAAAATAACATTTTATATGCCATTTTTGAGGGGGAGAAAATTATGTGATAAGAAATATGTTGTGTAAATGTAAATGAATCTGTGTGCTATAGAATTAACCCACGAATTGACGATACTTAACTGTTAGTAACTCGAAAAGACTTGTCCGGGACGGGTAATAATTTCAAGCTAGTTCGCTAGTGATGTAAACGTGTCTCGCAAAAGACTTGTCCGAGTAGAATGTACCATTCGAGAAACTCTTGGTAGACATGAACCTTGACGGGTTTGACAACCTTTCGGGGTTGTCCACACCTTCAAGATAGTTATTAGAACTAGTTGTCACCTAAAAGCTGACAATGCAACTCTTTAACTATGCCACGTAACCGTGTCTCGCGGGGAATGTCTATCTTGAGTCGATCAATTCAAAAGTGCGCGCTCTTTCCTCACTGTGCAGATTTATGTCTAAACTCTAAAGCACATGTGGAGGGGGAGTATTTCTGCTAAAAGATAAAACTCTCACAGTGGTTCAAACATGTTTTCATTTACAAACCCTTTGAGATATTTTCTTGAAAATGGTTTTATGGCAATGGAGTTATAAGGTGATTAAGGTTAGGAATAACCGTCCTATGATCCACCAGAGCCGGAGTGATCTACCCAAGGACACCACAAATAGTTAGAATTTAGAAGTCCTTAGGTATGATTGTAAAAAAGGAGAAAATGAGAATCGGAGAAAGAAGGAGTTGAAGAATTAAAAAGAAATGCTAAGAAAAGGGTGAAAAGAAATAGCCCTCCAGATTATTCAACTTAGGGCGCATAATCGGGTTCAATTCATATGCTACTGGTTGTCACTAGCTGACACGGGTATTGAAGATTAAAAGTCGTCATGGACCTAGTGACGCATGCACTAAACTTTCTTAGCCACTCAAGTTTCTCTCAACAGAATCTTGTTTCATTCTCACAGGGAACCCTACGTAAACTATCGGCTTTCTCTTAGAGATTGCTGATATTGAAGAAGGAGACCCTCTCCCTAGTCTCCGCTCAGGAAAACCAAAACGCACTATTGAGTCTAGAGCCACGAGATTCATCAAAAGATATCTTAGGTACACTTGACATTTCATCACTTGATGTTCAACAATAAGAACATCAGTGGTACGTTATCGAGTCCTTCACAGATCTTAGCAATCTGTCGAGAACATTTATGAGAGGTTCACAATTGTGATCCTCAGTGATTGAATGGAAACTCCTGCCAGGGTCAACATCAAACAGCCCTGACAGCAGGTCACTTCGGTAACTCCCCGTGGATTACGCTTAGTGTGTCTCAAACGGTCTACAGTCATGAGGTGATGCTTCGGTGTACCTCAGCGACTCATCTGAACCGTAGTTGTACTTCGGTACATCGTGTTATCTCACTTGTGGGACTCCGGTTCAGGAACGGCCTTTGTAAGAATTAGAGTTGTGTTTTCACACTATGCTATTAACACTCTCGAAGTTTAAACTTGTAAGTGCCGGAATCCGCTTATTACTAACCGTTTTAATGTTTTCTTCTTATGGAAGCTCTGAGCGGAATGATCGCAGATTCCTCTCATGCTCACGCCAACATCATCACTAATGGAAGTTCTATCCAAAAGCAAAACAATGTCAATGATTCTTCGTCAAACTAAAGAATCTACAAAGTTAAAGACTTAAAGAACTTCATCAGTACTGAATTCCAACGCCAAAAGAGCGTGTGAGCATGTTGAAGAATGACGTGGAGACACTGAGCAGAAAGCAGACTGAGGCAGACTTGATGCTGATAACAACATACTATCACTTTCATCACAAAGAACAATGATCAAAGAACAAAGTTAAAGATGACGTCAAAGCATAAATGTTCAAAGAAAATTATCTCTCTACACTGGGGAGGTTGTTCGAATCAAGGCAATTCTTCTCACAATAAAGAAGAATGTCAGAAGACGTCAAAGCTTCTATTACATCAACGCCTTCACCGTTTTCATCACTAACACTTAGGGGGAGATTGTTGGAATCACTCCTAAACCATAATCAAGTGTTAGTAATTTATATGTAATAGTTAGCTTAATTATGGCCTTTATGTTTGTTATTAGCCTTAAGCTTATGTAGAAGGCCCATGAGCTTAGGCCCATGTCCAATAAGGAAAGGATGGGAACTAGGAGTGTTGCCCTAGCTTCCCTCCTATAAATACCCTTGTAAACCTTCATTTGAAGGTTGGTTGTTCAAGTTATTCTCTTCATTACACTCTACGCCTAACCAACATAGTATTTCGTGTGTGTGTGTGTGAATCTTGTTCAATCGTCTCTCTATTTCTTTCTATATTGCTTATGTTGTAAAAATAGTGACCTAACAATTCTTAAATATCTCACATGCACATTTTCAATTAAAGGTAAAATGTCGAGGCCTATCTCAAAATTTTAAGATATCACCCCTTAGACAAAAACAAAATGGATAGTTATCTTTCAAGTTTGGGAAAATGGGCATGTTCAGTAAAGCAAGAGTGATGTCACCTATAAGAGATTGATCTTCCTAGATTCTCACATACTCAGTCTTGTTATATTTCTCTATTTTTAGCCTTTTTCTTATGTTTATTTACTTGTTACACATATACTAATTTCATGTCACTATAGGGAACCAAGGTTGGTGCAGTTATATAAGACAACAACAACATACGCTTGTTTTCCAAACTACTTAAACCATATAAGAGATATTATGTCTCAAGTTTAAGGGTCACAAGAACTAATAAAAAATACCGTATTAGCTCATACATATACTCATGGGTTATTAGTAGCAAACTCTTGTCGAGCCATTAGTTGAGTTTATCCATATTTCACTTCATTGTGAATTCGAGTTCACAAAATTTTATGACCTATACAAATATGCTGACTCAGAGTCTCCACAAAATAACTTATCATTATCTCTTCCTAAAAAAATATGTACTATTCATTTAAACAAGCTATTAATTTGTTTCTTATTCAAAATATAGATGTCAGGGGTGTTGTTTTGTAATGCTTTCCAAGTGAAGAGCAAGGATCACCAGTAATCACAAAAAAGGATATTGTCATTGTGGATGAAGAGTAAGATGACTTAGTCCTTTGTATGTGCCATTAATATTTTGTCCTAACGTTCCAATCATTTCTTTATTACAGGAAAAATTTGTTGATACTGTCATTATGGAATCAGTATGATGAGAATGAGGGAAACACCCTAGCTGAGATGATTGGATCAGGAGTTATGATCTTTGGCATGAGGCTCAAACTGACTACATTTAACTTGAAGTGGCATACTTATGTACATAAATAAAAACCAAAATGTATCAATTGTAATTTCTTTAATCAATGCAAAGTTTTATAAATAAATGGACTTTATTCAGGTCTCTGATTGACTACAAGAGGAGGTTCGGGATTTATGATCGACCGCCTGTTACTCGTGACTTACAAATGCAACAATGGTAATTTGGTCAATATTACAATGTATGTATAATAGTTTAAGTATACTTTTGTTTTAGCACCTTTTTATGTACATTTTCAAATGTAAGGTACAATGCGAACAAATATGAACTCCGGCAGCTACTCAGCATGAAAACTACAAGAATAGTGACATCTTACTCCCATATCCAAAGGATGAAGATATCATTTCACTTGTTGCAGTTGTCACTTCATTAAGAACTGTAAGTGGTTGTATTTATTTTGTAAGGATACCTAAATATCTTGAGACTATATGCATACTTAACTATACAATATTACTTAAAAAATAGCTAAGTGCAAGTTGGATCAAAGGGAGGATAAGCCTTCCTAGGAAAGACAGGGGCACATGGTTTCCAGCTTGCACCAACTGTAAAAAATCATTGGAAGCAGATCTTACTTGGATTGTTACTTATCCATCATGTCACCAAGAATCTTAAGAAGAAGAATTGTAAGGATCACTTTTATTCTTACATGTTAAATATTCTGAATGTGTAGTCCATATTGATTTTTACCTAATGATAATGTGTGAATACATTGAGCATATCTAGAATGACCATTCAGATAGAGGATGGAACAACAAGTTTGTGTGCAACTATATGCACACCTGATGTAATATATAGGATTTCACAAACACATCAAACCAAATACATAAGGGGCGTATACAAAATGTTTAGAGAGAGAAAGTTCTAGAGAGAGAAAGGGAAGAGAGTTGGGAACTATGTGAAACAAAGAAAAATGGTATTGAAGCTCCAACCCTCTACCTTGGGAGGTAGAGGGTATTTATAGTGTGTTACAATAAACGCCACCTACGGGCTGTGGATCAGGCATACAGTGAGTAAAGACCCGTCCGTCCTCCACGGTGTTACTTAACAAACTACTTAATAACATAACTTGACTACGACTACGAGCTTTCTAACGAATACATATACTTGAGGTGACCGACCCTTTAATGACTGAATTTTCTAATTCTTAACAATCTCCCCCTAAGGGAGGTCACCTCAATTTACAATGAATACAAACAGATATTACATTAGATTATTCTTGGATTCTTGATTAAGTTCTTTGCTCAGTAGCTCGTAGTCTTTGATTCTTCATATTTTGCATGTTTGGATAATTCAAGTGGAGGTCTTTAACTGATCCACGTGATAATGAGTTTTTTTGCCAGCTTTGAGATCATCAGCTTGCATAAATCTCTGACTCTTCCATTGTGGTGTTGACTTTGTGTGATGTTGTGACAGTGGACCGACATGCTCACATTCTGGATCATGAAATCTTTTCATCAGAGTAGCGGAAGCTTTAGTTGATTCATGATATTTGCATCAGCGTGGCAGAAGCATGAAGTGAGAACATCAGAGTCATTGATGCACTAATCATAATTTCTTTGAAAATAAATGTGTTGTGTGAGCATGCGGCTATGGATTGACCTCTCCATTCTGATCAGCTGCAAACGTCGGGCGTACCTGCATACAACAGTTAGCAATAAAGCGCACGAAAGTGTCTTTGAATACTTTCGTTGAATTGAGGTACATGGCCCACGGTTCCCCCGTTGATCAAGATAAGTACTGCTGTGATCAAGTATAATTCGAAGAATCTCCTTGACAGTGGTTTCGCATGCTCTAGCTGTTCTCAAGCCGAACGTCTCAAAGAAGACAATACGGAGTGAGTGAACCAGCAAATTTGAGATTCACTGATTGATGAAAAGAGATTTGAAAAACAATCGAGTACTGCTCAATAAAGTGTTTTTGCAATACAACGAGGGTTTTTGAGAAAAATCAATTATCAATCATAAACACCTTTTATATTTGAAATATTAATACACAGTCGATGTGCTAAAGAAAATAATTTTTAAGCACAACGACCGGTTTTCAAAGGTATCCGTCAATCCATAACCTGAACCAGGATTGATTCATAAGTTTGAATCGCCCCATTGTTTATGTTCAGTTGTCACATGGTTGATCTATTGGATAGATCTCACATGCCACCTACCAAGAGCTTGTTTGATGTTGGCTCTAGAAGGCTTTCCATCTTCATTGTAAATATGTTTGCATATCACTCAGATGTTCTGGTAATACCACAAGGATAATGCGTAGGACTCTTAATATATAATCTCTCTTTCCACATTGTGTAAAACAGAGAGTCTTCATTGACAGTGTCCTAATGAGATTTATTTGATGATCTTGTAGCTCTAGACTCAATTGTGCACTTTTGGTTTCTTATGTCGGAGACTAGGGAGAGAGTCTCTTTCTTCAATATCAGCTATCTGTAAGAGAAAGTCGATAGATTATGTAGGTTCCCCGTGAGAATGAAACAAGTCCCTTTTAAGAGAAACTTGAGTAGCTTGGGAAGTTGTAGTGCAGTGCGTCACTGGGTCCATGACGTCTTGTCTTCAATACCGGTGTTACCTTAGTAACAACCAGTAGCATACGTATTGAACCCGGTTTCTGCCCTAAGGTTGAATAATTTGAGGGCTATTTATTTTCACCCTTTCTCATTCAATTCTTTTTCATTCTTCAACCCCTTCAGAGCTTACCGAGACTTCATAACTAGAACCTTGTTGGGTTTATTCCAGTTCTAGCTCTTTCTCAGTCCGCACTCTTCCCATATCTCACTTTTCTCCTTTTTTCATCATACCTAAGGACTCTACTCTAACTAGTGGATTGTCCCTGGGTAGATCCCTCCGGCTCTGGCGGGATCGTGGGAATGAATACCTAATCTAACCATCCTTATAACTCCATACATAAAGTAAATTTGGTTGGTTTATTTGGTATTGTTCATCTGCCATTGGAACCAATTGAAAAGTATTTGAAAATCAATCCAAGTACTTGTGATACATGATCAAAACAATTTGTACCTGAATCGTTTTTTATATTTTAGAAAACGGCTCCCCCTCAACATGTGCATCATATGTTTGAAATCATTTTGGCACATGGAGGAAAGAGGGAGAATTCACTTCTTTGATAAATATTTTCTAAAAATCTCGACATTACTTTCCTGATCAAAATCAGTGTTTCAATACAGTTGAAGATATTTTCGGGAAAGAATGTGGTTTTCAACAATTTGCTCCCCCTCGATATGTGCATCTGATTTTGAAATTGTTTAGCACATATTAGGAAAACCGACTTAGAGACAAACCACTAATGTTTTAATCCATTTTGGTTTGATATAAATGCTTCCCCTTAACATGTGCATGGAAAATTTGAAATCGTTTGGCACATGCAGGGAGGAGAGCTTGTTAATCACGTATAAAACCATTTATCAAATTATCAGTTTAAATCCAATTTAAATCACAAATTCTCCCCCGATCATAATTTTCAAATCCTTTGAGAGTTGTGATCTCTATTGATTTAAATTAAATTTTGAGAGTTTTTGAGGAGAATAGTGACTTGCTTTTGAAAGACATTTTAACTGATAAGGATTAGATTTTGAGACTTTAAACTCCATTGACCACTCATGCATAAATATCTTTTGAGAACATAACAATAGCCAAGGTCTTGAACCACTTGTATAAAACATTGTTCATTTTAATTATCCAAAAGTAGACCTTGCTTTTTTACGTGCCAATTGTTTGAAAAAATAGCCTTTTTGATTGAATTGAAATCATTCCCCCCCTCAATCAATGACATGAGTTGTTGATTGAGTGTTAGAGATTTTGACAAAGATAAGCCCGGATGATTTTCAAAAGTAGAGTACGAGGTATTTTCAAAGCAATTTTTTTTTCATTCGATGACAAATATTTTTCAAAAGAATCATTAGACGGAAAAATATTTGGAAAGAAAAACATTTGTCTTTTTGGTGACAAACATTTGTTTTAAGAATCAGAGCATGAGATTTGAAAAATAAGATTAAGCATGGCTCTGTTCTTTACTTTTAAAACGGGTTACTGCATGAAATGAAAATAAACCACCATTTTTCTCGGCCTCATTTTTTTTAAAGCAATTTATGTACATTCAAAGAACATCTAAAAACCCGTGACATTCTTTGAATGTCAACACAAAGTCCGTAGATGATATCGAATAAAGAAAAACATGACAAAATAACAATATTTTTTGGTATTTTTCAAAAATTTCTAAATTTTTATGGATTTTTGAAGTTTTATATTTTTCTATTTTCTTTTGTGGGTTTTATAATTTTGTATTTTGCTTTTTTTTTTAAAATATATACAAGAGATAGATGAAGCAAGACCTTTACTCCTCGTCTTCCTCTTGAAGACGTTTGAGTGTTTCTGGTTGTAGACTCTTTAGACCAAGTCGTGGAAGGATAAACTCAAAACGTTCTCTAGGAAGAGCTTTGGTGAAGATGTCGGCTAACTGGTATTCAGACCTCACAAAATAGAGTTCTACCATACCTTTTTCCACTTGTTCCCGAATGAAATGATGTCGAATGTCAATGTGCTTTGCTCTTAAATGTTGAACGTTGTTGCAAGATAGAGCAATGGCACTTTTGTTATCACAATACAAAGGGATTTTGTTGAATTCAAAGCCATAGTCAGATAATTGGGATCTCATCCATAGGATTTGAGCACAACAAGATGACATGGCTATGTATTCAGCCTCAGAGGATATAGAAGTAATCGTTTGTTTCTTTGAAGACCAGCTCACAAGCTTATCACCCAAAAACTGAGCACCTCGGACGTTTCGACGTGTATCTTGACATCCTTCATGGTCGCAGATCTGCATAGGCTGTTAGTTTCATACCGGTGTCCTTCGGGTACCAAAGTCCCATGTTGATGGTTCCTTGGAGATATCGAAAGACCCGTTTAACCGCTTCTAGGTGCTTTCTGGTAGGCTTAGCCTGGTATCTAGCACACATGCATACAGCGAACAGAATATCAGTCTTCATCGGGTTGTGAGGTACATTAGGGATCCAATCATACTACGATATTTCGTTTGATCTACTATGATCCCTGAGTGGTCCTCATCCAGTTTGGTACGTTCCACCATGGGAGTGTCAACGGTGTCACAAGTGTCAAATCCAAATTTCTTTAAGATTTCATTTGCATATTTAGATTGATTGATAAAAATGCCTCCAGGACTTTGTGAAATTTGTAATCCCAAGAAAAATGACATTTGTCCCATCGTTGACATTTGAAATTTGGAGCCCATCTCCTTAGAAAAACGGTCACATTCATTGGGGTCAGTTGAGGCAAAAATAATATCATCAACATAGATTTGAACGTGAATTAAATGTTTGCCCGACTTTCTGGTGAACAATGTCGGATCAACTGCTCCTTTGCTGAATCCAGAGGATAGAAGAAACTTTGACAGCGTATCATACCATGCCCTTGGAGCTTGCTTCAAACCATAAAGAGCCTTCTTCAAGCGATAGACATGAGTAGGATGCTCTAGATTCACAAAACCTTCAGGTTGGCGACGATACGACTTCTTTAAGATCTCCTAAGAAAAGCCGCCTTTACATCCATCTGATAGACTACCATGTTCTTACTTGCAGGATTAGCCAAGAAGATTCTGATTGCCTCGATACGAGCAACTGGAGCAAATGATTCTTCAAAGTCAATACCCTCCTCTTGACGGTATCCTTTTGCAACCAATCGAGCCTTGTTCTTTAATACATCACCATGCTCATCAAGTTTTACTTTGAAGATCTACTTTAGAGCAATGATCATAGCACAATCAGGAGTAGGTACTAATTCCCATACATCTAATCGATCAAACTCATGAATTTCTTCTTGCATGGCATTGAACCAGTTGTCTTCATTCATTGCAGTTTTAACGTCTTTTGGTTCGACCTTGGATAGTACAGAGTTGAAGAAGCACCATAAGGCATCAGTTGCTAGTTGTTTACGAGTGGATACTGGACGAGAGGGATTTCCAATGATTTTGTCCAATGGATGATCATGTGTCCATTTTCTAAGGTGTTCGTGTGGTTGTTGTTGAGGAACTGAAGTAGCAGAGTCGTTTTCTCCTGATGAAGATGGTTCTGATGATGGTTCCGGAGAAAATATGTTCTCAAAGGGGGCATCTTCGGGAGTAGCAAAGGGATTATCTCCATCAAAGGTGCCAGACACAATTCCATGATGTACACTTGATGATTGATGATTTGTTGATGAGACAGAGTGATCAGCAGCAGGCGCTTCTTGACTTAATGACATAGAAACTGAAGGGTTGACTTCATTGACAGGGATAGGAGCAGCCTCTGTTGATGGAATTGACAAATCATTAGCAATTGGCTCATAGTGTTCATCAAACATTGGATCAAACAAATTCTTCAAATCATCTTCTGAAGGAGGTACATAAGGAGTTGCTGGCGAAGAATCGAATACAAGAGTAGAACTGATGGGACTACTTGATAAAGGTTGTGATGCGGGTCCAGAACTGGGTTGTCCTGGAGCCATTTGACCGGTCACTCATCGAACGTGGACGTGAATTGTTTCCTTGATATTTCGGGTTCTTTTGTTGTAGATTCGGTATCCTTTTCTGCTTGGTGCATATCCTACAAAAACTCCAATGTCGCTTTAGCTTTAAGTTTGCCTAAGTCTTGGCCCTCATTAGTTGGATAACACAATGCACCAAACACACGAAGGAATGAAAGATTAGGTTTTCGATTGTGGACAAGTTCATATGGAGTTTTTCCATGAGAACTGTGAATAAGGGATCGATTTTGAGTGTAGCATGCAGTGGCAATGGCTTCAGCCCAGAGAAACATTGGAACCTTTGAGTAAATCAGCATTGTTCTAGCGGCTTCCACAAGAGTTCGATTTCGTCTTTCAACTACATCGTTCTGTTGAGGAGTTCGTGGAACACTTCTTTGATGACTGATTCCAACACTTTCATAAAACTCACTAAGTTCTTTGTTAACAAACTCATTCCCATTGTCTCGTTCGGATGATTCTGATAGTTTTATTAAGTCAACCTGCAATTTGTTTGATAAGTTTGATGATGATATCCGGAGTTTCATCCTTTGTCCTTAAGAACTTAACCCAAGTAAATCGAGAGTAATCATCAACCACAACTAACACATATTTCTTCCCGTAAATATTCTGCACTCTCATGGGTCCACATAAATCCATGTGAATGGTATGAAGAACTTCCATAACTGAGTTTGTAGGTTTGGGTTTATGGGCATACTTCTTGCTTTTTCCCAATTGGCATGCTGAACAAAGATGATCCTTTTCATACTTTAGTCTAGGTAAGCCTATTACTAAGTCCTTTCGGGAGAGATCATTTATGGTGCCGAATTTCAAGTGATTGAGACTACGATGCCATAACCATGACTTTGTTTTCAAAGCCTTTGACAACAAGCAAATTGGATAAGACTTCATCATATCTTCGATAGAGATGGTGTATAGGTTTGAACCTCGTGTTCCTCTTAAAAGTTCCACACCATCAAGTTCTCTAACAAAACAAGTATGTTTTCTGAAGGCTACTTCAAGATCAGAATCACAGAATTGACCGACAGAAAATAAGTTATGACCAAGACCTTCAACATAATATACCCTGGAGATTACACTTTCACCAACAACATAATCTCCATAACCCATAATTGCACCAAAATGATCATTCCCGAATCTAACAGTCCCGATGAATTTACTCACAAAGTTCATGAGCCGTGACCGGTCTCTAGTCATATGCTTGGAAAGCTGAGTCTAGGTACCACGAACGATTTGAACGATCTTCGTTGAACACGAAAAGAATGGATAATTGGATAATTGGGATCCCCATGCAAGAATGGGTTCCATTTGGTTAGTAACAAAGTGATTGGAACACCCACATCAAAAGTAGAAACAATGGAATCATCAGGGATAGATGCAGTGCTAGTGTCCATATTTGACCTATTCAAAGTATGTTCACTTCTTAAAGGAATAGTTCTACCAAGAAGCATCCATTTCCTAATGGGCATTGATCTAGATAATTTAGGGCACAACTCACTAAGATTGAATTTATGGCCAAGAGGTATCCATTGATATCCTATGTTACTAAATTTCCTTCCTGTGGGTTTCCAATGTTTTCTAACCTTCTTCCGCCATTGCTTTCTAGCCTTCTTAGCTTGATTTTTGGCATTAACAATCTTAACAGGGCATTTAACAAAATTACTCACATCATTCACAACACATTCATGATTAACACCAGAAATCAAACATTCATTACATGTTTTGCATGTAGTAGTAGAATTAGAATTAATTACAGTACGCTTAAAGCTAATACTAGAATCAACACGATTCGTTTTATTTAATTCCAACTTAAAGTTCCTAGGGTGGTCTTCTACTTTCCTCCATTGATTACTCTAGCTTGCAGGTCCTATCTTGCTCTGTATTGCCTTGAGGCTTTGACCGCCGCTTTGGTGTCACTTTTACTCCTCGAGAGGAATGGGAACATTAGTTGGTTTTGCTACCTCTTGCATTTTAGGTTTAGAAGTGCTGG
>OU343221.1:141298185-141317436 GCA_910596185.1 Chrysanthemum makinoi | reverse complement strand
GATCTGAACTACTTGAAGGCACATTGAAGCTTACATGCTTAACTTTAGGCACTGAGTGAGGCATATCAAGATTGGCATTTTTAAAATTAGGCATAGAACAAGACACAACTATTTTATCCTTCTTACCATCGGGTTTAGGGCATGTTGCTCTTAAGCATTCTAACAGCTCTTGAGATCGTTTGGCTTGAATGCAAGCAAACCTAATTTCACTATCAAGGGGCTTATTTATGAAATCCTCCTCTACAATTTCACGGAGACATTCTAGACTATCCTTAAGATGAACGAAATATTTATAAAATGCCAGTTCATTATTTCTAAGATGATGAGGAATGTATTTAACAGTCACAGTATATTTAGAATCTGCAGATGACATTGACGCAACATTCTCATTAAAGACAAGTGGCATTTTCCCTTTTACCCGACTCCTCAGATTCTCAATTTCCTTTTGTAAAGACGTTATTTTTTCGTTGTTCTTGTCACGAGTGACTTTCATTGAATCATATAACTCTTTAAAGTGTAGTTTAACTTTTTCATTTTCTTCTAGAAAACTCTCATTTTCCTTTTGTAAAGCATTAACCAAGTTTTGAAGATGAAAAGTTTGAGAACACTGAGAATCTAAAGGAGGAGGTATTTGGGAACCAGTCACATTGTTCTTTTCACCCTTTAATTGTGAAATTTGGGTTCTCATTTTTCTGATCGTTACAATGGGCTCGAATCGTTCATCACGCTTTGCTGATTCAAAAACTGCATCAAAGTCAGGAGCATCCAAGGATATCTTGATATTTGAGGTTTTAACATTTTCTTTTAGATGTTGATATTTTAATTGCAAAGCAAGATGCTCAACTTCCAATTTAGAAAACTGTTTCACCAGGTTATCATGATCATCCCGTTCAAATTTCTCATGCAATTTCGAGTTAGTTTTCTCAAGCTCAATGACACGATCATGGGAGACTTTCAGAGCAACAGACAATTCATGAAATTGAGATGCATTAATTGAACAATTTGTGACAGTGTAAAACACATCTTGAGTGATACATTCAGAAATCAGATTCTCATTTAAGGTATGCAAGTTCTTCCTCTCAATCTCATTATATTTTAATTCTCGCTCATAGTCATAGACCTCAACTATCATTGCATCAAATTCCTTTTCCATTTCTTTAATATCTGAATCCATCCCCTTTTTAAGACTCTCAAATTGACCTTTTAATTGTTTAAAGAAAGGCATGACCTCAGTTAAATAGTATTCTTTAGTTTGCTCAAAACCCCTTTCCCCTTCGGTTATCCCATTAGGTGCAAGCTTAAGATACAAATGTGGGGAATTTGATTTCAATTTCAAGTATGGTATATCGGGTTTTCTTCATCAGTGGTCACTTCAAATTGTCTACATAAGGGTTGATAAAATAGTCAGAGAAAGTCTTCAGCAAGTTGATTCTCACAAGAGTTCAAGTGTTCTTCTTAACAAATTTCTAGTATACGGGCTTATTATTTGTTGCCGATCAAGTATCAAAACCGTAAATGGAAAGGAGACAAGCATCTAAAAGCGAGTAAACTTGATGAACTTAATTCTTCTAAGTGATTGAAGATATCACGGGAAGACAAATGTTATTACAGCAGAGAAACTCAAGGTTTGACTCATGGCGAGTAAACTTGATGAACTTAATTCTTCTAAGTGATTGAAGATATCCAGGTAAAACAAATGTCATGACCAGAGAAACCAAGGTTTTACTCATCAGGCTTTGGTATTCTTATTCCAACTATGTAGGGGAAGAGATGTAAGAGAAAGTTTCTGAAGATAAAAGAGGTACACAAGTATGACATATTCAGGGGAGATAAATGTATGACATGAGGGAGGTGTGTATATCGTATATTTTTAGGTAGGAATGTTTGTACTTCGGATTCTTGAGCTTCATACACGATCATCAGGGAAGAAAAATGTGAACACGGGAGATGTTTTATTCCCTCATGATGTATTCGGAGAGCTCTTGGTATTGGTGTACTTGGTTCTTGAACTTCATACATCATCATCAGAAGAAAATGTGAACATGGGGAGGTGTTTTCATTCCCTTCATGATGTGTATTTGGGAGAGTTCATGAGCATTATACAAAGAGACTGACTACATCAATTCAACTACTTGGGGTAAGTGTTCTCTTGACACCTTTTGAATGGATCGTCAGACTTGAGGGTTATGAAATTTGAGAAGATTATTTATGAGTGGGATGATACGTTGTTGTTCTATTGATGATATAACCCCGAACGAAGAATCTCGATTTTCATTCTTAAAAGGAGCAGTGGGATTTATGATAATGGTGTGCTTTCGTAAACTAGCTAAGGCAAGCTTGAAATAGAGTCAGATTCTCTCATCACATGGATGGTTTGGGGAAGCGCCAAAGTCTCACTTTCAAGTGCCAATTTCTTCTTCGATTCAAGAGTCATGGAAGTTTGGTGAAAGTTTTGGGATGATGACTTCTATCTTCTACAACGGGTCGTTCGATCTTTATCTCTATACTGTATCATCATCTTCTTTAACTATATCATCTATTCTATCCTTGTAAATATTTATCAAAAACCAAATACAAAAATATAAAACCAAAAAAAAGAAAATAGAAAAATATAAAACCATCAAAACCCATAAAATAAAAAATTTGAAAAATTCCAAAAATATGTTTTCATGACATGTTCTAGTATCATAACATCACGGTCTTAGAAATGTCATTCAATAATGGCACGGGACCATAGATGAAGTTCGAACATGAGGTGTAAATATTTCTTTCTAAAACATGTCTCAAAATATGGCTTACGCTTATTTCGTGATCAGGACTTTAATCATGGCTTGCTATTATTTCGATAGCAAACCGCTTTCAAAGAGGAAAGTGCAACGCTAAACCATTTTCTAATATTTTCGTGCACTTATCCTATAAACATATTGAGGAAAGTATGTCGAAGGACTGTTGTTCCTACACAAATGTTTTTTCGTCTAAAATTTTCTCGAGAAAAATATTTGTTGTTTTCAAAGATGGTGGAAAATGAGTTGCTTTAAAAATAATCGATTCTGAGTTTTGTAAAATTGAAAAACTCAATCAATGACTTTAGCGCTTTTAAACTTTTCATAAAATGAGTCATGGATTGAGGGGGATAATGTTTTTCAAATCTACATCATCTAACGGGCTTTCTTAATTATCCTAATATGCTTAATTAAAAATGATGTTAACCTATGTTGAAGGACTAGGTGCCTAGGATATGATTGCTAGGATTAGATGATTAGAGTTTGATGAACACATTATTCCCATACATTTATATGATCTGATTGATATGTTACATTGACTTTTATTAGTCGATTGTTGTTTGGGTGATGTCGACCACCATATATTTGTATGTGTGTTCACTAACGTATGCAGGTATATTGGTATAAAAGAATGTTCCCAATCCGGATCCCACAATTGAAGAAGATTGGATGTCGAAAGGAAAGGGTAACTATTTCCTGGGTTGACAAATGAAGAAACGGAGCTTAATTGGACTTCCATGGAGAGTTGGTATAAATGCAACATAAGAGGTCTCACTGCATCACAGATGGTTTTCTAAGTGATTGAAGAAACGGAGCTTAATTTGACCTTAGTTGGCATTCAAAATGCAACATAAGAAGAAGTCTCACCCATCTGCAGACGTTTTTCTTCCAAGCCCACAAGAACAAAGAAGCTTCTCAACCACCTAACGTGATCTTTAGGCAGATACCATTTTTAAACTATTTTGAATAATTTGATTAAATTGTTTTGAAAATGGAAAAATATTGTTTTGAAAATAAATTGAACTAAATTTTGAATATCACCGGACTTCTTTTTATCAAAACCTAGGTCTCTCAATTATTGACTTCGTCATGATTGAGGGGAGAGTGATTTTAAATAAAATATTTTCAAACGATATTTCTTCACAAAAGTTCCGTTTGTACGAAAATAAGTGGTGATCTAAAGATTTAATGTTATGTCATGGTATGATTTTTCTTTTGAAGCAAGGTCTTTCAAAATGAAATTTTTCTGTTCTTGTTTGATTGTGAAATTGTTTTATTTTACTTAAAGATCTCTTAAAACAATCATACCCGACACTAACAATCTTTAACGCCTGAATTGGTCCTTCTCATTTTTCAAAATTAAATCTTGCCACGTCTTTCCCCAATATCTTTATCGGGAGAGATCGTGATTTAAATCTCAAATCTATTTTAATGGAACCGTTTTAGTCCTTTTAGGCACCTCTCTCCATGTGCCAAACATTTTGAAATACACAATGCACATGTTGAGGAGGAGGATTTATCCAAAAACAAGATGAGCTTTTAAATAAGGCACATATTCTCCCATGTTTTCTAAACCTTATTAAATCACTTGGGATCCAAAATCTCAAAGGGTTTGATATTTTTGATCGGGGGAGAATGTGTGATTTAATAATGAAATTTGATAAAATTTGATAAAAGGTGGTCGTTTTTTTTATTCAATTGTGCAGGCTGCTCTCTCATATGCTAAACGCCAGATCTCGAAGCACATATTGAGGGTAAAGAAAATAAACTATAGAGGTACAAAAGCTTTTATGTTTTAACATAATGTACCTTGATTGAGTTTTCAAATGGTTTCTAAATGGTTGTGTGATCGTGAAAGTTCTTTCAAAAGACTTCTGCCTATGTGATAAAATGATTTCAAATATCCTATGCACATATTGAGGGGAGAATTTTACCAAGAAAATCAAATGGCTTTTTCCATAGAAATTGTGATCAAGAATTTGTTTCAAAGAACTCTTGCCTCCATGTGCAAACAATTTCAATATCATATGCACATGTTGAGGGGGAGCATTTCTAAATGATCAAAACTATTAAGGTACAAAATGCTTTAATTTTGTATCACAAGTACCTTGATTGTTTTTCCAAATGATTTTTCAATTGGTTTTCGAGAAGGAATAACTGTACCAAAAAGACCGACCATTTTACTTTATGTATGGAGTTATAAGGATGGTGAGATTAGGTATTGTTTCACGATCCGCCAGAACCGGAGGGATCTACCAGGGACAATCCACTAGATAGTGTAGAGTCCTTAGGTATGATGAAAAAAGGAGAAAAATGAGAAATGGGAAGAGTGCGGACTGAGACGAGCTAGTAATGGAATAAACCCAACATGGTTCTAGTTATGAAGTCTCAAAGTTAATCAAGGGGTTGAAGAATGAAAAAGAAATGAATATGAAAAAGGGTGAAAAGAAATAGCCCTCCATAATTCAACCTTAGGGCAGAAACCGGGTTCAATACATATGCTACTGGTGTTTACTAAGGTAACACCGGTATTGAAGACAAGACGTCATGGACCCAGTGACGACTGCACTACAACTTCCCAAGCTACTCAAGTTCCTCTTAAAAGGGCTTGTTTCATTCTCACGGGGAACCGACATAATCTATCGACTTTTCTTAGAGATTGATATTTGAAGGAGACCCTCTCCTAGTCTCCCCAGATAGGAACCAAATGTGCACTTTTGAGTCTAGAGCCAAGAGATTATCCACAATATCTCATTAGGACACAACATTAATGAAGACTTGCTGTTTCACACAATGTGGAAAGTAAGTATATATTGTGAGTCCTACGCATTATCCTTGTGGTATTGCCAGAACATCTGAGTGATATGTAAAAATATTCACGATGAAGATGGAAATCCTTCTAGAGCCAACATCAAACAAGCTCTTGGTGGGTGACATGTGAGATCTTGCAAAAGATCAAGCTTGTGACAACTGGATAGAAACGATGGGGAGATTCAATCTTGAATCAACCTTGGTCCAGGAATGGAATTGACGAATACTCTTGGAAAAACCGTTCGATGTGCAAACCTATTTCTCTAGCACTAATGTGTACTTATGTTTTCAAATTCAAAAGTATCTCATTAAAAAATACTTTTAGAAAAACTGTTCGATGTGCGAATCTCTTCTTTTCTCTAGCACATCGAATGTGTACTCATTCTCTAATACAAAAAGTATTTGATTGAAAATTGATCTTTCTCATAAAACCTTCGTCGTATTGCAAAACTCTTTCTTCAAGCAATACACGATTGTTTTTCAAATCATTTTTCATCAATCGTGAATCTCAATTACCTGGTTCACTCAATCCGTTGTCTTCTTTGAGACGTTCGGTTTGAGAACAACTAGAAAGTACCGAAACCCTGTCAAGGAGATTCTTGAATTATACCCGATCACAAAAGTGTACTTGTACTAATCAACGGGAACCGTGGGGCCATGTACTCAATTCAACGAAAGTGATCAAAGATACTTTCATGTGTTTTATTGCTAACTGTTGTTTGCGGTACATTTGACGCTGGTACTGATCAATTGAGGAGTCAATCCAAAGCCGCATGCTCACAACATCCATACTTAATTGAAGAAATCATGACTGGTGCATATCTACATAACCCGCTCGATTTTTATACTATGTTTTCGCTACGCTGCCGCAAATATCATGAGCCAAGAAGCTTCCGCTACTCTGAAGGAAAGATGTCATGATCCAGAAAGTGTGAGCATGTCGGTCCAAAAGTCACAACTTTACATGAAGGCAACATAATAAAGGGTGATCCAGAGATTTATTGTGGCTGATGATCTCAATGAAAGCTCGAAGATCATCAAAGATGTGGACCAGTTAAAGACCTCCACTTAAAGTACAAAAATATGCGGACTTTGAAGAATCGCTACAAAAGCACAAAGATTGCGGAACTTGAAGAATAGAAGTCTACGAGCTCAGAACAGAAGTCAAGAATAGAATGCTAGGATGTAAAATGTATTTCATGGGGTGACCTCCTTTAGGGGGAGATTGTTAGGAATTAGAAAATTCCTTGTTAAAGTGTCGGTCACCCCAATTACGATTTAGCATATGTTAGCTCGTAGACGTGTCGTTATTTACGTTACTTAGTAGTTAATTAGTTAGTTTGTAGCGTAGTTTAGTTTAGTGCAACACCGTGGAGGAAGGACGGGTCTTTACCCACTGTATGCCTGATCCACAGGCCGATAGGAGGTCGTTATGTTTGTAAGTATAAATACCCCTTCCATCCATGGAAGGGGTGGAGCTTTTCAATCTAACCTTACAACTTTTGTGAACCAAGTCTCTACCAAGAAATCTCTCTCTCTCTACTTTCTCTCTCTAATGGATAATATGTATTTTGATCATCCAAGACCACCCGAATCATCAACACAATAAATATATTGATCCTACACCTACATACGTGAGAATATCTTGCCGATTTCTTGCATGTTACCCCCGAACGGACTTTTCGCATTGAGTATAACTTTGATTATGTGACTAGTCATATTTGCTTGGTGTGGTTTACTGTTTTATCTACAAGTTCCGCTACACAGTTAAAACTTCAAAAGTTAGAAGACATGTTAGCTACATCAAAGTTTCGAATCTACTGAAGACGATTGTCAGTTTGGGGGGAAGCTGATTCAGAAACTTCGCCAAAAAAAGGTGTACGAAGAAGCTGCTAAAGACATGCAATATGAATGGAGGGGGGGAGTTGATCTAATTCATACATATTACATCGTTTTCCTACAAGTGAAGAAAAGTTCTCAAGCAGAGGTACAAGATGAAGACAAAGAACGTCAACTATAGTCATCCTTAGCATTTGAAGAGCTTATGAAGACTTTACTTTAAATTTATTTGTACTTGTAGGAAATGCTGTAAGTAATCCCTTATGTCGTCCCATTGGGGGAAGATTATTGGGATCGCTCCTAACAAGTAAATGGAACGACATTTACGAGATTACATTAGTTATCATGTTAGGCACATACGCAGGGACTATAATCGTTAAGTATGTAAAGTCATGTGTATGCTGCCCTACATAAGCCCTCATAGACTTCACTAGGAGGGTGAAGATTAGTATTTATTTTTCACATTTTCATTATCAATAACACATAGTTTTCCCTTCTCTCTCTAACTATGGATGTCATATTCTTCCATCATCCCCGACCTCCCGAATCACAATGTCAACCTTAACTACGATCCTACAGGCTTCGAGTGGGTCTAAGTGGTGGTTTGTGTTATGATATTATAAGATATGTAGTTATGTGTGTACACCACAATAGCTTTTTTTTAATACAACTAGTAATGATTATTGTATGTTTTTCAGGTGGGAATAAGAGCAAAAAAGAGGTGATTTATATGGGTATGATCAAATAGGCGTGTACCTTACGGTTTGGGTGTTGTACAGTACGAATTATCTCGCTTAAAAGTATCTTGATGGAGTAGTTTTCGGTGAGCAGCAGCAGTTTCCGATGAGCAACAGCAGATTCCGGTGGTCTGTTAGTTTTTATGCTTGGAGAGGAATCGAGTTCAATTTAGTTTTGGTGTGCTTATTGTTTTATGGGTTTGTTGATCTGAAAAATGTAATTGGTCTAATAGTTTATAAGTTTCTACTATTGGGTTGTTAAATGTATTTCTAGATAATGATTTGTAAGATTGTTTTTTGAAGAAAAAAAAAGGTTATCCATCTTTGAGTTTGGTCTGTATCTTAATGGAATTATGTAAGTTATCTGACTTTGACTTTGAGTTTGGTCGGAAATTAACAGAAGATGGTGGGTTTGAATGAGAGAAGAAGAAAGAGAAAGGAAGTAAGCGGGAAGTGATGAAGAGATAAATGGGAGAGTGATATTAATAAGTACAAATAAATGATGCATGGTGTACAAGTAATGATGCATACGATGCAATTAAATTAAAAATATACAAGTAATAGAACATAAGGGCATATTTGTAATTTCAAAATTAAACAATAAAATATCTTCACCTAACCTTGTACTTGCACCGGACACATGCCACAAAAAAGCTGGAGTGAAAGCAGTTGAGTATGACCAAAATGAGAAAAGAGTGACAAAATGACCAAAGCATGGACCAATGGGGGTTTTTTTTTGCTTATTTTTTTTTATTCTTTATTGAAAAATATTATTAAATTTTGATTCTTAATTTGTATCGAATTTTGTAAACAAACAATATTTTCAACAAGCACACTATTTTTCTTTTAAACAAATCCCAAATTTTAAGAGTCGTTTGGTAGAGGCCTATGGGAATAAAGGTATTGGTTTGAGAATGATATATTATGTTTGTTTTGTATGTTTTTTTTAAAGAAACCTCTCAATAAATAATACTCATACCTCATTAATATGGTGATTTAATAATACTATTCTCTAGTTGTCTCGAAATTGATAAAAAAAATTATCTTTTTTATAAATAATCACATCAAACTTTTTATATTGAGGCCCTTTATATTATTACCTATTATATTTGATAGTGATATTTACTTTCTTTATATTGTACCAAGTAGGGGTGAGTATAAAAACCGAAAAACCGAATTGAAACCGAAAAAGCCGAACCGAAAAAACCGCCCCATTTGACAAACCGGTGGTGGTGGTTTTGAATTTTCTAAAAACCGAATGTTTGGGGTGGTTTTTGGTTTCATAAGAAAAACCGAATCGAGAAAACCGCCCCGCCGCACCTTTATGTATGTTTTATATTTATCTATATAAGAGCTATGCTATTTAATTTTAAAGATTTGAGTATACATCCAACTTTATCTATTAGAGAAAAAAAGTAATATTGTTGTTTATTATTAATACATTCAAATATGTTATATTAATATATATTATATATTTGTTTTCGAGCAATAATGTTCTTTGAATGCTTTTTATGAAAAAAGTGCAAAGTTCCGCAAAGACATGCATTTTATATTTTAGATTCATGTTTGGTTGTTTTGTACGTTTTTTCGAAGCTTTGGATTGTTGGATATTATGCTATTATTGGTATTTGTTTAAATATTTTTGCTTGAAATCTAGGAATCGTAAACACTATATAAGATTAAAAATAGCTTGTTTTCTAGTAAAAAACCGAATAAAACCTAAAACGAACCGATTAATGTCAAAACCGACACCAAACGGTTTGTAGTTTTAAAATCGAAATATATGGTTCGATTTTTGGTTTTACCATAAAACCGCCCCACCCCGCCCCATGCTCACCCCTACTACCAAGCAATAATTTCTAAAGTAATTAAATCCATTTCTATTACAACTTATACCTGTACCTATACCCATTATGATTTATGAACAACAAACCAAACTGCTCCTTAATCTCATTACAAACCCATCAACAAACCAAATAACCTTGTAAGACTATCTTTATCCATTGGGTTGACAACCGGTTGGGTAGAAAAAAACAAAAAAAATATATATTATATTAGAAGTGAGCAAAAGAATGAAAGGTGAGGCTGGCAATCCGGTTGTTGAGTGATTTGCAAATATGATGCCTAACCTTGCCATATGTCACATTTTTATTGGTAGCTTCAAATTTGTTAACCATTTTTTTGCATGTATTTACTATTTTGTATCATGTTATCAAACCTTTTTGCTTCAAATTTGTTGTTCAACCATTTTGCATGTATTTGTTATCCAAAATGCCAAAAGTCACAATATAAGTGGGCAAATATATTTTCTTCCATTTTCTTATTGGTTATCCATATTCTTGATAAACTAATGGATAATTTACATTAACTTTAGTTTTTTTTAAATAATAATTATATCAATAATTTTAGTTTTCAATTCTCTATAAATATAGTCCATAATCAACATATTTTCATACACCTTCTCAATTCTCATTTCTGGTTTCTTGACTTTTTTATATCTAGTTTATCTCCTATGGATCCTAATTATCCAAATTATTTCCCAAACACCCAAGATATGGAGAATATCAAAGTTTTCTAAACTCTCAGTCTCCAAATCTAAATCAAATGCCTAGTATACCCAATCATGAAACTTCACAAAGTATTTATAGAAATTTGTTTCAAGATTCTCAAAAACCAAGCAGAAGTACCGAAAAAATTGAAAAATGGGAAACCAAAGAAGATATAGCTTTGATGGCAGATGTGTCATGTTAGTAGTGATCCAACCCGTGGAAACAATCAAAGAAAAAGTTCGATGTGGGCAAGAATTTGTCAAATGTATGAGCGCATTTGGTGAGTGAAAATCGATGAAAGGTCGCTTAAACGACTTAGTGAAAACGAAGCAAGTGGTCGCTTATAGGGCAACAGATGCATAAAAACAAGTGGAATGAATTTGAAAGAATTCAACTTGATGCTAAAAAATTTTATGAGGCGGATGGTAGTAAGTTTTAGACTTTGGCAGTATTTAACGGTTATGTGTAAAAATCCCAAGTGGATGTTAAACATAGATCGTGACAATACACGTTCGCATCCTATGGATGAAGAACCTAATGAAGAAAGTGGTGGCAATACGAAAAGATCGAGAACTAGTGAAGAAGGAGAGTATGTTGTTCACTCCAATCAAGAAACACACAAAATAGTGGGTTCAACTATTCAACGACCTATTGGTAGAGACGCCTTAAAAAGAAAGGAAAAGGTAAGGCATCACAATCTTTTTCATCCCCTAATAACGAATTTGTTGAAGAATTGCGTGCAATGAGGATCACTAGGGAAAGTGAAATCGAAGTAACGAATAAAAGGCTCGAGGTAGATAAGAAAGAGAAGAAAGGAGATAAAACGGGAAGAAATGGAGCTTAAACGGGAAGAAAGAGAACTCAAAAAAGAAGAAAGAAAGACTAAAAAGATGTATCTTTTGCAGCTGAATGCTTTGATGGCAAGAGATCATTTGTCACAAGAAGAAGAAGACATGAAGTGTATTCTGTTTGAAATGTTGTATGAAAAGTGATATTTTGAATTATGTTTGTATCAGTATGAATTTTATATTTTCTTATCAATTATGTCATTGGTATCTCTAAATTTATAATTCTTAATTTCTTCATGTTTTGTAATTTCATTTTTTTAATGAACAACGCATTTTATTTCAATTAAAACCTAAAATTATAAAGTGAAAAATTTATTATTACTTTTTTATTATTCAAACCGTTGCTATTTCTAATATATACTTATAAAGTAAATATTTTATTAAATATATAGTTAATAAAAAACTTTGAGTAATTAATTAAATATAAAGAAATAGTATTATATGTTAGGTTGGGTTGTTGATAAATGGTAAAAAAAAACGCATATTGGTTGTGTAGGTGGAAAAAAGAGAAAATAATATTTTATTAAAAGATTGGGTTGTAGTAGGTTGTTGATAAAGATAGTCTAATGATGTGTTTGTTTTAAAAAAAAAGGTCTGAATAGCCTCTGATCGCTTACCAGACGCGGTAAGAGGCGGAGGTCGTTTGTTTTTATTTTCTAGTCAGACGCGGTAAAATGTCAAACGTCTTACCCAGCAAGATGTGGTGATAATCTCTTACTTCCTCTGAACCTTACAAATCCAACTTCAAAACATCAAATAAAATCTTAAAGAACAAAGATAAATAAAGATCTTGATACAAACCCATCATCAATCTTTGGAAAATAAAAATCCCATAATAGAAAAACCTACCTGGTCTCGAAATATTGAAGAAAAAAGATGAAAAGTTGGATTAAAGGGTTCGTTTGGTTTATGTTTCGAAATAAAGAAATGATTATAATGTATTCTTGTTTATGTTTATGCAAAGAAATAAAGAAATGATTATAAAGAAAAGATATGGTGAGAAAGTTTGGTGGCTGCGTATGTGCTTTTGGGTGTGTTAAGTGAAGAGAAATATTAGGATAGTATATTATATAATTAGGTTTAGGGTTAGGTCAATTAGCTGGGCTTATAATTTAGATATTATTGTAGTTCAATTTTGTTTGGGCTAAACATTTTGAGTAGTTAGTTGGGCCAAATATAAAACACAAAGCCTAAGGACCCAATTTTGTATAGTATTAATTTTGTATGTGTCGAGGTAGTTTTCGCGAAACCGATGAATTGAAAAGATAACACGTTGTTGACATGGATGAACCAAAACTGTGTATTTGTGAAATTCAAAATTGATTTTTTTTTTTTAAATATTTTTGTTATATTTAAGCTACTTATTCATTTATTGCTATAGTTTAATATATACTTAAAAAATAATTAAAACCATTTAGACAATTTATAAAAAAAACAAACAACTTTATTTCATTCAAATTCAGACTTTACAACCACCTTATAAGATTCAGACTCGAAACATGTTAATCAAACAAACACACCCTAAATAAAAACAAGTCTAAACACATAAAGTGAATTACTGCACCTATAAAAACCTGCCACGTGGATATTAAACATAAATTTCCTTTTGCACAGCTCCGTTTTGAGCAACACACACCAAGAAACAGCACTTTGATCCCTCCAGGCGCACGTTATCAAAACCCATACCCACTTTCGGCTCACATTAGCACCAGAATGTCAATGTTGTTATCCTACGCACCCCCTTCTTCTTCTCCAATAAACCTAGGGCTTGTTATTCTTATTCTCTCATTATACTCCCAAACAAACCTAACGTCTCAATTTTCATCATCATTATCATTAAATTGCAGGTTTTCATCACCGCATGGACTCCGATCGTAACTACTCAAATCTCTTCAATTTGGAGGTATAATTTGTGTTTCGATTACATTTTGTGTTCTTTTATTTGATGATAGTTTCGCATCGTTTTCTGCTTGTTATTTGTAGTCTATGACGAAATTTCAACTACCGAATGAGAGCACAAGTAACCGAGGTAGAATTACCACTATAAATGAATGTAAATTAGTTATTTTGTATTATAAGCTATGTTTGGCGGTAGCTGTCTGTTTTATACAAGTGTTTCAGTGATTAAATGTAGAGAAATTTATGGCAGAGGCTACATTGGTACCCAATATTTTACCAAGGGATGTATTTTCAATAGAGGACTACAGGTTGCACGAATGCCTTATGCATCCATGCGACCTCCTCATAATTAAACCTATAGGATTTTGACATGTGGCAAAAAAAAAACAGGTGGAGGTCACATGAATTGGCGTGCGACCTGCGTGTGCGACCCAATAAAATTGTGCGACCTGGTGGACAAATTTGAAAACGTATTAAATTTAGTCCTTTTTTTTTTTTAATAATTGATGGTGTATATGGCCTTTACCGTAATTTTATCTTAAATAAATATGTTTTTTGAAGTTAAGTGGTTTTTGATTATTGGTAGGTGTAGTAATGACGGAGCGAAGCAATGTGATGAATTTGGAGAAGAGGAAGAGGGAGAATGTGTATAGTAGTGACGAGGATCGGGATGGTGGTTATGATGCTTATATTACTGAGGAGAGGTATCGAGCTATGCTTGGTGAGCATGTGAAAAAGTATAAGAGAAGGCATATGAGTAATAATCTGTCGGCTTCTGGTTCTGCACGGAATGGTCGTCCAGGTGGAAGAGTTAAGATTGAGACGTATTCTACAGAATATGGCATGAATAGGTTTGTGTTGTTTAAAGTTTAGATGAGTGATATGGTACGTATATTGTACTATGAGTCTATTACTCAGATGCTTTTCTTATAATCTGCAGGTCGGTTTATGAACCTGCTTATTTGGATATTGTGGACGGTGTTACATACAAGCTTCCTCCAACTTATGAAATGTTGGCTACTTCATTAAATTTACCAAGGGCGTTGGAGATGCAATTGGAGGAGTTTCACCTTTCTGGTACTCTTGATTTGGGCTCGTTAACTTCACTGATGTCTGCCGATAGAAAGTCTGGCTCCAGGAGTGGATCAGGGATGAGTGAGCCGAAACCCCAGTATGAATCTCTTTTGGAAAAATTAAGTTCCACCCAAAAGTTTAGTCTTAAAGTGACTGACGCTGCATTGGATTCATATTCCGCTCCAGAGGGAGCAGCTGGTGGGTTTAGGCGGTTTATTATGTCGGAAAGTGGGGTGCTGCAGGTGCACTATGTGAAGGTGTTAGAGAAAGGTGACAGTCATTGAGGTTTGTATTTTGTGTCTGGATGCCGCTTTTTATGATTTATATAAAGCTTTGTTGACTTATGTTTTTTTGTTTACTTATATGCTTCATAAATCGTTTGAGCTTCAGATTATTGAACGTAGTCTACCTAAGAAACCGGACAAGAAAGATCCATCTGTGATTGAGAAAGAGGAGATGGATAGAGTTGATAGATATTGGATGAACATGGTCAGAAAAGACATACCAAAACATCATCGGTTTTATATCAACTTTCATAGAAAGCAGTTAACTGATGCGAAGCGGTTTTCTGAGAACTGTCAAAGAGAGGTAGGTATAGAAACTCTATGATTCGTTTTCGGCATAGTATTTTTATGCCACTCGTATTTTGTTGAATCAGCAAGCTGTTTTGAAAATTTAGTTATATAATTTTGCATGTGATCATTTCAGTTTGGCATGCTTAAGTTTTTGTTTTATCCTTCCAGGTAAAGATGAAGATGAGTAGATCACTTAAGTTGATGAGGGGTGCTTCAATTCGCACAAGGAAACTGGCAAGGGATATGTTGGTGTTTTGGAAGAGAGTGGACAAAGAGATGGTAATAATATTTTGGGTCTAGCTTATTAGACATAACTGCCAACATGATTCTTAATAAGAAGGTTGAAAAAACTGTTTTTACTAAGTGGAGTTCTTTGTATTCGTTTACAAGGAAGTCTTAGGTAGCTCTACAACTGTTTAAATATATATATTTCGACAACAGATGGTTCTGTGTTTCATGTGGGCATTGGTATGAATCTTCATAGATATTTCGACCTGCATTATTTGTCTTAGATAGTAGGATATAGTGAGCACTAGTCGGTTGTCATTGACTTGACTGTGTTTTCTAGGTTTCAGTACTACATACTTTGGCTGATATTTCAGCATTGATACATAACTATTAAAGAAATAAAAGCTATTTTTTATTCCATATAAAAAGAGAAAAGAATGTTTTATTACTCTTTTTATTGGCCTATAATTGCTATCTGGATACTTGTTGTGGGGGGTGGGAGGAGGGGATCATCATGTTAGCAATTGAGTGCAGCAATGGGCCAGATACATAAGGACTTCATACAGTTAAATTGCTTTTTTTAAGGACTGACAATGCAACGAGAAAATTACACATTGAAGAATGGTCCACGGACAATTTGTAATTCACTCTTGTGAGTTAGTCAAACACATATGTGTAATGCAATGCTGTTTTCGCCTAACCTTTGCTTGGGGAATCAGTAATGATTTCACTGATTATCAATCTTTCCTTTAGGTTGAGGTGAGGAAAAGAGAAGAAAAAGAAGCTGCTGAAGCTTTGAAACGTGAACAGGAGCTTCGTGAAGCCAGGCGACAAGAGCAGAGATTAAACTTTTTACTGTCCCAAACAGAACTCTATGGCCACTTCATGCAGAACAAGTCAGCTTCCCAGCCAACTGGGATTTTAGCCAAAAAGGATCATATGGATGACCAAGAAGGAATCATAGGTTCTTCAGAAGATGATGCAGATGTAGAAGATCCTGAAGAGGTTGAAATGAAAATGGAGGCCCTAAAAGCAGCCCAAGATGCGTTCTCTAAGCAGCAGAAGATCACAAGCGCATTTGATGACGAATATATGAGGTTGCGTCAAGCTTCAGGAGTTGAGGACCCTGAAGAACAAGCTTCAGTTGCTGGATCTAGCAACATAGATTTGTTGAACCCGTACGTTATTTCTTTGTCACTTAGCTCTTCCTTTCTGTCCTCCTTACGTGAGTTTATCAACTTATATGCATACCAAAATTTTCAGCTCAACTATGCCCGTAGCATCCTCAGTAGAGACACCAAAATTATTTAAGGGTTCTCTGAAAGAGTATCAGCTAAAAGGTCTACAGTGGCTGGTGAATTGTTATGAGCAGGTAATTAAGTGGTCCCTACTCCCAATAGGATGTTGTTCAATTCCTCTCTCCTTTCTTGCTTTCCCGTTGTCTTGCTGAACTGGTCTCTGTTGTCTGAAGGGCCTAAATGGTATACTTGCTGACGAGATGGGTCTTGGGAAGACTATCCAAGCAATGGCATTCTTGGCTCATTTGGCTGAAGTAAGTGGTTTAGACTTTAGACTATCAGTTCTTTGGGTGTCATCTCATCTGCCCTCCTCTAATCTTCTGTCTTTTCGAGCTCTACTTCACTCTCTCTGCTCCCTGCTATGTAGTTGTAATAACATTCATTATGCATTGCAGGAGAAAAATATATGGGGGCCATTTTTGGTTGTTGCACCTACTTCTGTATTGAACAACTGGGCTGATGAAATCAGCCGTTTCTGCCCCGACTTAAAGACACTTCCTTATTGGGGTGGTATTCAAGATCGGACAGTACTTAGGAAAAAGATTAATCCAAAGCGACTTTATCGTAGGTACTCATCTGTCATCATGGTTCTTATCTTTATGTATATTGATAGTTTTGATTCTTTTTAAGATAGGTTAGATTATAAAAGCAGTGATAGGACTTCTTGCAGTACTATGTATATTGATTTTGATATGCTTTTTATTTAGTTAAGTATTTAATAATAAAACATTTTGCATTCACAGAAAATTTCATTGGGTTTACTTCCTAAACTGAATGGTTTCGCATCTAGGCTTCAGACGTTTCCTCTTCAGTTTTTACTCTAAACAATTTAACAACCCTCAAGTTTTTCAGTATCCATAATGTGCACGGAACTGCAAATTTCTTGTATAGCTGTATATTAAAGTGCGAGTCTTTAGTTCAAGCCATGATGTATGATAGAAGAGCATTTCACTAAATTTTTACTTGACAGGGATGCTGGATTTCACATTCTCATTACCAGCTACCAACTCCTTGTGTTGGATGAGAAGTATTTTAGATGTGTGAAATGGCAATATATGGTCTTGGATGAAGCTCAAGTAATAAAAAGTTCCACCAGGTAAAAAGGATCTGATTTAAATTGTCTAACCATGTTAGTACCATGAAGTATAAACTGACTCCATTCCAAATATATGTGGGGTCCTTATTGCATGGTGTTCAATTATACACTTATACTGATCTCACACTCCTATATATCAATACTGAACCTTTTTTTAAGTGTGAAACATACATTCAATGATATTTTCAAAATTATACATGCCTATGCATTTTCTTTGATTATGGTGTGCTATGCTAAAATTTTTTCACCTTTGGACCAGTGTGTGTGTATATTTCTTACTGTATTTTGTTTAATTGTGCCTGCAGTATAAGATGGAAGACACTACTTAGTTTTAATTGTCGAAACCGTCTGCTTCTGACTGGAACACCTGTCCAGAACAACATGGCTGAGTTGTGGGCTCTTCTTCATTTCATCATGCCTACTCTATTTGACAGCCATGAACAATTTAGTGAATGGTTTTCTAAAGGGTACGATTTATATGACTAATTCCTTGTGTATTTCACACATTTCACAATACTAAGAATTGTCTGCCTGATCATGTTTTTACCGCTGTATTGCATGCAACATGGTGGGATTGCAAACCATGCATGAACATGATGGGACTAAATACATTTAAACGCAGCACCAACTTAGCAGACTGGATGAAAGAATGATTACCTAATGATTTTCTGATAACTTCTCGGTAGGGAGTTTACATATTATTTATTTTATTTGAAAGCAGAATGTTCTCAAAACACAACATAAATGATCTAATTTTTTGTTTAGTCCCTACTAGTGTACCAACTGAGGCTACTCTTTCGTATCAGCAACTAACTCTGCACGTGTATTCTGTCTGTGGTCATATAAATTGCATTTGTTTCCTCCAAACATTTTAACTCTTTGTATTCATGAAGTTATCACCAAATTATTTTACCTTATTTTTGGTGCTCTTAATTTTACCAGCATGCCATCTTGAAGCCTTTCATGTTGCGTCGTATAAAGAAGGATGTGGTTTCCGAGTTAACTAAGAAGACTGAAATTACGGTGCATTGCAAGTTGAGTTCACGGCAACAGGCTTTTTACCAAGCTATAAAGAACAAGATATCTCTTGCGGAGTTGTTTGACAGTAATCGTGGTCAACTTAATGAGAAAAAGTTCATGAACTTGATGAACATCGTCATCCAATTGAGAAAGGCAATTTTTCTTCTTTCTCTTTTGGTTTGAAAAACACAGTTGTCAACATTTCAAATCCCTGGAGTGTCATCTTATTTCTTTTTTACTTAACATGTTCCTCCTATACCTTGTGATGACAGGTGTGTAACCACCCCGAGTTATTTGAGAGAAATGAAGGAAGCTCGTCTTTCTATTTTGGAGATATAGCGAATCCACTTCTTCCACCTCCGTTTGGGGAACTTGAGAATGTATACTACTCTGGTAGTAAGAATCCTATTACATACAAGGTAATTACTGGTTTTGTTTTGTTTAAAAATGGCATCCTTCACTCTAACTAGAGTCACTAGTATCTATGGTGGTCA
>OU343221.1:141138383-141298085 GCA_910596185.1 Chrysanthemum makinoi | reverse complement strand
CCACCACCAAACAAGAAATTTGACTTTGCCAATCTATTCTGCAATGCTTTTTATTTTATACTACTGATTTTATATTTTTTAATATCAGAATCTTCGTAGCTCTCTTTTCATATAATCAAGCGTAATAAAAAGACTAAGCACTATCGAGATCTACTTAAACGAGAATAGAAATAAGCAAAAACTATAGCTGAACCTATCAAATGTAAAACCAGATTACAAGACCAAGTCAGAGTTTTTTTCATAATAGATTGAATTTGAAAACGAATACGTATGGACTATCGACACTGTGTATACGTATGGACATTTTGTAAGTATGTTGAATTTTGATAATCTATGTTTTAAATGCTAATTTCACTTCTATGTAAAAGAATCCCATTTTATTATTATTCAATCTGGCAAAAAGTGGTTCCTTTAAATATGTTTTATCATCAAAGCTTTGAACATGTATTTGTTTGATCGACATACATTTTAGTCATATAGGTAAAAGTATAATTAAAATCATTTTGAGATTATAAAAATAGTAAGTTGATCACCATGTGGGAGGATTCCCATTACCCTTTTCAAATTTCCAGGCTCTTTCTATCCATTTAATGGTCACTTTCTTTGAAATCATAAGAGTTGACGAACATTTTTTTTAAACAAAGATATAATCTTAGGTTGTTTCTTTTTTTTAGTTTAAATTACAGCCATATATATAATATATTAAAGAGATAATTCCTTATTTACCCAATCTAAATATAAAAATGTCATATATACCCAAAATACAAAATTTTAAAAGTGGTTTTTTTCTACTCATGCAAGCATTTTAAGACACCAAAATATAAACGAAAGTATTACTAGACCCCATGTACACTTGTTCTGCATTTTTACGTGAATCCATGTGTACTTTTAAGGATCCCGGATGTAATTTTGGCTTAACTCATGCCTCAAGGCACAAATTAAAAACCCTATTAAAAAATTGAATGTATGGATCTAGGAAAGAAATTGTAATGAGAATGATGAGAAAAAAATATTAGCCACACATTTTAAATGAGAAAGAGAAACATATGAGGAGATGCATCTATATTTTCAGGTGCATCTAAAATGTGCGGTTATGATTTCTTCTCATTTTGATTTTATTTCTCATCTGATCTTTACTCTGCCCACGCATCATATATGGAGAATAGTAAAAATGTCCCTCTCATTTTTAGAACATCACAAAACTAACCTATCCCTTTACTTGTTTTAATCCTTGCTACACATAACAACTTTGAAGTAGTCACGCCAACTTCCTGAAAAAAAAAGGGCTTTAGTTGGTTTGAGTCTGTATGGCGGTGGGTTCATACCCCGTGAATTAATTGGCCAAAAAGTCGAAAACCATGATTACCCCCAATCCCTTCTACACATAAGTTATATGCGGCTTTGTTCCATCCATCATTTGCCTCAAGTTTAAGGGAATTAATAACATATGTGCAAACTTAAGTAAAAATGTCTGCAGCAAGCCCTTACATTTTAAGAACATCACAAAACTAACCTATCCCTCTACTTGTTCTATACTAAAGAA
Organism: Chrysanthemum makinoi; assembly: GCA_910596185.1. Taxonomy (NCBI): domain Eukaryota; kingdom Viridiplantae; phylum Streptophyta; class Magnoliopsida; order Asterales; family Asteraceae; genus Chrysanthemum; species Chrysanthemum makinoi. The sequence continues at coordinate 141,296,542 of OU343221.1, read as the reverse complement.
ATTTTTGTTAGACCAAAATTTCAAAAAAATTCACACATTTGATATATTTTTACATTTTTTGCGAGAATTTCGAATTAAAGTCGCAAATGATCAGGGTTTCAATTTTTATTGCTGAGATTTTGAAAGTGGTCTGTTTCTAAGCGATTATTCGGGATTTTAAAAGTTAAATCAGTCAACGCAATACTTGTTTGGAGTTTGGACAAATTTAGTGGAAGTTAAACATTTCATTAAATCTATTTTCTGTTCAGTTATATGTTAAATCAATTTATTCAGTGCTTGAAACAAGACTTTTAACACTTTCACTATCATTTAACAAAACATTTGGATTCGCCATATATCCTAATATCAATTGCTATGTTGATTCCAGTTACATGTTTTAGAGGAACGATTTATTATTTTTATTCAGAATGGAGTCGACTTGTCCTTTATTTGGTATGAAAACTAGTTCAATGCATCCTATGAAGTTGACTTTACCAATCCAATTAACAACTATTTTGTTGAAAAACCAGATTTCGATCCAACTGATTGCTTCCATATGGGAGACTGCATTGACCATGTCTCTCTCCATTACATCGATAAGATTTTTTTTAATTTGTGTTTGGTAGGCTTAAAGTCTTTAGACACACCAACCTGACTAACGTGACACAGTTAGCCACTTGAGCAATAACATATCTTCAGGAAGCTTGTGTAAGCAAACAGAGACATCATTTTGGGAACGTAAGAACTCTCTTGGCTTCTCCCAAGTTGCTTTTCTAACATAACCTACGCACAGAGCAAACTCACTGCGCATATTCAAACAATGAGAGCTCTAGTAGAGCATATACAAAATTATGGGCTATAAATGGAAAACATTTAAGACTACAACTTCATGTATGAGCAGTGAGAAAACTCTTGCTTAAGCAATGGACTCGTGACAGTTTTCATAACAAGTCCTATGTACACTATAACACTAGACTTGTTTCCACTCAAATTGGAATAACCATTTACTCTAGGTTCACATATATATCCTATACAAGATTATCATACAACTTTGTCACACAGCCAAAAGCTTTCCGCTCTTTCTGATCCTCGTTCTCCATCCTATAATACTAGACCTAGGAATAGCAAAGTAACTAGATGTGTTCAATATCTTGGCCAATTGTTTTATATATTAATCTAAAACCCTAGGAATAGCATCTTCCAGGCCTTACAAAGAAGTGGTGCATTCATATAGCTGTGGATTTGGGATTCATTTTAGTCTTCAGGTACAACTGTTGCTGTAAATGCCGGTTCAAGATTCTCGTTCACACTCTTTGTTGGTCTCTTGGTTCTTTGGGGTATCCGATCATCGAGTTCTGAGCCTGATACTGTTGTATTAGAGGCTGGGTTACCTTTTTGAGGCCTTGGTTTAGCAGCTCCTTTGTCCGTAGCTTTTCTCTGTCGGTTAGGAAATAAAGATATATGGTAAAATATGCTAGGAATGTTGAAAATATTTCATAGGCATTAGTAGAGTGAAAATCACAGGTAGCAATATCCCATTTATAAATGGGTCGATTTGGATTGAATTTTATTTCTTAAGGGTCAAATGGGTAAAATTCATAATTACACTACAAATGAACATCACCCGAGGTCATAAGACCTTTTAAATCATTTTATCAAATAATTAGATTACTATTAACAATATAACTTTTTTCTTAATCATATAGCACTGCAAAGATTTATAAGTGTGTTCATTTTGACAAAAATTGTTTAGGGTGAAACTGATTCAGCTCGTTTTGACAAAGTATAAATGAGCTGTTTTGACCCTTAATCCAACAGCCCAACCGCCCATATTCCCATTTCTAGGGAGAAACAAATAACTGAACGATCGGAAATGATTCTCCATACCTTTTTACTTGGCATCGGTTTGTCGGCAGGAGAGGTTGTGTGTGCATCTGTTGGAGGTTCAGGATCCATAAGATCTTCTAAGCATGCATCACCTTCTTCATCTATTCGTATAGCTTTAGTCCCACCTTTTCTCTTTTGTCGATCTTTAACCTAAATATGAACAGTTTGGATTCGTGACAATCAAATAATACATAAAATTGCAATTTAGATTGTTTTGCTTAAAATCCTTGCAAAACGAAAAAAGAAGGATTATTGACAGACTTAGTCCTGCTATTCACTCAAGTCCTATAATATGTAAACCCAGAAGGTTACTTTATAGGCATGCATGTTTCTGAAGTTGATGTTTTGAAAATGACAACAATGCCTTTTAATATGTGACAAAGTGCTGAACAATGACGTATTTCACCCGAATGGTTTGTGTGTTTGCCTATGTGCTTCTTTGGTTTTTTTGTATGTATTCTTTGTTTTATTGTATTTTTTTCCAGGGTCCACTATTTTAATCATCTTGTTGATAAAGTGGATGCCTTTGTTTGTAATTTGGTTGTGTTTTTTGGTTATATATATTGCCATTCAAAAAAAAAAAAAAAACATATGTAATTAATATAGATTACCCAACCAACTGACATCACAAAATCGACCTGGTAGGACAGGATTTGAAGAAAAGTTATTATTCAAATGGCATATCAAAACAAACATAAAAGATAGAGGCTGATCATACCTGTGCTGGAATTTCTCTTAGCTTCTTCTCCATTTGTGGATCGTCAATTAATAAAGAGAGAACATCCTCAGGAGCTAACAAGTCACCCTGTATGTGACCACCAGTCATGACAAGTTGCTGCACGGTACTTTTCTGGCTAGCTCGGTGTAAAATCTTTTCTTCAACTGTTTCTTTGCAAATTAACCTATATACTGTAACCTACATTGTAAAAATACAAGTTTGAATGAGTCAGTTATATATCCCAGAACCACAAGGACTCGATAAAGTCTTAAAACAAGATCATTCCAAATAGTGTATGAAACTGAATTCTACCTGGCATTCTTATTCTCGGTTGAGACCAGTTGTAGGTACCATTAAACAGATTGGTTGGATAACGGATTAATTGGTCCATACAGGTAATTTCTATGTGCCATCGAATGCGTGTAGATAAGTCATGTTTTAAATGATTACAAAACTATTTAAGTTTAATGATAACACAATCTCTTTCAGATAAAATGATCTAGGACATATAAGCATCCGAGATTCCGAGCAAACTTTCTGCAACTGAACTGTTACCCAATAAAATACCACCTGACTAGACATGTTTCCTTTCAAAAAGGTTTTTATTTCCAAATCTAACCAAATGCACAATAAGTGCTGGCACTGGTACTGGCACACTATATTTATTGAACCCAATTGTTGAACAGATAACTCAGCAAGACACTTGCATTAAATAAGAAGAAAATTGTTTAAATTCTGTTGAATCAAGAACAAGCTATCAGAGAGAGTTGCAGCACAAACAAGATTATTCTATATGTTCCAGAAATTTGGTCATATGGCTTAAAGTTTATGTGCGAAAAACGCAATAAAAGTTAATCAAGAGGAAACTAACATCTTTAGTCTGACCCAGTCGATGAGCCCTATCCATCGCTTGCAGATCCAATGTTGGATTCCAATCACTTTCATAAAATATGACTGTGTCGGCAGCAGTCAAATTGATACCCACCCCTCCGGCTCTTGTGCTCAGTAAGAATACAAAAATATCACTCCTGCAAGAAGAAAACAATTGTTAACTAAGTGACGTGCATATATTGTAGAGAGCCCCTAATATTGAAAATATACTCCCTCCATAGTCCATCTTATTATAACAAAATATAATCCAACATGCACAGCAAGAAGCTCTATGTATTATGATTCAAATCATGCTCCTTAATTTATGAGTAAAAAGAGGGATCATTTAAATGTATTTGCATGTGGAGTGTCCCAATGATTAAATGAGTAAATTATGGGAGACACCAAAGGAAAGTGAAGCAATAGGAAAGAATATAATGAAGGATGAAATAATCTTCTAACCGCAGTTGGAAATCTTTGACCATGTCCCGACGGTCCGTTATGGTAGAAGATCCATCAAGCCTTAAATATTTGTACTTCCTGTAGTTCATGTAGTCCTGCAGGCAAATGTATGACAGCGAGAGTAACCATTAAGAAGAGAGTGTCAAACTAACTCAAGGAAATAGCAAAAAAGTTGTCCAAAAAGACTCGCTCAGTAACACGTCCATAAAAAGCTCCAGAAACAAAAAGCATTGTATGATATTAGAAATATTGGAGACCAAAAGATAATTAAAAACCTTTGAGATATTGGATACCAAAAGATAATTGAATGCCTTTAGTTTATGATACCTCAATAATATTCAACATCTTGGTCATTTGTGCAAATAGGAGAACACGGTGATTTCCTGCACGCAAGCGCTTCAAGAGTATATCCAGTGTTTGAAGTTTCCCTGAGTCCTAAATGATAAGTCATGGTCCATTTAAGTTAGCACGTGACCGGATATGGACAAAGTAAACATATTTACTAGAGCATGCAAGAAGTTTTAAGTAGCTGGAATGTTGGAAGTTCATACTGTGAGCATCTTTGCAGGATCAAAGCTCTGCATCGGCGGGCAGGAACCAAAGATCTGGTGAGTGAGCTGGAGAGCGGGTTGCAGAACAGGTAGTTCTTTGTCAATTTCCTCTATCAGATGGTGTGGACCACCATCTGGTTTTCTAGGTCCACTAGAGGCAGAGGTGCGTGCAAAGCCGAGTAATAATCTCTTAATCCAAGGATGGTGTAGCTCCTCAACCTTTCTGTACGCAAAATCTCTATCTGCGCAGTCAGCATCAATCTAACAATCATGTAAGGAGTAAAGTCAGTTGATACATTAAAAGGTATAGAAACCAGGATAGCAGATTTACCACATGTGCAGCATCAATATATAGACATACTACACTACTGCTATATAAAGAGTTCACTTTGAGAATTTCATCTACCTAGTTGTAATGATTATAACATAAAATCATTGGAGCTGAAGTACTGAATGATATATTAAAAGTAATTATTCCATGCAAAAAGTCCAACTGATATCAGCTCAAGTAGACCAGCTAATGTTGGCTCCATAAAGTCACATGCCTATTGATAAAAACTGTTTAGCACATGCCAGATTTGTCTAGGTGTGCCTTCAATAACAGCTATGAACACTTTCAAATTCATTAACGGTAGCAAGTTTAACCCATTTACTAATAACGGCTCATTTCAGGTTATGTTTTATCTCTCCAAATTAAGAAAATAAATTGCTAGAGTGTCACCCTAGGTGTACTTTTCCCAAACCATTTAAGTAAACAAAAATAGGTTTATTGCTGACAATGTCAGTTCTTTAATCCTATTTGACACACTATAACTATTTAGATGCTTTACATGGAATGTTTGTGTGAACGTGATCCAACTACTAGAAAATAATTACCCATTTTGAGAATGTACAACAACCCACCCACTGGCCACATCTAAAAGTCATTTAAACAAAAAAGTGAAGCAGTCTGTTCAAGGGATGTAAAGAATAACATTCCATTCCACAATTAACAAAAAGATAACAGTCCAAAGAAAAAAATAGCATAAGAGATATATGTACATGTACATAAAATTCATTAATAGCACTTACAGGAGGAGCCCTTATTGGTGGAATGAAAGTGAAAGCTGAATGAAGAAGTCGAACATTGGATGCAAGTCTATCCTCATGTGATAGCACCAAACCCTCATATGGAGCATCTGCGGGCCCTGTCGCCAGTCTCCGTCTAAGGACATCCATTTTCGACTTTGATGGCATTAGTAACATTCTCATTACTGCTCTAACTTTTTCCTTTCCGATATGATGGCACTCATCATCATAGTACTCACTTTCTGTTATCAAGTCCATGACTCCATCCAAAGCAACAGAAAACAATAACCTTTCCATCAAAGAAGACTTAGCTACAAACGATGTTTCTGCTGGTGACAGATTAATTAATCGAGTAAATCCAAATGTTCCATTTATAGTGGAGGATCTATGTTCGTCTTGCTTGAATATGGATTGATAAATGTTTACTGAGGAGAATATGTTAAAATGTTTCTCAAAAAACTCTCTCTTGATAACATGCTTTCCCCGTGATGAGAAGTCACCTGAACTTCGCAAAACTTCCTGGTAAATTAGTTTAGGTACCTGCAAATAAAATTAGGAATTAGCACTTCATTTTGGAGTCCTCTGTATATAATCAGATCGACAAAAAAGAACATAAGTTTGACTTAAAAGAAATAACAGGCAAACAAAAAACATAATGAATTAAGGGCCGGGCGTCAATGCGTCATTTGAAATAAATATGCAAAAGAGTGTTTTAGAGGGAGGCTACACAAGGTGTGAGCAAAAAATTTCTATTCTTATGACAAAACTCCCTACCACATCATTAATTCAATATACACCAGTAAGAAAAACCTACTTTTCACTCTCTTTTTTGTGATATATACTCGTAAAAGGAATTGTTTGTCGAATATAAGAGTTATTAAATCTAGATATCTTCAAATTATTGCAATTGGCGAGGTACAAAGAGCATCAAACTAATGTACCTTATCATTCAAGGTGGTCAAGGTTGGTAATACTATTCGTCACAGAAATGAGGATAATAAAATGAAGGACAACAGTACTAACTTTGAATGTGCAGTGCCTAGTGGTGGAAACAGTAATAGCAGTCAAGTGATACGTATTCAGCGATATTATATTTTTTTCCGTATAGATTGTTCTAAAATTGCAGTTACGATTCAAAAATAAAACTAACTTTGCTGTCTGACTTAATTTCATAATATCCACAACTGCCCTATTACGTGATCTGGTCACTTGAGTTTTTAGCATAGCATGACCACCATAGATACTAGTGACTCTAGTTAGAGTGAAGGATGCCATTTTTAAACAAAACAAAACCAGTAATTACCTTGTATGTAATAGGATTCTTACTACCAGAGTAGTATACATTCTCAAGTTCCCCAAACGGAGGTGGAAGAAGTGGATTCGCTATATCTCCAAAATAGAAAGACGAGCTTCCTTCATTTCTCTCAAATAACTCGGGGTGGTTACACACCTGTCATCACAAGGTATAGGAGGAACATGTTAAGTAAAAAAGAAATAAGATGACACTCCAGGGATTTGAAATGTTGACAACTGTGTTTTTCAAACCAAAAGAGAAAGAAGAAAAATTGCCTTTCTCAATTGGATGACGATGTTCATCAAGTTCATGAACTTTTTCTCATTAAGTTGACCACGATTACTGTCAAACAACTCCGCAAGAGATATCTTGTTCTTTATAGCTTGGTAAAAAGCCTGTTGCCGTGAACTCAACTTGCAATGCACCGTAATTTCAGTCTTCTTAGTTAACTCGGAAACCACATCCTTCTTTATACGACGCAACATGAAAGGCTTCAAGATGGCATGCTGGTAAAATTAAGAGCAGCAAAAATAAGGTAAAATAATTTGGTGATAACTTCATGAATACAAAGAGTTAAAATGTTTGGAGGAAACAAATGCAATTTATATGACCACAGACAGAATACACGTGCAGAGTTAGTTGCTGATACGAAAGAGTAGCCTCAGTTGGTACACTAGTAGGGACTAAACAAAAAATTAGATCATTTATGTTGTGTTTTGAGAACATTCTGCTTTCAATATAAAACCAAGTTGTGTCTGATGAACACTAGACCTATGTGTGACTCCCAAAAAACTATACCCGGCATAGCAAGACCGAATAAAGAAAAATGACAACACTACACAAAAATCAGTAAAAAGAAAATAATACATTATTCCAAGCTATGATCATTCCTTTCTCATCTTCAAAAAGTAAACAGGCACAACTATAATCAACAATTAAATAATGCATTGATCTGTGATAGTCCTCTTAAATGTATTTAGTTATTCTCGAAGTTATCAGAATCATTAGGTAATCATTACTTACCAGTCTGCTAAGTTGGTGCTCGTTTAAAGTCCCACCATGTTCTGCATGGTTTTCAATACTGATGCATACGCGGTAAAACATGATCAGGCAGACAATTCTTAGTATTGTGAAATGTGTGAAATACACAAGGAATTAGTCATATAAATCGTACCCTTTAGAAAACCATTCACTAAATTGTTCATGGCTGTCAAATAGAGTAGGCATGATGAAATGAAGAAGAGCCCACAACTCAGCCATGTTGTTCTGGACAGGTGTTCCAGTCAGAAGCAGACGGTTTCGACAATTAAAACTAAGTAGTGTCTTCCATCTTATACTGCAGGCACAATTAAACAAAATACAGTAAGAAATATACACACACACTGGTCCAAAGGTGAAAAAATTTTAGCATAGCACACCATAATCAAAGAAAATGCATAGGCATGTATAATTTTGAAAATATCATTGAATGTATGTTTCACACTTAAAAAAAGGTTCAGTATTGATATATAGGAGTGTGAGATCAGTATAAGTGTATAACTGACCACCATGCAATTTAAGGACCCCACATATATTTGGAATGGAGCCAGTTTATACGTCATGGTACTAACATGGTCAGACAATTTAAATCTAATCCTTTTTACCTGGTGGAACTTTTTATTGCCTGAGCTTCATCCAGGACCATATACTGCCATTTCACACGTCTGAAATACTTCTCATCCAACACAAGGAGTTGGTAGCTGGTAATGAGAATGTGAAATCCAGCATCCCTGTCAAGTAAAAATTTAGTGAAATGCTCTTCTATCATACATCATGGCTTGAACTAAAGACTCGCACTTTAATATACAGCTATACAAGAAATTTGCAGTTCTGCGCACGTTATGGATACTGAAAAACTTGAGGGTTGTTAAATTGTTTAGAGTAAAAACTGAAGAGGAAACGTCTGAAGCCTAGATGCGAAACCATTCAGTTTAGGAAGTAAACCCAATGAAATTTTCTGTGAATGCAAAATGTTTTATTATTAAATACTGTACTTAACTAAATAAAAAGCATATCAAAATCAATATACATAGTACTGCAAGAAGTCCTATCACTGCTTTTATAATCTAACCTATCTTAAAAAGAATCAAAACTATCAATATACATAAAGATAAGAACCATGATGACAGATGAGTACCTACGATAAAGTCGCTTTGGATTAATCTTTTTCCTAAGTACTGTCCGATCTTGAATACCACCCCAATAAGGAAGTGTCTTTAAGTCGGGGCAGAAACGGCTGATTTCATCAGCCCAGTTGTTCAATACAGAAGTAGGTGCAACAACCAAAAATGGCCCCCATATATTTTTCTCCTGCAATGCATAATGAATGTTATTACAACTACATAGCAGGGAGCAGAGAGAGTGAAGTAGAGCTCGAAAAGACAGAAGATTAGAGGAGGGCAGATGAGATGACACCCAAAGAACTGATAGTCTAAAGTCTAAACCACTTACTTCAGCCAAATGAGCCAAGAATGCCATTGCTTGGATAGTCTTCCCAAGACCCATCTCGTCAGCAAGTATACCATTTAGGCCCTTCAGACAACAGAGACCAGTTCAGCAAGACAACGGGAAAGCAAGAAAGGAGAGAGGAATTGAACAACATCTTATTGGGAGTAGGGACCACTTAATTACCTGCTCATAACAATTCACCAGCCACTGTAGACCTTTTAGCTGATACTCTTTCAGAGAACCCTTAAATAATTTTGGTGTCTCTACTGAGGATGCTACGGGCATAGTTGAGCTGAAAATTTTGGTATGCATATAAGTTGATAAACTCTCAATGTAAGGAGGACAGAAAGGAAGAGCTAAGTGACAAAGAAATAACGTACGGGTTCAACAAATCTATGTTGCTAGATCCAGCAACTGAAGCTTGTTCTTCAGGGTCCTCAACTCCTGAAGCTTGACGCAACCTCATATATTCGTCATCAAATGCGCTTGTGATCTTCTGCTGCTTAGAGAACGCATCTTGGGCTGCTTTTAGGGCCTCCATTTTCATTTCAACCTCTTCAGGATCTTCTACATTTGCATCATCTTCTGAAGAACCTATGATTCCTTCTTGGTCATACATATGATCCTTTTTGGCTAAAATCCCAGTTGGCTGGGAAGCTGACTTGTTCTGCATGAAGTGGCCATAGAGTTCTGTTTGGGACAGTAAAAAGTTTAATCTCTGCTCTTGTCGCCTGGCTTCAACGGCTCCTGTTCACGCTTCAAAGCTTCAGCAGCTTTTTCTCTTTTTCCTCACCTCAACCTGAAGGAAAGATTGATAATCAGTGAAATCATTAATGATTCCCCTAACAAAGGTTAGCTGAAAACAGCATTGCATTACACAGATGTGTTTGACTAATTCACAAGAGTGAATTACAAATTGTCCCTGGACCATTCTTCAATGTGTGATTTTCTCGTTGCATTGTCAGTCCTTAAATAAAGCAATTTAACTGTATGAAGTTCTTATGTATCTGGCCCATTGCTGCACTCAATTGCTAACATGATGATCCCCTCCTCCCACCCCCCACAACAAGTATCCAGCTAGCAATTATAGGCCAATAAGAAGAGTAATAAAACATTCTTTCTCTTTTATATGGAATAAAAAATAGCTTTTATTTCTTTAATAGTTATGTATCAATGCTGAAATATCAGCCAAAGTATGTAGTACTGAAACCCAGAAAACATAGTCAAGTCAATGACAACCGACAAGTGCTCACTATATCCTACTATCTGAGACAAATAATGCAGGTCGAAATATCTATGACGATTCATACCAATGCCCACATGAAACACAGAACCATCTGTTGTCGAAATATATATATTTAAACAGTTGTAGAGCTACCTAAGACTTCCTTGTAAACGAATACAAAGAACTCCACTTAGTAAAAAACAGTTTTTTTCAACCTTCTTATTAAGAATCATGTTGGCAGTTATGTCTAATAAGCTAGACCCAAAATATTATTACCATCTCTTTGTCCACTCTCTTCCAAAACACCAACATATCCCTTGCCAGTTTCCTTGTGCGAATTGAAGCACCCCTCATCAACTTAAGTGATCTACTCATCTTCATCTTTACCTGGAAGGATAAAACAAAAACTTAAGCATGCCAAACTGAAATGATCACATGCAAAATTATATAACTAAATTTTCAAAACAGCTTGCTGATTCAACAAAATACGAGTGGCATAAAAATACTATGCCGAAAACGAATCATAGAGTTTCTATACCTACCTCTCTTTGACAGTTCTCAGAAAACCGCTTCGCATCAGTTAACTGCTTTCTATGAAAGTTGATATAAAACCGATGATGTTTTGGTATGTCTTTTCTGACCATGTTCATCCAATATCTATCAACTCTATCCATCTCCTCTTTCTCAATCACAGATGGATCTTTCTTGTCCGGTTTCTTAGGTAGACTACGTTCAATAATCTGAAGCTCAAACGATTTATGAAGCATATAAGTAAACAAAAAAACATAAGTCAACAAAGCTTTATATAAATCATAAAAAGCGGCATCCAGACACAAAATACAAACCTCGTACGTGTCACCTTTCTCTAACACCTTCACATAGTGCACCTGCAGCACCCCACTTTCCGACATAATAAACCGCCTAAACCCACCAGCTGCTCCCTCTGGAGCGGAATATGAATCCAATGCAGCGTCAGTCACTTTAAGACTAAACTTTTGGGTGGAACTTAATTTTTCCAAAAGAGATTCATACTGGGGTTTCGGCTCACTCATCCCTGATCCACTCCTGGAGCCAGACTTTCTATCGGCAGACATCAGTGAAGTTAACGAGCCCAAATCAAGAGTGCCAGAAAGGTGAAACTCCTCCAATTGCATCTCCAACGCCCTTGGTAAATTTAATGAAGTAGCCAACATTTCATAAGTTGGAGGAAGCTTGTATGTAACACCGTCCACAATATCCAAATAAGCAGGTTCATAAACCGACCTGCAGATTATAAGAAAAGCATCTGAGTAATAGACTAATAGTACAATATAATGCACCATATCACTCATCTAAACTTTAAACAACACAAACCTATTCATGCCATATTCTGTAGAATACGTCTCAATCTTAACTCTTCCACCTGGACTGACATTCATTGCAGAACCAGAAGCCGACAGATTATTACTCATATGCCTTCTCTTATACTTTTTCACATGCTCACCAAGCATAGCTCGATACCTCTCCTCAGTAATATAAGCATCATAACCACCATCCCGATCCTCGTCACTACTATACACATTCTCCCTCTTCCTCTTCTCCAAATTCATCACATTGCTTCGCTCCGTCATTACTACACCTACCAATAATCAAAAACCACTTAACTTCAAAAAACATATTTATTTAAGATAAAATTACGGTAAAGGCCATATACACCATCAATTATTAAAAAAAAAAGGACTAAATTTAATACGTTTTCAAATTTGTCCACCAGGTCGCACAATTTTATTGGGCCGCACACGCAGGTCGCACGCCAATTCATGTGACCTCCACCTGTTTTTTTTTTGCCACATGTCAAAATCCTATAGGTTTAATTATGAGGAGGTCGCATGGATGCATAAGGCATTCGTGCAACCTGTAGTCCTCTATTGAAAATACATCCCTTGGTAAAATATTGGGTACCAATGTAGCCTCTGCCATAAATTTCTCTACATTTAATCACTGAAACACTTGTATAAAACAGACAGCTACCGCCAAACATAGCTTATAATACAAAATAACTAATTTACATTCATTTATAGTGGTAATTCTACCTCGGTTACTTGTGCTCTCATTCGGTAGTTGAAATTTCGTCATAGACTACAAATAACAAGCAGAAAACGATGCGAAACTATCATCAAATAAAAGAACACAAAATGTAATCGAAACACAAATTATACCTCCAAATTGAAGAGATTTGAGTAGTTACGATCGGAGTCCATGCGGTGATGAAAACCTGCAATTTAATGATAATGATGATGAAAATTGAGACGTTAGGTTTGTTTGGGAGTATAATGAGAGAATAAGAATAACAAGCCCTAGGTTTATTGGAGAAGAAGAAGGGGGTGCGTAGGATAACAACATTGACATTCTGGTGCTAATGTGAGCCGAAAGTGGGTATGGGTTTTGATAACGTGCGCCTGGAGGGATCAAAGTGCTGTTTCTTGGTGTGTGTTGCTCAAAACGGAGCTGTGCAAAAGGAAATTTATGTTTAATATCCACGTGGCAGGTTTTTATAGGTGCAGTAATTCACTTTATGTGTTTAGACTTGTTTTTATTTAGGGTGTGTTTGTTTGATTAACATATTTCGAGTCTGAATCTCATAAGGTGGTTGTAAAGTCTGAATTTGAATGAAAATAAAGTTGTTTGTTTTTTTTATAAATTGTCTAAATGGTTTTAATTATTTTTTAATTATATATTAAACTATAGCAATAAATGAATAAGTAGCTTAAATATAACAAAATATTTAAAAAAAAATCAATTTTGAATTTTTCAAATACACAGTTTTGGTTCATCCATGTCAACAACGTGTTATTTTTTCAATTCGTCGGTTTCGCGAAAACTACCTCGACACATACAAAATTAATACTATACAAAATTGGGTCCTTAGGCTTTGTGTTTTATATTTGGCCCAACTAACTACTCAAAATGTTTAGCCCAAACAAAATTGAACTACAATAATATCTAAATTATAAGCCCAGCTAATTGACCTAACCCTAAACCTAATTATATAATATACTATCCTAATATTTCTCTTCACTTAACACACCCAAAAGCACATACGCAGCCACCAAACTTTCTCACCATATCTTTTCTTTATTTCTTTGCATAAACATAAACAAGAATACATTATAATCATTTCTTTATTTCGAAACATAAACCAAACGAACCATTTAATCCAACTTTTCATCTTTTTTCTTCAATATTTCGAGACCAGTTAGGTTTTTCTGTTATGGGGTTTTGATTTTCCAAAGATTAATGATGGGTTTGTATCAAGATCTTTATTTATCTTTGTTCTTTAAGATTTTATTTGATATTTTGAAGTTGGATTTGTAAGGTTCAGAGGCAGTAAGAGATTATCACCACATCTTGTTGGGTAAGACGTTTGACATTTTACCGCGTCTGACTAGAAAATAAAAACAAACGTCCTCCGCCTCTTACCGCGTTTGACTTGTAAGCGATCAGAGGCTATTCAGATCTTTTTTTTAAAAACAAACACACCCTTAGACTATCTTTATCAACAACCTACTACAACCCAATCTTTTAATAAAATATTATTTTCTCTTTTCTCCACCTACACGACCAATACATACAACCAATCTGTATTTTTTTTTATCATTTATCAACAACCCAACCTAACATATAATATTATTTCTTTATATTTAATTAATTACTCAAAGTTTTTTATTAACTATATATTTAATAAAATATTTACTTTATAATTGTATATTAGAAATAGCAACGGTTTGAATAATAAAAAAGTAATAATAAATTTTTCACTTTATATTTTTAGGTTTTAATTGAAATAAAATACGTTGTTCATTAAAAAAATGAAATTACAAAACATGAAGAAATTAAGAATTATAAATTTAGAGATACCAATGACATAATTGATAAGAAAATATAAAATTCATACTGATACAAACATAATTCAAAATATCACTTTCCATACAACATTTCAAACAAATTACGCTTCATGTCTTCTTCTTCTGGTGACAAATGATCTCTTGCCATCAAAGCATTCAGATGCAAAAGATACATCTTTTTAGTCTTTCTTTCTTCTTTTTCGAGTTCTCTTTCTTCCCGTTTAAGCTCCCTTTCTTCCCGTTTTATCTCCCTTTCTTCTCTTTTCTTATCTACCTCGAGCCTTTTATTCAGTTATTCGATTTCACTTTCCCTAGTGATCCTCATTGCACGCAATTCTTCAACAAATTCGTTATTAGGGAATGAAAAAGATTGTGATGCCGTACCTTTTCCTTTCTTTTTAGAAGCGTCTCTACCAATAGGTCGTTGAATAGTTGAACCCCCACTATTTGGTGTTTCTTGATTGGAGTGAACAACACTCTCCTTTTTCACTAGTTCTCGATCTTTTCAGATCGCCACCACTTTCTTCATTAGGTTCTTCATCCATAGGATGCGAACGTGTATTGTCACGATCTATGTTTAACATCCACTTGGGATTTTTACACATAACTTCGTTAAATACAGCCAAAGTCTAAAACTTACTACCATCCTCATAAATTTTATGCGCATCAAGTTCGAATTCTTTTCAAATTCATTCCACTTGTTTTTTCGCTATACGCCTCTATAAGCTATACCCACTCTGCTTTTTTCACTAAGTCGCTTAAAACGACCTTTCATCGATTTTCATTCCGAGGGCCGATATCTTTTGGTTTTCACCTCGCTCATACATTTGACAAATTCTTGCCCACATCGAACTTTTTCTTTGATTGTTTCTACGGGTTGAATCACTACTAACATGCCATCAAAGATATATCTTATTTGGTTTCCCATTTTTCTTTCTGCTTGGTTTTTGAGAATCTTGAAACAAATTTCTATAAATACTTTGTGAAGTTTCATGATTGGGTATACTAGGCATTTGATTTAGATTTGGAGACTGGAAGTTTAAAAGACTTTGATATTCTCCATAATACTGGGTGTTTGGGAAATAAGTAGGATAATTAGGATCCATAGGAGATAAACTAGATATAAAAAAGTCAAGAAACCAGAAATGAGAATTGAGAATGTGTATGAAAATATGTTGATATTGGACTATATTTATAGATAATTGAAAACTAAAATTATTGATATAATTATTATTTAAAAAAAAACTAAAGTTAATGTAAATTATCTACTCCCTCCGTCCCATAATTATAGTCCCATATTAACTTTTTCGGTCTTTCTTCTACAGCTTTGACCTTCAATATTTTTTTTTTGTGTTACATAATACTTGATGAAAAATATATGAATGAATTGGGTTTTAAATGTATTTTCATTGGTATATCTTTCATGAACTATTATATAACACAAATAAAAATATTTAAGGTCAAAATTGAAAGAGAAAGACCGAAAAAGTCAATAGAGGACTATAATTTTGGGACGGAGGTAGTATTAGTTTATCAAGAATATGGATAACCAATAAGAAAATAGAAGAAAATATATTTTCCCACTTATATTGTGACATGTGGCATTTTGAATGCCAAATACATGCAAAAAGGTTGGATAACAAATTTGAAGCAAAAAGGTTGGATAACATGATACAAAATAGTAAATACATGCAAAAAAAAAAAAAAAAAAAAAAGTTGGATAACAAATTTGAAGCTACCAATAAAAATGTGATATGTGGCAAGGTTAGGCATCATATTTGCAAATCACTCAACAACCGGATTGACAACCTCACCTTTCATTCTTTTGCTCACTTCTAATATAATATATATATTTTTTTGTTTTTTTCCTACCCAACCGGTTGTCAACCCAATGGATAAAGATAGTCTTACAAGGTTATTTGGTTTGTTGATTGGTTTGTAATGAGATTAAGGAGCAGTTTGGTTTGTTGTTCATAAATCATAATGGGTATAGGTACAGCCGTACAGGTATAAGTTGTAATAGAAACAGATTTAATTACTTTAGAAATTATTTCCTGGTAGTAGGGTGATCATGGGCATGCGGTTTTATGGTAAAACCAAAACCAAACCATATATTTCGTTTTAAAACTACAAACCGCTTTGGTGTCAGCTTTTTTCGGTCGGTTTTTCTCGACATTGAATCGTTCGGTTTTGCTTTTTCTTACTATAAAACAAGCTATATTTAATCTTATATAGTGTTTACGATTCCTAGATTTCAAGCAAAAATATTTAAACAAATATCAATAGTAGCTTATTGTTCAACAATTCAAATTGTGAAACAAAGTGGGGAACAACCAATAAGAATCTAAAATATAAAATGCATGTCTTTATGTTTTGACTTTTTACCAAGAAAACATTCAAAGAACACTATTATTGCTCGAAAACAAAGATATAATATATATTAATAAACAACACTATTACTTTTTTTTTCTCTAATAGATAAAGTTGCATGTATACTCAAATCTTTAAAATTAAATAGCATAGCTCTTATATAGATAAATATAAAACATACATAAAGGTGTATTGCGGTTTTCTCTCTTCTTATGAAACCAAAAACCGCCCCAAACATTCGGTTTTTAGAAAATTCAAAACCACCACCACCGGTTTGTCAAATGGGGCGGTTTTTTCGGTTCGGCTTTTTCGGTTTTTCGATTTTTATACTCACACCTACTTGGTACAATATAAAGAAAGTAAATATCACTATAAAATATAATAGGTAATAATATAAAGGGCCTCAATATAAAAAGTTTGATGTGATTATTTATAAAAAAGATAATTTTTTTTATCAATTTCGAGACAACTAGAGAATAGTATTATTAAATCACTCATATTAATGAGGTATGAGTATTCTTTATTGAGAGGTTTCTTTTTAAAAAAAAAATCAAAACAAACATAATATATCATTCTCAAACCAATACCTTTATTCCCATAGGCCTCTACCAAACGACTATTAGAATTTGGGATTTGTTTAAAAGAAAAATAGAAGAGAAAAATAGTGTGCTTGTTGAAAATATTGTTTGTTTACAAAATTCGATACAAATTAGAAATCAAAATTTAATAATATTTTTCAATAAAGAATAAAAAAAAAATAGCAAAAAAAAAATCCCCATTGGTCCATGCTTTGGTCATTTTGTCACTCTTTTCTCATTTTGGTCATACTCAACTGCTCGACTCCAGCCTTTTTGTGGCATGTGTCCGGTGCAAGTACAAGGTTAGGTGAAGATATTTTATTGTTTAATTTTGAAATTACAAATATGCCCTTATGTTCTATTACTTGTATATTTTTAATTTAATTGCATCGTATGCATCATTACTTGTACACCATGCATCATTTATTTGTACTTATTAATATCACTCTCCCATTTATCTCTTCATCACTTCCAGCTTACTTCCTTTCTCTTTCTTCTTCTCTCATTCAAACCCACCATCTTCTGTTAATTTCTGACCAAACTCAAAGTCAAAGTCAGATAACTTACATAATTCCATTAAGATACAGACCAAACTCAAAGTCAGATAACTTATTTTTTATTTTAAAATTAACAATCTTACAAATCATTATCTAAAAATACATTTAACAACCCACTAGTAGAAACTTATAAACTATTAGACCAGATACATTTTTCAGATCAACAAAAATCAACAAACCCATAAAACAATGAGCACATCAAAACTAAATTGAACTCGATTCCTCTCCAAGCATAAAAACTAACAGACCACCAGAATCTGCTGTTGCTCATCGGAAACTGCTGCTGCTCACCGAAAACTACTCCATCAAGATACTTTTAAGCGAGATAATTCGTACTGTACAACACCCAAACCGCAAGGTACACGCCTATTTGATCATACCCATATAAATCACCTCTTTGTTGCTCTTATTCTCACCTGAAAAACATACAATAATCATTACTAGTTGTATTAAAAAAAGCTATTGTGGTGTACACACATAACTACATATCTTATAATATCATAACACAAACCACCACTTAGACCCACTCAAAGCCTGTAGGATCGTAGTTAAGGTTGATATTGTGATTCGGGAGGTCCGGGATGATGGAAGAATATGACATCAATAGTTAGAGAGAGAAAGTATAGAGAGAAGGGAAAACTGTGTGTTATTGATAATGAAAATGTGAAAAATAAATACTAATCTTCACCCTCCTAGTGAAGTCTATGAGGGCTTATGTAGGACAAAGATACACATGACTTTACATACTTAACGATTATAGTCCCTGCGTATGTGCCTAACATGATAACTAATGTAATCTTAAATGTCGCTCCATTTACTTGTTAGAGCGATCCCAATAATCTTCCCCCAATGGGACGACATAAGGGATTACTTACAGCATTTCCTACAAGTACAAAGAAAATTAAAGTAAAGTCTTCATAAGCTCTTCAAATGCTAAGGATGACTACAATTGACGCTCTTTGTCTTCACCTTGTATCTCTGCTTGAGAACTTTTCTTCACTTGTAGGAAAACGATGTAATATGTATGAATTAGATCAACTCCCCCCCCCCCATTCATATTGCATGTCTTTAGCAGCTTCTCCCACTTTTTTGCGAAGTTTCGAATCGCCTTCCCCAAACTGACAATCGTCTTCAGTAGATTCGAAACTTTGATGTAGCTAACATGTCTTCTAACTTTTTAAGTTTTAACTGCCCAGCGGAACTTGTAGATAAAACAGTAAACCACGCCAAGCAAATATGACTAGTCACATAATCACAGTTATACTCAATGCGAAAAGTCCGTTCGGGGGTAACATGCAAGAAATCGGTAAGATCTTCTCACGTATGTAGGCAACTTCACACAACATAACTCGCAAAAGTTGAAACACCAAAGTCACAGAACGGAACCACTGATTATCTCTGTAAACGTCTCTTTGATAGTCATAACATTTTAAATTTGATCACGTGAACCTGTTGTGCGTCCCCGATGTGCACATTTCTTCCCCCTAAATGCAGATACTCATAGTGAATGAGTGTTTTCGCAAAGAAGTGAAAGAAATCCAATAAACATCCACCTCTCTTCCCCCATGATGTTTTCGAGGAATCGAAAGCATACACACTATGTTTATGATGGAATCGGAAGCAGCGTAACCGTGTATGTCCAATTAATCGAACATGTGTGAAGTACCATAAAAATCCCGTGAGAATTCACTTCTGATAACATCTCTACTCTTTTATAATCCTCACAGTTAACTCTTTACCAACTCCATTATCATTCTCTCTTTGTAGTGACTATTGATGGAGAAAACCCAATATGACGAAATTGAGACTGAAGTAAAATAACCAGAACTTGTGACTTAAGGTTGCACTAATTTTTGACTAAAAACCAATACTGAGAATTTCAATAAAGGTGGAATCATATACCCATCCAACCATCCTTAACCGTATATGAACTTCGATCGAATTATCCACAGCTTTTTGTGACACTTGAGCACTGCAACATAACTCCTTTAAAGTGATAGCTATACACTGTGAGCACAACAACTTAACTCCTTACGCCAGGTATAACTAGAAAAATCAAATCTTAATCATTCTTGCGGTTAAAAGCTCGAACAAGGATCTCGAAGAATCATGCATCCGTACCAACTCTGATATCTTTAGATACTAAGTACACGCGCCCGTGAAATAGAAGAAAAGTCATCGGATTGTCAGAATAAAAACAATTATATAACTAGAATATGTAAAATACTTTTGCATGTGAGCATGTAGCCCCAAAAAGAAAGACATGTTGAAAATGTTTGAGAGGTAATGAGCTATCTTTCTTATAAGGAATCATTTTATTCGAATGATTTCTAATATTGAATTCTACATCCTCTACAAACAATGAACTAAACAAGTGACTCAATCCCTCGAATGTTATACCCATACACCAAACAACTTCTAGGTACTTTTCTATGTCGTGCTATGCATGGCCTCATGTATTTATTTTTAAGATGAAGAGTTACAAGAAATCTATTGGTATATGTTATAGAGAAGCAAAACAAATATGATATATAATCATTTGATGGCACCATGTAGTTTTAAACTATGAAACATAACTATATGATAACTAATATATATATATATATATATATATATATATATATATATATATATATATATATATATATATATATATATATATATATATATATATATATATATATATATATATATATATATATATATATATATATATATATATATATATATATATATATATATATATATATATATATATCATTAAATCACTTTTACACACCAACATTTCCAATGTTCTCATCAACTACAAAAATATGTAGTGAGCACATAGAAATGTGGAAATTCGATAAGGTGGTTGCAAAAGAAGACATACATAACATTCACGAGTCTTTTGAGTCTTTCTTCTTTTCAGTTGGACTTTCTTTTATCATCTGATCACCAGCCTCCTTCTTTATAGCAAGAAGGGTTTGTTAGAAAACAGAAGTGATCTTTTCATAGATTTTAATTCAAGTGAATAGCTGAGTTCTTCCAACATAAATTTTGTAGATGGGGTGAAGAGTTCTTTCTCCTTTTCGGTAACTGTTTTAGCAAAAGATTCAATAGTTTCTTTTTCTGGAAGGCTGATCATGGATGGATTAACAACACTTGAAATGAATTTTAGATACTTGTTTTCTAGTTAAAGGTTGATGAGATTGACTGTAGGGCCTTCATCTAATCAGTAAGATTTCATAATACTGGCCTTCATTTCATCTTTGCCACGAAAGGTTTCCTCGTAGGAGAGAATAAACGAAACAATTGTATGTTGTTGGACCGACGCAACAATATCGTCAAGAAGATTAATATCCTGTCAAACATAACGTTGGTAATATGTATTAGGAAGAATCTGGAGCATTGGTAAAATATTTGGATTTTCAGCTTGTAACAATCAGAATACATAACGTTGTTAATATGTATTAGTGTGAATATTCTGAGTGGTGGTTAAATTTATGGATTTCAGTTTGTAGAACTCAAAATACACATAGTGCACACCTAGTAAAAACATGGAAAAACAAAGTGGACGCTCTGGTAATATGAATCGTTCTTACAATCGAGCAATTAATTAAACATACAGTGCAAAACATGTTTTGTGTTACTGTGAACTTTCTATCTGCATGGGTTGAAGGGATTAATTTGATCTTACGTGTTCATCAAAGATCTTTGAGTTCTCCTGCAATATATGGCACAATTTTCTCAACATCAGGTGTGCATATAGTTGCACACAAACTTGTTGTTCCATCCTCTATCTCAATGGTCATTCTAGATATGCTCAATGTATTCACACATTATCATTAGGTAAAAATCCATATGGACTACACATTCAGAATATTTAACATGTAAGAATAAAAGTGATCCTTACAATTCTTCTTCTTAAGATTCTTGGTGACATGATGGACAAGTAACAATCCAAGTAAGATCTGCTTCTAATGATTTTTTACAGTTGGCGCAAGTTGGAAACCATGTGCCCCTGTCTTGCCTAGGAAGGCTTATCCTCCCTTTGATCCAACTTGCATTTAGCTATTTTTTAAGTAATATTGTATAGTTAAGTATACATATAGTCTCAAGATATTTAGGTATCCTTAGAAAATAAAGACAACCACTTACAGTTCTTAATGAAGTGACAACTGCAACAAGTGAAATGATATCTTCATCCTTTGGATAAGGAAGTACGATGTCACTATTCTTGTAGTTTTCATGCTGAGTAGCTGCTGGAGTTCATCTTTGTTCGCATTGTACCTTTGTTAGGAATTAGAAAATTCCATAGTGAAGAGTCGGTCACCCCAAATGTTATCTAGCTTAATTTAGCTCGTAGACTTGTCGTTAGTCACGTTATTTAGTAGTTTATTTATTAGTTTGTAGCGTAGTATAGCTTAGTGCAACACCGCGGAGGAAGGACGGTCTTTACCCATCGTATCCCCTGATCCACGTGCCGATAGAGGTCGCTATGTTTGTAATTATAAATACCCCTTCCATTCATGGAAGGGGTGGTGCTTCTTCTCATTTTAATCTAATCTTTCATTTGTGTAAACCTCTAGCAAGAACACCCTCTCTCTACTAACTCTCTAACTATGGCAAACATGTATTTTGATCATCCAAGACCACCCGAATCATCAACACAATAATATTACGATCCTACAATTGGTATCAAGAGCCAAGGTTATTGTGTTGTGTTGATTTATTGTGGTCTATTGTACCGTAGTTATTACCGCTTTTGGTATTACTTTGGTCGAAAAGTGTTTTGGGCAAACAGTGTTTATCTAATATTGTGTAGAAATATTGTGTAGTTGGTTTTTGGTCAAAAAGTTCATATGGTCCGTCTTTCCGTCTTGTCTCAAAATATTGTCCAAGTATCTGTTTTGGTATTATGCATATTTTGTTTGGATAAACAATCAAACCTGTCAAAAGTCAAAACAAATCAACCGGTCATTTTCGGGTCAAAGATGAAGAGTTTCATGAGCGCCGGGTAAACTGGGTAAATATGCATATGGTCGAATCGAGCCTGAAAACTCATCCGAAAAATCATTTATCATACTAGCGACTTGGTTATCAAGTTAGCGACTTGTCTTAGTGTCCGGCATACATTGTACTCATTTTTAACGACTTTGGTGGCGAAGTTGTGTGATTATGGTGACCTAGCTTAATTTGTTTTGAACAAGTTAGCGAAGTTATGTACTCAAAAATAATAGCGACATGACTCAAAAAATCCGGGTCATGACTGGTTTTTTTTACCTAGCTTACTTGTTTTTAACAAGTCGTAGCTTAATTGGTTTGAAAATTAGGTAGCTTACTTGTTTGAAAAAGTTGGGTGGCGACTTGGTTTGAAAACTTAGGTAGCAACTTGGTTTGAAGTTAAAGTGTTGTGGCGACTTGGTTTGTAAAATTGGGTGGCTTACTTGGTTTGAAAATGGGTAGCTTACTTGGCTTATGACTCATATTTGCTACTGACGTAAATGATGAAGAATGAGAAGACTTGACATCAAAAACCAAACACCAAGTTCCCAAAACTCATAAAACCTAAGATAATTCATCATAGGTCCATGAAATCAAAAACAGAAAACTTATTCTACAAATCTAATTCATTCGTCAACACAATCACCTATCTACAAAACCATCACTATTACGACTTCAATCATCATCAAGATATCGATTTTTCATCTAACGAGACACAAACAAAATTCTTAAAAACTACAAATAATCTCAGACTCGTGATACAAGACTTCTCAATCGATTTATATCATCCAAATCACAAGTAACCATCATAGATCTTGACGAAATGAAAACAAAATTACAATAATGATCTCTTGATAAATTGTGGTACTTAATTGATACATCAAGACGTACTTTATGTTCTACTCACGAATTCTCATCATCATAGATCATGACTATTGATAAATTTTTGAACATCATAACGAGACATAACATGGGTGTTATTCTCTTCTATATGATTCGTTCATGGCTCTCATCTAAATATCAAAAGAAATCATCAAGCTAATATGGTCTTATAATTTTCGAACATAAAAAGATGACTATAACAAGTGTGTTACTTCATCTTCTTGTTTCGAGATTACATTAATTAAATCGAGTAGTATTTCTATCACTACCTACCTGGGTTGGCTTTTGAAGCTTCGCTTTTGATTGAGCCATCCTCGTGGCTTTGAAGATCGCCGAGCCATCCCCGTGGCATGGTCAAAACGCGGTGGTCTTCAATGATATAAGAGTCTCATGAGTCGATGAAAATCGTTAATATGTTACGATTTGCTTATGTGACTAGTGGGTATGAGATTTGTCATGGCGTATGTGGCATAATATGAGA
This sequence comes from Chrysanthemum makinoi, assembly GCA_910596185.1. NCBI lineage: Eukaryota > Viridiplantae > Streptophyta > Magnoliopsida > Asterales > Asteraceae > Chrysanthemum > Chrysanthemum makinoi. The sequence continues at coordinate 141,272,263 of OU343221.1, read as the reverse complement.
GGCGGATTGATTTGTTGAGTGAATTTAGGGTTTGGTGATGCATTTATCTGCAAACAGTTGTGATATGTTTGATTAGGGTTGAGGAGGATTTTTTTTGATGGGGGCGTGATGTTTAGAGTGTGACATTAGGGTTTGGTCTAAGTTCAAGTGGGAGATTAGGTCTTTATATATCCATATAATTAGGGTGAGCTTATATTGGATTGGGATACAATATTCGGATGGGCTGAAATTGGATATTGAATCTTATTGGATCGGATTGAATCACTTGGGCTCATAATATTATTTGAATATATATGCTTCGACTGGGCTTGAGTGATATTATGGATATGATAGAATGGATCGAGGGTTATTATTTGTATTTGTTGGGTTGCATGTGAATCCCACTGAACTTGAGCTAATGATTTGAATAAAATATAGTGTAATGAAGTTGAGCTATTTTTTTTCATGGGATGCGAGTTATAATGGGATGATACGGTTTGAAAATGCAACTTGATTATGAGATTTGATGTTGAGATTTGCTGAAGTGACTTGATGATGCGATTTGGTATGATGATGATTGATGTTGTGGTATGAGGGTTGATACTTTGGTCTATGCATTTTCACAAAGAATATCTCGTCTTCGCTTGAATTTCTATTGGAACTAGGGTGACTACGGAGTTGTTTGGACGATATTTATTATTTCGGTTTGAAGTGAAGTTTTTCCGGGCTAGTTTGCTTATTTCGTCTTCTTTCTTTCTACCCTTCCGCAAAGATGACTTGTTTGGGCATTTATAGAGGGTGATAAAGACTTGGCTATTTAGTTACGGTTGTGATTCTTTTCGCTTAACCCACAACGTAGCTATCACTTCTGTCTCACCCGCTTGAGAATGTCAAGAGGTTTTGTACATTGGGTACACCGTTTCTTTTTCACGAGAATTAGTACAAGCTTAAGTAACTAATCTGAGGAATTCTACTTCATGATCAAGTTTGGTATATCGGATTTACTTCAACAAGAAGTCACAAAGAATTGCCGTCAGAGTGCGTGAATGATGTGTTTACCGAAGTGTTTACTGGATGGTTGATGATGTTGTTGATGTTGGATAATGAACCGTTGATAAACTGCTGCATGTTCCTCTAAAACTGATATTCACCAAAACCAAAGTTGTCATAACACATTCAAGTTGACATTGTTTACGGTTTTGTCTTGATTTTGTAAAATCCCGCGAAAGAACCTATTTCGCGGTTTAAATCATAGACTTGTAAAATCCCGTGACAATGGAAACATCCTGGTATTAGTAAAGTGCCCGATCTATCTTACGGTTTATTCTTGGTTTTGTAAAATCCCGCGAAAGAATCTATTTCTCGCTTTAAACCATAGAGTTGTAAAATCCCGTAATGATGGAACCATCTTGGAGAAGAGAAAGTGTAATCCTGGATCTTACTTGATGCCGATGCTACGGCTTAAGCCGCTTCAAAGAAGGGATAAAAGGGTGTACTTCATGAATTGGGTGTGTGTTTGGGTTTTCTTCATGGCAATTTGGTTATTACATTGTTTTACGGGTTATGTGCTTTTAACCATGGTCGGGATGAAACCATTATCAAAGTTCATTTAAATGTCAAAGAAGGCTAGATTTGAGCAGCTTAACCGTAAGATGTGACAACGGGTTAATTCAAGATATTTATTTGAGGATTGAAGTGAAATATCACGCATGCGAGTGTACTTAGTATCCAAGGTATCTGGGATGGATGGATGAAGATTCTTCAAGATCCTTGTTCAAGCTTATTATCAAAAACTAAGACTTGGAAATCTAGTTATTGTTGGGTGTCTTTTACCTTTTCTTTTACCACTTGGGGGAATTAGGCTCATACCACTACAAAATAACTATCACTTTAAGGAGTTACATTGTAGTGCTTAGTGTCACATTCAATTGTGGATTTTCAAGAGGTAATGTACGCCTATTACTTGATGGTTGGTTGGTTGAAGAGTATAGAGTACTTAAGAGATTAAATGGAGCATGAATTTCAAAGACCGCCTTTTGTTACATATGTGCAAGTTTAAGTCACGAAGTTCGTTAGTTTACTCTGTGGTCAAATTCATCATATGGTTTTCCATCACCGTCACGACAAAGAGCCTATGAATGATAATGGGGTTGATTACATGTTTGCTAAGAGAGTCGAAAAGAGAGAGATTATGACGTTTGAACATATCAGCTCAAGCCTCGCCTCTCTAAAGAAAAGAAAAGTGTAATGCTTCAAAGTGCGCTTTATCTTAGGAAGAAGAGAAATCTTCTTATTATGACCATTCTCACCAACATGCTTCATGCTTTTTCCATGCGCCACCATCAAGTGGATCTTCTCTCATGTTTTTCTCAATGGTGATCTACTTAATCGCTGATGGTTTTTCTATTTTTCAATAGCTCAATTAAAATGGCGATGGCAACATCATATGCAATTTTTAATGGGGAGAAGTGGAAATAGACTACACATGGATGAGTTCACTTGTTTAATCAAGAATGGCAACTACGTATGCAATTCTTGAGGGGAGAAGAAGTGTGAATTTTTTTTTGCATTGTTGATTGAAATTTGAGAATATATGGTCAAACGGCTTCTAACTCATGTAAGAACCGAGATTCTTCTTATCGGATCATCTTCACATGTAGTTTCTTCTTAGAGCCGTTGGTTGACATCTTCACGGGTGATATGATTAAATGACAAAGTGCTTCTAGTTGCCGGGCTTATTTTTGATGAACATCTTTCTGCTCTTGTTTGATTGGGAGGATTTTAGTTAAGGAGATTTGCTACATACAAGGTAATTGGAACGCATTTGGTGAGATGAAGATGTTAACTATCTATTCCCCAACCGCACAATCTTGAAGAAGGTCGAGTCTGCCACCGTTCTACATTTTCTCGCTACATGTTAGAAGACTAAAGACGAAGTTGCATTTAACGATCTAAAGACTTCTTCTTAATCGGGCATTTATCAAACGATTGTTCGGCTTAGGGAGAGCACTAATTGAGGAGATTGAAATGCCAAATTTAATCCCCAATTAGATTTGCTCACATTATTCAGCAAGTTGATTCTCACAAGAGTTCAAATGTTCTTCTCAAAATATTTCTAGTATACGGACTTACGAAGAGTTGCTGATTCTCAAGTGTCAAAACCAAAGAAGGCGTAAGGAGACAAGCACCTAAACGTGAGTAAACTTGATGAACTTAATACTTCTAAGTAATTGAAGATACCCCGGGAAGACAAGTGTTATTACCGCAGAGAAACTCAAGGTTTGACTCATGACGAGTAAACTTGATGAACTTAATTCTTCTAAGTGATTGAAGATATCCCGCGAAAACAAATGTCATGACCGCAGAGAAACTCAAGGTTTTACTCATCAAGGCGCTTAGTGTTAGTATTTCAACTACGTGGGGGATGTGATGTTAGAGAAAGTTTCTGAAGATAAAAGAGGTACACTAGTGTGGGGTGATTTCGATGGTATCGCGAATGATCGGGGAGATAGAGTGTGTACATTGGGATGCTCACTGTTTCACTTGAGTGCTTAATCGCGATTCAGAGAAATAATCATTTATTCCAGAGTTGACATCCGCAGAGATTGTCATCCGCAGAGATAATCAGTGACTTGGCCTGTTTCTTCAATGTTATCGCTATTCCTTCCTTGGGTATTGGTATACTGATACTTGAGCTTCATACACATTCATCGTGGAAGAAAATGTGAACATGGGGAGGTTTTTCATTCCCTCATGATGTGTATTCGAGAGCTCTTGGGTATTGGTGTACTTCGGTTCTTGGGCTTCATACACCGATCATCCGGGAAGAAAAATGTGAACATGGGAAGGTGTTTTCATTCCCTCATGATGTGTATTCGGGAGAGTTCGTGAGCATTATACAAAGAGATCGATCAGATCAATTCTACTACGGGGAAGTGGTCTCTTGACACCTTTTGGAATGGATTGCTTCTGCACCGGTATGGAAATTTGAGAAGATTATTTATGAGTGGATGATACGCTGTTGTTCTACTTGATGATATAACCTCAACGATGAATCACGATGATTATTCTTAAAAGGAGCGCAAGTTCATGATAATGGTGTGCTTTTTGTGCACTGCTAAGGGAAGCTTGTAAGAAAGCTTTAAATTGCCGCCTAAAGGATTTTCGTTTGGGGAAGCGCCAAAGTCTCACTTTCAGCTTGGTTCAATTTCTCTCAATTCAAGAGCCCCTAGAAGCTTTGGTGGTGAATGTTTAAGAGTTGATGACTTCTATCTTCTACGACGTACGCTTCGATATCCTTATCTCTACTGTGATCATCATCTTCTTTAACTATATCATCTACTCTATCACTGTATATATTTATCAGAAAATCAAAATACAAAAATATAAAACTCAGAAAAAGAAAATAGAAAAATATAAAACCTTCAAAAACCCATAAAAATCTGAAAAATTTCAAAAATACCAAAATATGTTTTCTCAAGACATGTCTTCTGGTATCGATAACATCTACGGTCTTAGAAATGTCATTCAATAATGGCACGGGACTTTAGATGAAGTTCGAGCAGGAGGTGTAAATATTAATTTTCCAAACATGTCAAATCAAATGGTTTACGCTATTTCGTGATCAGAACCCTAAGCCAAAACTATGGTTTACGCTATTTCGCATCAGAACCCGTGCTTAAACCATGGCTTGATATTATTTCGATAGCAACCCGCTTTAAAGGAAGGAAAGTGTTGCGCTAAACAATTTTTCAAATATTTCGTGCACTTATCCTAAAACAATTTGAGGAAAGTATGTCAAGGATCGCTGTTCCTACACAAATGTTTTTCCGCCTAAAATTCTTCGTAAAAATATTTGTTGTTTTCAAAAATGGTGGTAAATGAGTTGCTTAAAAATCAATCTTATTCGTGAGTTTTCAAATAAATTGAAAACTCAATCAATGACTTCAAAGACTTTTAAACTTTTCATAAAATGAGTCATGGATTGAGGGGGATAATATTTTTCAAATCTACATCGTCTAACGGGCTTTCTTAATTATCCTAATATGGTTAATTAAAAATGATGTTAACCTATGTTGAAGGACTAGGTGCCTAGGATATGATTGCTAGGATTAGATGATTAGTGTTTGATGTACACATTATTCCCATACATTTATATGATCTGATTGATATGTTGCATTGACTTTTATTAGTCGATTGTTGTTTGGGTGATGCCGACCACCATATATTTGTATGTGTGTTCACTAACGTATGCAGGTATATTGGTATAAAAGAATGTTCCCGATCCGGATCCCACTAATGAAGATGATTGGATGCCGAAAGGAAAGGGTAACTATTTCTTGGGTTGACATATGAAGAAACGGAGCTTAATTGGACTTCAATGGAGACTTGGCATAAATGCAACGTAAGAAGAAGTCTCACTGCATCAGCAGACGGTTTTTCTTCCAAGCCCTACAAAGAACAAATGTAAGCTTTCAACCACCTAACATATCTTTGTGCGTGATAATAGTGATGATACCATTTTTCTAAAAACTTTGAAAAATATTGTTTTTGAAAATGGAAAAATATTGTTTTGAAAATATATTGGACTAAAGTTTGAAAATCACCGGACTTCATTTTATCAAAACTTAAGTCACTCAATTATCGACTTGGCGGTCTGATTGAGGGGAGAGTGATTTAATATAAAATATTTTCAAACGATATTTCTTCACAAAAGTTCCGCTTTGTACGATAATAAGTGGTGATCTAAAGATTTAATGTTATGTCATGGTATGATTTTTCTTTAGAATCAAGATCTTTCAAAATGAAATTTTTTCTGTGCTTGTTTGATTGTGAAATTGTTTTATTTTACCTAAAAGATCTCTTAAAACAATCATACCCGACACTAACAATCTTTAATGTCTTAAAATGGTCCTTATTCAATCATTTTTCAAAGTTAAATCAAGCCACGTCTTTCCCCAAAAATATTTTAAATTATTTAAATCAATTGGGATCACAAATCTCAAAAGGTTTGAAACTTTGATCGGGGTAGAGATCGTGAGTTATTTAAACAAGGCCACATTTTCTCCCATGTTTTCTAAACCTAATTAAATCACTTGGGATCCAAAATCTCAAAGGGTTTGATATTTTTGATCGGGGGAGAATTTGTGATTTAATAATGAAATTTGATAAAAGGTGATCGATTTTATTCAAATGTGCATGTCGCTTCATGCTAAACGCTTTCGAATCTCGAAGCACATATTGAGGGGGAGCATTTTAAAGAAAATAAACTATTGAGGTACAAAAGCTTTTATGTTTTAACATAAAGTACCTTGATTGAGTTTTCAAATGGTTTCTTAATGGCTCTTGTGATTGTGGATGTGCTTCAAAAGAACTCTTGCCTCTATGTGATAAAATGTTTTAAAATATCCTATGCACATATTGAGGGGGAGAATTTTACCAAGAAAATCAAATGGCTTTTTCGTATGAAAATTGTGATCAAAGAAAATATTTCAAAGTCCTCTTGCCTCCTTGTGCTAAACAATTTCTAAATCATATGCACATGTTGAGGGGGAGGTTTTCTAAATGATCAAAACTATTAAGGTACAAAATGATTTGATCTTATCACAAGTACCTTGATTGTTTTTCCAAATGATTTTTCAATTGGTTTCAAGGAAGAATGAACTGTACCAAAAGACCGACCATTTTACTTTATGCATGGTGTTATAAGGTTGGTTAGGTTAGGTATTCGTTCCCACGATCGCCCAGAGCCGGAGGGATCTACCTGTGGACAATCCACTAGATAGTGTAGAGTCCTTAGGTATATTGAAAAAAGGAGATAAATGAGAATATGGGAAGTGCACTGAGACGAGCTAGTAATCGAATAAACCCAACAAGGTTCTAGTAATGAAGTCTCGTAAGTAATCAAGGGGTTGAAGAATGAAAAAGAAATGAATATAAAAAGGGTGAAAAGAAATAGCCCTCCAATAATTCAACCTTAGGGCAGGAACCGGGTTCAATACATATGCTACGGGTGTTTACTAAGGTAACACTGGTATTGAAGACAAGACATCATGGACCCAGTGATGCACTGCACTAAAACTTCCCAAGCCACTCAAGTTCCTCTTAAAAGGGCTTGTTTCATTCTCACGGGGAACCGACATTATCTATCGACTTTCTCTTAGAGATTGTTGATATTGAAGAAGGAGACCCTCTCCCTAGTCTCCGGCACAGGAACCAAATGAGCACTATTGAGTCTAGAGCCAAGAGATCATCCACAATATCTCATTAGGACACAAAATTAATGAAGACTTGCTGTTTCACACAATGTGGAAAGTAAGTATATATATTTAGAGTCCTACGCATTATCCCTGTGGTATTGCCAGAACATCCGAGTGATATGTAAACATATTCACAATGAAGATGGAAAGTCTCGAGCCAACATCAAACAAGCTTCTGGTAGGTGGCATGTGAGATCTATTCTATAGATCAACCATGTGACAACCGGATAGAACGATGGGGCGATTCACTCGTGAATCAACCTTGGTCCAGGAAATGGATTGACGGATGCTTTTGAAAAAACCATTCGATGTGCAAATATTTTCTTTTCTCTAGCACGCCAATGTGTATTCATTTCAAATTCAAAAGTATCTCGATTGAAAAATACTTTTAGAAAAACCGCTCGATGCTTAATCTCTTCTTTTCGCTAGCACTTCGAATGTGTACTCATTCTCTAATAAAAAGTATTTTGATTGAAAATTGATCTTTCTCATAAAACCTTCGTCGTATTGCAAAAACTCTTTCTTCAAGCAATACGCAATTGTTTTTCAAATCATTTTTCATCAATCGCTGAATCTCAATTTGTCGGTTCACTCAATTCGTTGTCTTCTTTGAGACGCTCCGGTTTGAGAACATTTAGAACATGCTAAACCCTCGCCAAGGAGATTCCTCGAATCCTACCGATCACAGGCAAGATTTGTAATCATCAACGGGAACCGGGCCGTGTACTTCAATTCAAATAAAGTGATCAAAGACACTTTCGTGTGTTTTATTGCTAACCGTTGTTTGCGGTACATTTGGACTAAGGTACCATCGTAATTGAAGTCAATCCAATGCCACATGCTCACGGCATCCACACTTAATTTGAAGAAATCATGACTGGTGCATATCTACATAACCCGGTTCTCGATATTTCATACTATGCTTCGCCATTGCCGCAAATATCATGAACCAGGAAGGCTTCCGCTACTCTGATGGAAAGATGTCATGATTCAAAAGTGTGAGCATGTCGGTCCAAAGTCACAACTTCATATAATGGCAACACAATAAAGGGTGATCCGAGATTTATCTGGGTCGATGATCTCAATGAAAGCTCAAAGATCATCAAAGATGTGGATCAGTTAAAGGCCTCCACTAAAAGGACAAATCAATGCGGACTTTGAAGAATCGCTACAAAAGCACAAAGATTGTTGAAATGAAGAATTGAAGTCTACGAGCTCAAGAATAATGACAAGAATAGAATGCTAGGATTTGAAATGTAAAACATGGGGTGACCTCCCTTAGGGGAGATTGTTAGGAATTAGAAAATTCCATAGTGAAGAGTCGGTCACCCCAAATGTTATTTAGCTTAATTTAGCTCAGTAGACTTGTCGTTAGTCACGTTATTTAGTAGTTTATTTATTAGTTTGTAGCGTAGTATAGCTTAGTGCTACACCGTGGAGGAAGGACGGTCTTTACCCATCAGATCCCCGATCCACAGCCGATAGAGGTCGTTATGTTTGTAACTATAAATACCCCTTCCATTCATGGAAGGGGTGGTGCTTCTTCTCATTTTAATCTAATCTTTCATTTGTGTAAACCTCTAGCAAGAACACCCTCTCTCTCTCTACTAACTCTAACTATGGCAAACATGTATTTTGATCATCCAAGACCACCCGAATCATCAACACAATAATATTACGATCCTACAACCTTACATTTGAAAATGTACATAAAAAGGTGCTAAAACAAAAGTCTACTTAAACTATTATACATACATTGTAATATTGACCAAATTACCATTGTTGCATTTGTAAGTCACGAGTAACAGGCGGTCGATCATAAATCCCGAACCTCCTCTTGTAGTCAATCAGAGACCTGAATAAAGTCCATTTATTTATAAAACTTTGCATTGATTAAATAAATTACAATTGATACATTTTGGTTTTTATTTATGTACATAAGTATGCCACTTAAAGTTAAATGTAGTCACTTTGAGCCTCATGCCAAAGATCATAACTCCTGATCCAATCATTTCAGCTAGGGTGTTTCCCTCATTCTCATCATACTGATTCCATAATGACAAAGATCAACAAAATTTTCCTATAATAAAGAAATGATTGGAACGTTAGGACAAAATATTAATGGCACATACAAAGGATTAAGTCATCTTACTCTTCATCCACAATGACAATATCCTTTTTTGTGATTACTGGTGATCCTTGCTCTTCACTTGGAAAGCATTGCAAAACAACACCCCTGACATCTATATTTTGAATAAGAAACAAATTAATAGCTTGTTTAAATGAATAATACATATTTTTTTAGGAAGAGATAATGATAAGTTACTTTGTGGAGACTCTGAGTCAGCATATTTGTATAGGTCATAAAATTTTGTGAACTCGAATCCACAATGAAGTGAAATATGGATAAACTCAACTAATGGCTCGACAAGAGTTTGCTACTAGTAACCCAAGAGTATATGTATGAGCTAATACGGTATTTTTTATTAGTTCTTGTGACCCTTGAACCTGAGACATAATATCTCTTATATGGTTTAAGTAGTTTGGAAAACAAGCGTATGTTGTTGTTGCCTTATATAACTGCACCAACCTTGGTTCCCTATAGTGACATGAAATTAGTATATGAGTAACAAGTAAATAAACATAAGAAAAAGGCTAAAAATAGAGAAATATAACAAGACTGAGTATGTGAGAATCTAGGAAGATCAATCTCTTATAGGTGACATCACTCTTGCTTTACTGAACATGCCCATTTTCCCAAACTTGAATGATAACTATCCATTTTGTTTTTGTCTAAGGGGTGATATCTTAAAATTTTGAGATAGGCCTCGACATTTTACCTTCAATTGAAAATGTGCATGTGAGATATTTAAGAATAAATATAAAAATTACATATGCGTCACGCAATTCCAAATAAAGCATAAATACACAAATATTCTCTTCTTTTTCTTTTTGCTTTAAAAAGGAGTTGGTGAAACCATGTTTTCAGATAATCAAGGAGGTAGCTTATTCAATAAAAAAGGGTTAAGATAATCATTAGCAACCATACAACACATGTAAATACAACAAAATTATATGTAATTACTACAAGAAAGCAATATACACCTAAGAGTTGTGTGGACAAGGTGAAGGTAACTTGATTAGCAAGTTGAATATTAATTTTCCAAAGACCACCCATCTTCCGCCATATATAATAAGAGGATAATCCTTAAGTCCCGCACAATTAGGGATACGATAAATTTTGGGGATCTCATAAGCATGGTTTTCCCCATGTCAAATAAAAAAAAATTAAAAAAAAATTAAAAAATCTTACAAACATTTATCAGTTTAGATTAATAAATAAAAACATGGTTAGGCCACTACAATTAATTGATTGATAGCTAGAGGAAAAGTTGATGGTACTCCAATATGAAGAGGCATGACCATACTCACTTGTCCTCCAAAAGACAAAAACCAATATCTTGAAAATAAAAGTAGGCATGTTGATGCAAATAATGTCTAAAAACGTTATTGCTATCTTTCGATATCTCTACTTTTTGATGATAACAAAATGTAAAAACACGTTACGTTAAAATTAACTTAAACAAGTTTTTAATCGAAATATCCCGTTTCTACATACATCACTCTAGGTAAGAAAAAACAAATTTACAACTCGACAAATGATCAAAGAAGTGAATTTGTGTTTCAAACTTCACATTTTTAATGTGACAAAACGTTTTTTCAAAAATACATTTTACAAATTATTTTTGAGTATTAAAGAAATGTTTTAATTGGAAAAATAAGTTTAAAAATTCCCAACAACTATTCCCCCCCCCCAAAACAGCTCCTAACCTCCCCAAATAAACTTTCACCACTAAAAACAAAAATAGGAGCGTTTTTGTCCGACGGTACCAGTAAATTTAGTGGTACCGTCTGGTATTTAGTGGTACCGTCTAATGTAACGGACGAATTTTTTGTCCCTATAAATACCATCCCACTTCACAGTTTTTTATCATCCTTTTTCATATAAAACTTTCTGAGTTTAAATCTCCTAACACACACACACTCTTTTGATCATTTAGATAGTTTTCTTTTGTTTTAAAGTGATCTCTTCTTCCAACCAAATGATCACCTTCATTCCTCTCCTAGTGCAAGTGAACAACACATTGTATCAAGAAGACACTTAGTGTTGTAGTCATAGTATTGTGCACTTGTAACACTTGTTACACACTTTTTGTATCTTGATATACATCAAGTAGTATTGAGTCTTGTTTTGATAACTTGTGTGGATCATTGTGATCTTGTTGAGATCTTGGAGATCTCTTGTTGTTTGTGAGTTAGTGTGTTGATCAAGTGGATCAAGTCTAGATCGTGGTGATCTAGTAGTTTGTGTGATTAGAAAGGATCATATAGATCATGAGTGAGATTGGTACTAGCTAGATTAGTACTCGACATTTATCTTAGTGTCAGAAATTGTGATAAGCGACGTTGTATGATTTTCTCCACCTCAAGGGATTTTGCTCACATAGTGCTTAGAACTCTCGAGTTGGGTACTCGGGGAGTGGAGTAAGGCGAAGAAGAGCTTCATGACCGAACGACTGTAAATCTCTTGTCTCGGTTTGATCTTTCCATCTCTTACTCTTTACTTTCATTACTTACTTTCTATTGTTATAGTGTATCCATTATAGTCTTGTTAAGTAAGATTCATATTGTTGTCGTTTGATTTCACAAAGGACTCAATCAAAGTTTTTCACAAGTAAAATTTGAAAACTAAATTAAAAAGATGTAAACTATTCAACCTCCCCCCTTCTAGTTTCCCACAATTGGTATCAAAGCCATGTTAGTCAAGATTTTTAAAATAAATTGTATTTTAAAGCTTGAATCGATCAATGGATTTCGACAAATATCAATAAGGGCAATTTGTGCAAAGACCACCACTTTTTGAAACCGATTGTTTTATCTATTGGAAAACAAGATTCGAAACCTATGTGAAATCAAAAGATATTGATATTTGGCATGTTATTACCAAGGTTGATTTTAAACCTATTAAAAAGAATTCAGAAACCAACAAGAATGAAATTATTCCTTACCAAAAACAAAGTGACACTCTTAAAAGAAAACTAGCCAAAAATGATGAGGCTAAAATGATAATTTATAATGCTTTGTCTAGAAAAGAATTTGAAAGAATTTTACATGTAATACGGCAAAAGAAATTTGGAAAACTTTGTTAGTCACCCCTCAAGGTAATAATCAAGTCAAAGAAAATAAGATTGATCTTATTGTGCAACAATATGAACAATTTTCGATTCTGAAAGATGAAACTATAGATAATGCTTTTGGTAGATTCAATACTATTGTTACTAGTCTTAAAGCTCTTGATGAAGGTTATTCTAGCAAGAATTATGTTAGGAAGTTTCTTAGGGCTCTACATCCCAAATGGAGAGCAAAGGTCACCGCCATTGAAAAGTCAAAGGACTTGGCGACATTATCACTTGATGAACTCATTAGAAACTTGAAAGTTCATGAAATGATAATCAAGAAAGACTCCGACATAATTAAAGGCAAAGGAGAGAAAGTAAGGTCTCTATCATTAAAATCCAAGAAGGAGTTGAGTTATAAAGAAAGTTCAGCTTCCGATAGTGAAGACGCAGAGTATGCATTAGCGGTTATAGACTTCAAGAAGTTCTTTAAGAGAAGAGGTAGATTCGTTAGACAACCTCGCGATTTAAAAGAAGTCGTTCTCAAAGAATCGTGATGATAAGAAAGGAAAGAGTGATAGGAAATGCTTTAGATGTGGAGATCCAAACCACCTCATTGGAAAGTGTCCTAAACCACTGAGAACCAAGAACTAAAGAGCATTCGTAGGAGGTTCTTAGAGTAATAGAGGTGAAGAGGAAGAGGAAAAGCCCAACGATGAAACATGTCTCATGGCTCACACTCCAAACGAGGTACACTACAAGAAAAGGGGTTTTTTAGGATGAAATTTTTTGGAAAGGTCAGAAAGTCGTGCCAAATACACGATTCAAAGACTTGTGGGTAACCGTGACAAAATTTTAGGTATTTGGGGTGACTTAAGAAACTGTTATGAATACGTACGCGTTTGGAACGTTTCCTAATAATGGTGCCAAATGCATGTGTATTTAGAACGGTTTGAGTTACTAGTGTCAAATATTTATGTATTTGGGATGGTTGGTATCACCGGTGCCAAATTTGTATATGTATTAGGATTGCTATCTGCTTTTGGTGCCAAATACTCATGTATCTGGAATGGTTGTTACGAACGGTGCTAAATACCTATATGTATTTGAAACATTCAATACAAGAATCTAATGGAATACCCACGACTATTACCTACACCATCATTTTGAGGGCATTTACCCATTCATTACCCACGATGAGTGACTTAATAAGCCGATCTTATTTTCCCTCATATTTTTCATGAATTTACCCACACACATAGCCACGAAAATATATTTGGTGTGAAGTATGTTTGCAAATAATTGGCTCTAAAATATTCCCATCAACTACCCACATCGTGAGTTATCATGGGTATATACGTGGGTATTTAGTGGGTAAATGTTATTTACCGATGGAATGCAAAATCGCTTTTTATGGGTGAGTTTATGCGGGTATATTTTAAGGGTGAATATATACGCATGACTTTACCCATCCTATTATTTTTATGGGTATTTTGGTGTGAATAATCGCTTATGGTCAATTCATGGTTACAAATATACCTATGAATCTACCCACAATGTTGTTTTTCTGGAAATTTTGTTATGGGTAATTTTGTTTTTAATTTGTAAGTAAATATATAATCATATGCTTACTTGTATATTTCTTTTTCGTATTTCTATATGGGTAAGTTTGTGTGGGTGATTTGTATGTCTTCTTTATTATCATAAATAAGAATATGTCATGATCAATCAACATAGAAGAAGTTTATGTTGGGTAAGTATGAAAAAATTAGGTGTATCTCTTTTGTTAAGAGGGACGAGTTAAAAGAACTAAAAAGTTGTGCTTATCATGTTAAGATATACGAGGTCATAAATTATCTAGAATTGTGACAAATTATTGTTTTTTATTGCTATAATGTTTTTCTAGTTTACTACTTACCAGTCACCACGATTTTACCACTCGACCAAGAAGAGTATTGGCCGATAGATATTGCCAAATCCCATGTGTGGGCTTAGGTCCATTAGGGTTTATGATGTTTCATGTATTATATATATAGTTGTATAATAATACATTATCACTACTAGAATACCTAGCAACAATGACGAAAATTAGTGATCGAATTAGCCCATCGCAAAAAAATGGTTCACAAAGGATGATCGTGGATAGATAATTTACAAAATTGGCTTTGATAAATTAGCTACAAAATAATCACAAAATTAGAGAAGAATTATGCATCTGCCACAATTCTATCACTAAATGTAATCATATAAAGACGAAGTTAGCGATGAACTAGTTAGGTTGCAACTTTTAGTGAAAGATACTGACAACATAACGATAGATTTGTTTTAGTTGTCTTAAATACGCCGCTATTTTTTTTACTTAGCTATTGATTAGCGATGGGCTTGGGACTACTACAAAAACGTTGTAAACACCTTTTGAGGAGAGTTATTTTACATACCAAACTTTTCTCACATACCAAGGGACTCATCTCCACCATCCATTTAAAAAGAAAATCAATGATTGAGATTAAAAGCATTTTATTATTTCACCTATTTTTATAATTTAAATATCTCTTAAACCGTTAATCGTTAAACGAAAATATTTATTTGTCGCGACGAAGATTTACTATCTTCTATAGATCGGCACTTTGATATACTTCAAAAAGATAAAAATCGTTTTCGCGTTTTTACGCTATCGAAATTACAAAAATATATATGATAAAACACTAAGTTGATTATCACATGTGATATTAGTGTTAAATCATATATGATATGTAATATCATATGTGATATTACACTAATATCACATGTGATATTACATATCATATATGATATTACACTAATATCACATGTGATATTCAAATTAGTGTTTTATCATATACGATTTTTTTAATGCAAATTTCAAAGAACGTAAAAAAAACGAAAAAACATGAAAAATAAGAAATTTTTTTTGTTGAAAGTATATCAAAGTGCCTATCTATAGAAAGATAATTAAATGCTCGTCGCGATGATATATTTTTTTCGCTTAACGATTAACGGTTTGAAAGATATTTAATATTTGAAAACAAAGAATGAAAGTGGGTTTTTTAAATTGTTGGTATTAATCTCATCCATTAGATCAAATAAAAATGAAAGGTGCAGATTGATCCCTTGGTATGTAAACAATCTTTTGTCCTCAAATGATCTTAAATCACACCTTTTAATAGAGAATGGTTACAACACTAGTTCGTCTTGCTTATAATTATAAAGCTCAAGCTTGGCTTGTGAAAAATTTCACAAACCCAGGCTCAACTTATTTTTATGACAAGTTAAATGAAATAAATCTCAAATTATACTCAACTTGGTGGAACATCTTTTCTGCCACTGCATAGTGGCAACTCAGGTTTGGTATCGGGTAAGCCGTTGGTGCAAAACTAAACCGTTGTTTATGTTTTCGATGAAGGATCTATTCGATCTTCATAAGAATGAAGGATTTGGCAAAAAAAAGAGGAAGATTTTCAAAGGGTCGGTTTTTATTTCGTGTTGGTGCTTATGGAAAGCGCGGAATGAAAAAAGGTTCTCCAATGGCTCTATCTCGGGCGAGAGGATTTTTCAAGAGATTAAGTCTCTCGGTTTCTTATGGTATAGGAATAGAAATAAGGGTAGCTCTATTAGTTGGAAAGAATGGTGTAATTTTGATCGATTGTAAGTTGTTGTTTGCCCTCCGCTATTTGGCGGTTCGGGCGTTGTGAATAATATAAATTTTCAAAAAAAGATAAACGTTTTTAGATTAGTTTTATTAACAATACTAAAAAAATGAGTTTTTAGCCAACTCATGCTGTTTTTAAAAAGTATTTACCAAAACATAAGGGTGTTGAAGATATTTTCCAAATTATGGTAAATCCAAGTAAGCCATGACACTTACTATAAAGTATCACTATTAGTAAAGCACGTAGTATTTCGTTGATCAAATATTTTTTCAACTACTTATAAATATTCAATATTAATTACTAATCCTAAATAATAAAAAGATTCAATAAAATTTTGACAACGCTAAGTTTATACGTATTAATTCGTTGATCCCATAGTTTTTCAACTACTTATGAATATTCAGTATTAGTTATTAATCTTAAAACAATTACTACCTCCGTCCCAAATTATAAGTCCAGTTTGACTTTTTGACTCAAACTTTGACCTTAAATATTTTTGTTTGTATTATATAATATTTGATGCAAAATATATAAATAGATTGTGTTTTAAATGTATTTTCATTTGGTATAATTTTTTCATCAAGTGTTATATAATACAAACGAAAATATTTAAGGTCAAAGTTCGAGTCAAAAAGTCAAATTGGACTTAAATTTTGGGACGGAGGGAGTATTTTTTTCCAATATAACTTTGACAACACAAATTTATTGTGTGAGGTGGTCTATAATTCTTTAAAATAATTTGAAACTAGCCATCTTTGTATTCATAACAGTTTTTGAATTTCGTTTATTGTTTGTCGAGGTTTCAAATCAAATACTAAGCCAAATCATGTTCGTAATTACGTAATCCAAATGAAATTCTTTGATTAATTTATGTTCTCATTCGCCTCACTATAATGCGGTCACTAAACGTGATTTATAGAGTTCGATCATAGTCATATCATATGCAGCTAGCATAATTAACGGTCAACATTTTGTCAAATGTCATGTCCTCGCTAAAAGCAGCTAGGTAACCAAGTTCACTTAAATACTCATTAACCGTAAATTAAACACATAATTAACTAGTCAATATTTTAATCAAAACTTTTGGAAAGACACGCCTCCTCCAAAGGTTTGGCTGAAAAAAAAATAGAGATGAAATGAATAACGAATTGAATGGGAAAAATTAAAGTAGTCAACCTTTTGGCGAACGGTCATCGCCAAAAGTTTTAGTCAACCTTCAATATTCTACGAATGAGTTTGAAGCCTATTTTTCTTCGTTAGCGATCTTTGGCGCAGAACATGGATGTCCTACCAGCTTCATCGCCTCACATACTTTTTCTTGTAGTAGAAAAATTAAAAATGTTTTCGGTAAACAGCAAGATGATTAGGTTTAATTTACATTACAAAAAAAGTTCAACAGACGTAACATAAATGCATTGATGATTTTTTTGTTATATATATGAAATAATGGAGGAAATACAAAATACGACATGCCAATAACAATAATCAGGACTATTATTTAAAATATTGCCATGACTTGGATAATATTTTTAAAATCGCTATAATTTGGCAAATAGTTTTTTTAAACATCAGGACTTGGGTAAAAACTCCTAAAAAAATCACTTTCCTCCACAAATGTCATAATATCTGGCCTTTGGTTGTCCCCAATTTCAAAAAGATTCGATGTTGGTTTCCTCCAAAATCAATTATCCACACTCACCTAACCTCTTTCATTTCGCTTACATTATTTAACTTGTCATTAGCATACAAACATCAAATAGATACAAAATAGGCCATAGTTTTCTCGAATTCCTTCCAAATCTAGCTATTTGTTTGCCAAATCAGGTACTTTTAATTTGTTTAGTCAATTTCAATCTGTTTTTTGTGTTTTTCCTTCTTATCTGTTCGCATATGGTGGGCTTTCTATATAGGATATGGTAAATACGAGTTCTTACTTTATTGTCGTTCTACCTATATAAGACGGGTGTTTGGGAATTGGTTATTCAAAATTGCTTATCAGGTTAACCAATTTAATGTTGCCTATTCCAAACATTCGCTCAAATAATTGTTCTATTATTAAGCCTTATAATCGAGAATAGATAGAATAAAGCCATTGGGAAGACATGATTGACTATGTCTGGAACATCCCAAAATGGTTTAAAGCAAAATTCGCCGAAGCGAATGCAACCCTTTGCTACTTACCACTTGAACTTTTGAAGTGTTAAGTTCCAAGGCATTCATGTGAAGCTATAAACATGATATTTTGGGGTTTGTGAATTTGTGCTTTAACAAGTTGTACTATCAGATACATGTTTTTAATGATCTTTCTGCAGGCACAAGGCATTGTATAATGAAACTAGCTTGCAGGCTTCCTTTTTTCTCAACCAAATTTCCTTTCTTGAAAAAAATAGCAACTTAAATTAATTACTATGACAGAAGGATGAAGGGACAAAGTGAGAGGTATGCATATCATAAGATCATGGATGCTCATTACTCACTGTCTATTATGCAAAATTTAGACTCTGTTTATTAGCCATTAGCTTGAGATGTTTGACATTCAATAGATTATATGTAGGGGTGTTATCGGGCCGGATTGAGTCAGGTCTTGAGTTTTAAAAAAATGACCCGCAGCCCGACCCAATAAAAGATCGGGTTATCGGGTTCGGGTGTTTATCGGGTCGGGTTAAGGCGGGTCGGGTGATTCGGGTTGTCGGGTTATAAGATAAATCCAAAGTCTACGTATAGTTTTATTGTATGTAAATGAAAAGTTAAGCTATCATGATGTATTTAATAAGAGTCTAAACATATGATATTTTTAATTTCATTATATCTCAACGTAGAGAGTGGGTGCAATTTTTTGGTTCTTTTAATGTTTAAAAGCCTTTGTAAGACTAAAGCAACATGGAGAGATTATGTAATTTGACAGATTAGTTGCTTGAGTAGTTGAGGCGCATTACGCATAATAAAACCTAGCATATTTGCTACTAATATATTATATAATGAGCAACTTAAAGAATTAAAGATTCAAAGTATGACGATGCAAATTGTTTTTTGTTCAAGAATCAATTTGACAATTTGGTTTGTGGTTATAAACTTATAATATGAATACGTCCTTATTATGTTCATGTTCTGATATTTTTTTTATTTCAAGATATATAATCTAGCTTTTCTTTTAGCTTGTAGAGTTTAAGAAGAGTCTAAACATCGTGAAATAACGTGATATATCATCTAGATTTTCTTCCAGCTTCCTAACGTGTATTTTTAACGAGTAAAACCGAGAACGATATGGTAAAAATTAGAGTATTATAGGAGTATAAGTTTGAAATCAAATTTGATACTAAATATTTATGCATATTTTACAAGTGTCCGTGAGCATGTCAACTAACTAGACACCTACTCTTACCTTTAATTAGTCTTCTATTATATTATATACCAAGTGACGAGGCATCGTTGTGAAAGTTGATCCTTTTATCATATATCTAGTCAAAGGTTATATGGTAGTTGTATAATTGTAATAGACTATTTTGTTTGTTATTTGATTTCATGTTAGCATCACTAAGCATCTTAATAATGGCTAATATGATGATGATGAACAGATTAAAGCAAGTGAAAGATTAGCTGATTATCGTGAGTCGGCCATATACTACAATATGGAGGTACGTTTAGTGACTTTACCTATTTTTATAACTACACTATTGCATTTTATGGAATAATTTCCCTCTTCACATCATAAACAAAATCTTATTAGGCTATATGAAGAAGTTAACTTTTGTGGGCCCTTGCTATCGTGACTTACACTTGGACGCCTAGTGTTTCTTTGTTGCCTATTGGAATTTTTATCGGCTATTTTGTGTGTTGTCTTTTGATGTACAGTAGGTTTGAGCAATATCTGAATGAGTGTTTCACTTCTTTGTCTCACCGCCTTTGAAAGCTGCAAGTAAATGTAGTTGTGAGTATTATGTGTTCCACACTTACATGTCATGTGTGAATGGTATCCGGTATTCTCGCTCACATTCTTACTAACGATTAAAAGCTCAAATAGAGTGGTTTATGAAACCGAATTACTACTAGGAAGGGAGTTGCCACCTCGCCGGGGTCATCGTGCATATAGATTTGGAAAGTGTTGGTCGTATATCTCTAACTAGTTATTCGATTAATTCTAGCGATATTACACGCGGCATCAAACTATTAAATGATCAATCGTATTTATAGGTCCAACTCCGCCAAATGAAAATTGATAAAAGAGTTCTGAACATATTTGCTTAGCTATCTTTTTAATGTAAGTACTAATTCTATAACGCTAACTTTTTATAAATCTATAGGATGATATTGATAAAAAGTTTCGACCCATTTAACCCATTTCAAATGAGGAAACTGAACTCATTTAACCCAACTCGGTTTCGAGTTTGAAATTTTTGACCCGTTTAACCTGTTTCTAATGTCGGAATATTATATAATGTAGGTTTCTGATGAAGATATGATATGATGAGCTTTATTCATTTATGTTAGTATTAAAACCGTATTAGTGATTTATATTGAGTTTTAGTTATTATTTTGTCATTTTAAAGACCATGGTTTACAAAGATGCTGGACGTATTGTTTTCTCTTTTTTTTGCCTTTTGGTATTCAAGTGACCATGTTGACTTGATTTATGGATGATTAATAAAAATTGAGTTCAAGTTATTTTTGGCTTCAATTGAATTATATTTGCGCGTATTTTAGATGCTTGGTTGATATGATGGTGTACTAAAACCTGTTTGTAACGGAAAATGATGCTAACACACGTTAGCAATGATTACTAAACCTGTACAAATCATTAATTGACTTAATGCAAAACCCGTGCCAAATGATTGTTATAATGAACACAAAAGTGTGCCAAATGTTTTTTTTGGCGAGGGGAATAAAAATGTGCCAAATATGTTTGGCACAAAAAACAGAAACCGTGCCAAATACATTTGTCACGATAGATAAGACCGTCCTAGTTAATTTTGGCACGATAAATAAAAACTGTAACAAATACACATTTGGCACGAGAGATGAATTGGTAGAAAATATGCATTTGGCACGAGATATAGGAAGTGTGACGAATGCCCACTTTGGAATAAAAAGATTGTCAATCGTGCCAAATACCTCACTCATGGCACCCCAGTAAAACCGCCCTAAAACCGCTCCAAATACTATTTAGCACGGTTTCAACCCAAAGCAAATGTATTTGGCACCTTCATATTTAGGACGGAGCCAAAACCGTGCCAAATGGTTTTGAGTATTTGGCATAGTTTTCCACCCTCCTAAATACTCGTTTTTCTTGTAGTGGTACATTCCGATTCTTCATACTATAGTGAGGATAATTCCTCAAAAGATGATAACGCACTAATAGATGACTATAATAAGTTATGTGAAGTAACCTCTAAAATCATTTCTAGAAACAAGATGCTAAAAACAAGATGTATTAGTCTAGAAATTCAAGTTTCATAACTAAAAGAAAGAGTTAACAAACTTGAGAAAAATAAAGAGGTCGACCGATGTAATTCATGTCAAAATCTTCAAATAGAAAATGAAGAACTTAGGAAAAACGTTCTTAAAATTTCTAAATTTGAAAAAAGGAACAAAAGCTCAGAACGATATGTTAGACAATATTAAATATAGTAAACATCCCGGAACGGGCTTAGGTTTTGATCCAAATAAAGCTTCGACGAGTGGAACAAAACAAGTAAAATTTGTAAAACCTACAAATTTTGTCAAAACAGCAGACGGTACCGTTAAAGTCTTGGACGACAACACTAAAACTAGTGGTACTGTGTGCGTAAAAAGGTTAGGTCATCTTCAATTTTGAAAAACGGTTTGAGTCCTAAACCAATTCATGTAGTAATTAATGAAACCAAGTTGCCAATTGCTAGTAAAAAGGTAGTTAAGACCTTTTACAAACCATTGTCTACTCCCGGACTTGTTTATGTAAAACCGGACACTAGATCTAAAACTCCACCACGTAGGAGAATAAATAATTCTAAAACAAGGTCTAACACACCATAACCTAGAGGTAACATGAGAAGGCAAAGTTATCCAAATAACTATCCCGTAACGTGGAACAATTTCCAACAACGTGGTTACATGCCTTGGGACATTTGTCCACCATTTCAACATCCTAACCAAATATTTGGAATGTTCAACACTAATAATCTTGGACCCATGAGATATTGGGGACCAAATGCTTGAGTTGTTGTCTTAATTAAATAGATATGCCTGGAAATCGACTTGGAGTCCGACGAATGGGTCAAGGATAGTGGATGCACTAATCACATGACGGGAAATCGAAGTCTATTCTCATCATATAAATCATACAATGGAGGTAACGTTACATTTGGTAGTAATCTTAAAGGCAACATCATAGGCAAAGGTACGATCTCTCACAACTCCCTCATTATTAGAAATGTTGAGCATGTAGATAATTTAGGATTTAACTTGCTTAGCATTAGTCAAATGGTTGACAATAAGTGTAGAGTAGTATTCTCCAAAGAGGGTAGTGAAATTATTAAGGATGGCAAAACCATAGGTAAAGGAGTTAGGAAAAATGGCTTATTCATTATGAAAATGGGGAATAAGTTTGGGGATAAGATATGTCTAGCAACGATAGATGATTATTGCACTCTATGGCATAGAAGACTAGGTCACGCTACTATGCATTTAATACAATCTCTAGCATCTAAGGATCTAGTTAGAAATTTACCTAAGCTTAAGTTCGATCAACACTTTTATGACACTTGAAAAGTTGACAAACAAGTTCACTCTAGTCACAAAGCTAAGAACTTAGTTTCAACCACTAGATGCCTAGAACTCCTTCACATGGATCTTTTCGGTCCATCTGCCGTACGGAGTTATGGAGGAAATCTCTACACCTTAGTAATCAGCGATGACATTTAGATACACTTGGACTAGATTTCTTAAGAATAAGATACAAGCCTTCGAGGAATTCAAAATCTTTAGTAAGAAAGTCCAAAATCAACTAGGTTGTAAAATAGTTTCCATTAGGACAGATCATGGCCGGGAATTTGATAATGAAGTGCAATTCGGAGCATATTTTGATAGTAATGGACACATAACTTCTCGGGCTCCGCTCACTCCTCAATCAAATGGGGTAGTTGAAAGGAAAAATAGTACTCTACAAGAAATGAGTAGAACGATGTTAAACGAACAATCCATTCCTCTAAAGTTTTAGTGTAATTCCGTAGACACCTCAACTTACATACTCAATAAGATTTTGATTAGAGCAATCCTAGGAAAGACTCTATACGAAATCTTGAAAGGTAGAAAACCTACTCTAGATTACTTTAAAGTGTTTGGAAGCAAATTCTTCATTTTAAACACAAAAGATTACCTCACCAAGTTTGACCCAAAGTCTTACGAAGGTGCTTTCCAAGGCTACTCACAAAATAGTAAAGCCTATGTCGTCCTAAATAAGGAAACAATGAAAGTCGAAGAGTTACTCAACGTGACATTTGATGAGAGTCCTCTCCCAACTAAATCATCACCCTTGGTGGATGATGACTTAGATGAGGAAGAAGCCATTATGGTAAATGGCAAGAAAAACTTAGAAAATGACATTGAGGATGAAATAGACGAAGTTGATGAAATAGTCAACATCAAGGAATCCAAAGATCATCCAATAGAGAATGTCATAGGCAATCTAAACCAACGAACCCTTAAGTCACAAGCACAAAACAAAAGTAATTTCTTTTGTTTCATATCTACTGTAGAACCTAAGAACATCGGTGAAGCGATGAAAGATGATAGTTGGATAGTCGCTATGCAAGAAGAATTAAATCAATTCACCGCAAATCAAGTTTAGGTTTTAGTACCTCCACCTAGGAACCAAACTATCATAGGAACTAAATGGGTGTTTAGGAATAAACTCAACGAAAATGGCGTCATATCTAGGAATAAGGCAAGGTTAGTAGCACAAGGCTATAACCAACAAGAAGGTATAACTACGATGAAACTTATGCACCCTGTGGAAAACTAGAAGGGGGTTGAATAGTTTTGCCATTTTAAGTTGATTTCAAAACTTTTAGATTGATATTATGTGAAATCTTATGGATGTTGAGAACGTATAGATCTAATGATAATGCAAGCAAATAGATAAAGTTAAGGGATAGAAATGACACAACCGATTTATAGTGGTTCTGCTACAAGGTCACCTTCCTTGCCCTACTCCACTCCCCGAGTCACCTACACGAGAGTTCAAGCACTATGTCAACAAACTCCTTCACTTGGCGGAGAAGCCTTCACAACGTTGCTTACACTTTTTCCGGTACAAAGCTAGATACCGAGTCCGTAGTACGGTGGACCAAACCAACACAACTATTACACAACAAATATGTGAAATATCATATACAAGATCTTCGCTACGAAATCTTATGCGGAGTGACAAATCAATCAAGGACCCCTTGCTTGGATGACTTGTAGAATGCTCGTGATCTCGCCTTAGAGAAGGACCTATATGAGAATCACAAATAGAAAGAAAGAAGAACAACTCTCTAGATCAAGTGATCTATATGTTAGAAGAGAATGAGAGTGTATGAGAGATTTAGTAAGAAGAGGGGTGTGTTAGAATGAAGAAATGGCTCTCTATTTATAGGCAAATTTCTCCTCTGTTCCACGGATCCCACGGATCCCTTCCACTTGGGATCCGTCTAGTGTAATCCTAGGGATCCGTGGTACGCTCCTCTTTGCCCATGGGTTTTTTTGTTATGGGTTGGTCCATGGGTTTTTTCTAGATTCAATGTATCTAAGTATACATTGTATCAAGTCTTCTTTGGTATGGGTTAAGATCCATGGTTTATGGTTTTTACCCATCCTAATAAACTATTACAACAAATGCTTAATTATTACATTTTTGTATTTAAATGGCTATATGTAAATGCTTTACAAAAATAACATGTATCCTTATAATTATACTTAAGATAACATTACATTTGTTATCAACAAAACACAAAGAGATCGCAAAATATTAATAAACGTTTTTACGGTTTATTTGTATTAACAATCTCCCCCTTTTTGTTGATGACAAAACATAATGTTATGATGAGTAAAACTTAAGAATAGATGTAAGTTTTGAAAGCCCCTAAGTTTTACTTCTTCTCCCCCTTTTTGTCGAAACAAAAAGTTAACCCTTGGAAGAAATAAACAAACTTCTAACTCCCCCTTGACGGTAGCTACCCCTTGTTTGGGGCAAGAGAAGAAAATAAAAAAATCCTACAAAAAGAAAGGTTAGTAACATGCTTATATAATCTTGTGGTTGTCGAGAATCAAGATTGGGAGCCAAGGTATGTAAACAAGGCCTTGTAATAAAACAACAAATTGTAGTGGTATGTATGCCACTTACAAGCATGTAAAAATAAGAACAAGACTTGTTCTTGAAAATGACTTCAAAAGAAAAAATAATACTAAAAGTAGAAAGTAGTAGTAGTGATTCCTTCCATGCTTGCATAAGGTTATGGATAGAGATTTTGATGAGTAATGGTATTGATGCGATCAAGGATGAGTTTGAGTATGAAACGCATTTCTTCCCTAACTTCTATTGCAATTTTCCTAGTGGATTGGCAATGTTCACAATGTAAATGATGTGGGTAATGAGTGCGGAAGTTTTCGGGTTGTTTTGATTTGAGTTTTGCGGAAGGTGTGGTGGAAAAATAGGAAAATATGGATCACAATCCGGAATGTTAATAAGTGGTGGTGGAAAAGAACCTAGATGTTCTTGTAATGTGATGGGAGCTAATGGTGGTGATAGTATTTGGAGATGTGGGGGTGTTGAAAAGACTAATTCTTTTCTTTAGGTTGGTTAGATCTTGTTGGAGTCTTAAGGAGTTCCAAAAGAGTTATTTTAGGTGGTGATGAAGTTGGTGTACTTGTTGGTGATGAGGGTGGTGCTATAATGGAAGCATCTTGTGGTGAGTTATTTGTTGAGGATGAAACATTTGAGGTTGGTTTTGCTAAACAACAAGATCGGATACTAACCGCATGCGGATATCCTAGCATTTGATTGTGGTATTTTGGATGGTGGAAGTACAAAGGTTTGGATATCATGATTGTTTGTACTAGATGATTCTCCTAAAGGGTTTTGGATGACATGATGAAGTGTGTTTGTGAGAAGGAGATGGAGTATGCAAGCATTTTGGGAGCTATATATATAGAAAAACAAAGCATTGTAATGAATGCTTGACCCAAAATGTGGATTAAAATCTAATGATTAGATATGAATTCAAGGCATGTGATCATGAGAACACAAGCATTAAAGAGCATACTCCCTAAAATGAAACAAATGTGGATTTTTCATCCAAAGTGAAAAATAGAAGTTGAAAAAGCTTACGTTACACGGATCCCACGGATCCTTCCTTGAGGATCCGTCCGGATAAAGGCCGGGATCCGTGGGTCTGGTGTTCGTGCAGCACAAAATTTTCCTTTTGGAAACATTTTTGCCTAGTGTGTGCCTATATGCAAACTATTTGGAGTTGTGGTTATCTCGACCCCTAAAAAGAATAGAAAATAAACTAGAAGTGTAAAAGCATCCTATTGAGATAACCCGAAAACACATATTTAGTACATGAGTACGTAATTTTGTGTTATCAATGCTCCTAATTCATTGTTGCTTAAATGAATGTACCCGAAAACACATATTAGTTATGTGTCCCCTTTAGCATTCAAAAGACATGAGATGCAATGAAAACGGGTTTTACTTTGTATTAATAATGAAAAGCGATTTGTCCTAGACGTGAGAAATTGCTTTTGTGAAATTGATACTGGAAGGTATCATCCTTTTAGAAAACATTGTGAAAGTAGGTTTAGAAAATGAGAAAATTATAAGTGTAAAACTCATCTTGGGTTTTGAAAATTCCCGTATTGTTTGTGAGTTGTGCGTGAAATAGAAATCCTAGACTCAGAAAGAAGAAGGCTAGTGTTTACATACCTTGTAGAGTCAATTAAATTACGACGTTTGTTCCATTAGACCAAGACCAAGACGAAGTAGGTTGAATTGTTCCCGCTTCAACGGTTTGGTGAGGACGTCGGCTATGTTGTCTTCGGATGCTACCTTCTCAATAGAGATGTTCCCCTTTGAACATTGTCTCTTAGGAAGTGATGACGAATCTCTATATGCTTTGTGCGAGAATGCAATATCGGATTCTTGCTTAGATCGATTGCACCTTTGTTGTCACATAGGATGGCTATGTCGCTTAGATGGATGTCGTAGTCTACTAACGCTTGTTTCATCCATAGTGCTTGTTGGCATGCTTTGCCGGCGGAGGCGTATCGGCTTAGGTTGTTGATATTGCAAGTGCCATTTGTTTCTTAGAAAACCATGATGTTAAACAACATCCCATAAAAGTACATACCCCACTTGTACTTTTTCTATCAACGTAATCACCTGCATGGTCAGAATCTGCATATACAATTGTTTCTACTCCCGTCCCTTAGGATACCATAATCCTAATTGTGTTGTACCCTTAATATATCTAAATATCCTTTTTATGGCTTCTAGGTGTGATATTTTAGGGTCTTCTTGAAACCTAGCACATAAGCAAACACTAAACATGATATCCGGCATACTTGCCGTGAGATAGAGAAGGTTACCTATCATGCCACGATATTTAGTATTATCTACGGATTCTCCGTCCTCGTCTTTTGTGAGTTTGGTGTCGGATGACATTGGAGTCCTAATTGGTTTTGACTCTTCTAGACCGAATTTCTTTAACATCTCCTTGATGTACTTAGATTGATTAAAGAAGATACCATCTTCTACTTGTTTTATTTGTAGACCAAGAAAGAAACTAAGTTCTCCCATCATACTCATCTCGAACTCGTCATGCATGATTTTAGAGAAATCATCACACATGTCTTGACAAGTGGATCCGAATATAATATCATCTACATATATTTGTACTATGATTATATGTGACTCCTTTTTCTTAGTAAAAAGTGTGTTGTCAACTAACCCCATGGTGTAGTTGTGTTTAACTAGAAATGACTTGAGTCTATCATACCAAGCTTTTGGAGCTTGTTTAAGACCATAAAGGGCTTTCTTTAATTTATATACATGTTTGGGTTTTTCAAAATCAATGAAGCCCAGAGGTTGAGCTACATATACTTCTTCATTTATGACACCATTTAGAAAAGCGCTTTTGACATCCATTTGATAAAGCTTTAGATCATTAGCACAAGCATACGAAAGAAGTATTCTTATAGACTCTAATCTAGCCACGGGAGCATAGGTCTCATCAAAGTCTATTCCTCTTGTTGGTTATACCCTTGAGCAACGAGTCTAGCCTTGTTCCTAGACACTACTCCGTTTGCATCTAATTTGTTTTATAAACCCATTTGGTTCCTATTATGGTTTGATTACTAGGTGGAGGGACAAGTGTCCAAACATCATTAGAAACAAATTGATTTAGTTCTTCTTGCATAGCCATTACCCAACTTTCATCTTTTATGGCTTCTTGTGTATTCTTAGGTTCTAAGGTTGAAACGAAACAAAACAAGCTACTTTGGTTTTGAACTTGAGATCTTAATGTTCGTTCATTTAGTTTTCCTATGACTTTATCTACGGGGTGATCTTTGGACTCTTTAATGTTTACTATTTCATCACTTAGAGGTTCTTCTTCTTCACTTATCTTTTTCTTTATTACTATGGCTTCACTTTCTATAATCTCGTCATCGACAAGAGGTGGAGAGGGTTTAGGTGGACTTTCATCAAATTTTATATTTAATGACTCTTCTACCTTCATTGTTTCTTTGTTTAATATGACGTAAGCTTTGCTATTTGGCGAATAACCTAAAAAGATACCTTCGTTGATTTAGGATCAAATTTTGTAAGGTAATCTTTAGTGTTAAGAATAAAACATTTACTACCAAAGACTCTAAAATGATTTAACGTAGGCTTTTTGCCTCCAAGTAACTCATATGGAGTTTTTCCTAAGATTGGTCTAATCAAGACTCGATTGAGTATATACGTTGAAGTATCAACGGCATTACACCAAAATTTTTGAGGTATGGATTGTTCATTAAGCATGGTTCGACTCATTTCTTGTAGAGTTCTATTCTTTCTTTCTACTACCCCATTCGATTGTGGAGTGCGTGGAGCCGAGAAGTTGTGAGTAATACCATTAGCGTCACAAAAAGCTCGAATTGCACTTCATTATCGAATTCCCTACCATGATCCGTCCTAATAGACACTATGGGACTTCCTAGTTGTCTTTGGATCTTTTTGCTTAATATTTCAAAATAGTTAAAGGTTTCCGTTTTGTTCTTTAAAAATTTTGTCCATGTATACCTAGAGTAGTCATCCACTATTACCAAAGTGTAGTAGTTGCCTCCATAACTTTGGATAGCGGATGGACCAAATAAATCCATATGTAGTAATTCTAGACACCTAGTTGTGGACACCATGTTTTTAGCTTTATGACTCGAATGAGCTTGTTTTCCTATATTACAAGCATCACAAAAATGATGTTCATATTTTAACTTAGGTAGATCTCTTACTAGATCTTTGGATGATAGCGATTGAAGAAGTCGCATGTTGGCGTGACCCAATCTTCGATGCCATAAGGTCAAAGTATCATCCATAGAGGTAAGACATAATTTGTCTTTAGGTTCATTACCGATTTTAATGACATAGACTCCATGTTTCCTAATTCCTCTTCCTATGGTTATGCCATATTTTAGTATCTTACTACGGTTTCGTAAAAGTACATTGCACTTTTTATCACATATTTGTCCTATACTTAAGAGATTAAAGTTTAGGTTTTCTACGTGACACACATCATTAATGGTTAGAGATTTGTTAGAAATCGTACCTTTACCGATGATTCTAATTTTGCTATTTCCAAACACCACATTACCTCCATTAATGGATTCATATGTGGAGAATAGATCCCTATTCCCGGCCATGTGCCTTGTGCACCCGCTATCCTTGACCCATTCATCTGGGTCTAGGTCGACCTTTAAGCACACCTCGTCATTTGCCATGAGACAAATTTCTTCATCCTCCTCGCCGCCATTCCCCACGCTGCCGCCACTTAACGCCTTTTGATCATCCCGTTTGGGACACTTGCTAATAAAGTGGTTTGGGTCCCTACACTTAAAGCAAGTACGATCATCCTTTGGCTTCTCGTCCTCTTTGCTTTTCCGAAAGCCTTTCTTATCATCATACGGTTGTTTGACGTATCTACCCTTTCTTCTAAAGAACTTTTTAAAGTCCCTTACAGCCATAGCGTACTCTTCGTCGTCACTACTCGAAGATGAGTTCTCCTCATCGCTCGAGGCCTTTTTGGCTTTAAGGGCAAGAGATTTGTGTTTCTCGTTCACCTTTGAGGCTCGAATCTTTAGCAAGGACAAGCTCGTAGACTTTTAGGTTGCCTATGAGTTCATCGAGGGTGAGGATTGTCAAATCTTTTGACTCTTCGATTGCCGTCACCTTGGATCTCCACTTCGATGGAAGTGCCCTTAGATATCTCCTAACATGGTTACGGCTAGAAAAAGATTCATCAAGTGCTTGTAAAGATGTAATAATAGTATTAAAGTTAGCAAATGAATGATCTATAGTTTCCTCATCCGATATTGAAAATTGTTCATATTGTTGAACAAATAAATCAATTTTATTATTTTTAACTTGTTGGTTGCCTTGATGAGTTACAACTAAAGAATTCCAAATTTCTTTAGAGGTTTTAAAGCATAGAAATTCTTCAATTCCTTTTTCGTAAAGCATTATATAAAACCATTTTTGCTTCACTATTTTTAGAAAGCTTTTCTTCATTTCATCATTTAGTTTATCATGAGGTATGTGAACTAAATTTCCTTTATCATCATTTGAGGTAGCCTCAAAATCACCTTCAACAATAATGTACCAAAGATCAATATCTTTAGACTTCACATATGTTTCAAATCTATTTTTCCAATATATAAAACCATTAGTTTCAAGTAGTGGTGGTCGTTGCATAGATTGCCCTTCCTTATAATTTTCAGAACCCATAGTGATCGAAAAGTTTTAAAATACAATTTTATTTTAAAACTTTTATAAACTTAGCTCTTGATGCCAATTGTGGAAAACTAGAAGGGGGGTTGAATAGTTTTACCGATTTTAAGTTGATTTCAAAAACTTTTAGATTCGATATTATGTGAAATCGTATGGATGTTGAGAACTAATAGATCTAATGATAATGCAAGCAAATAAATAAAGTTAAGGGATATAAATGACACAACCGATTTATAGTGGTTCGGCTACAAGGTCACCTTCCTTGCCCTACTCCACTCCCCGAGTCACCTACTCGAGAGTTCAAGCACTATGTCAACAAACTCCTTCACTTGGCGGAGAATCCTTCACAACGTTGCTTACACTTTTTCTGGTACAAAGCTAGATACCGAGTCCGTAGTACGGTGGACCAAACCAACACAACTATTACACAACAAATATGTGAAATATCAAATACAAGATCTTCGCTACGTAAATCTTTGGAGTGACAAATCAATCAAGGACCCCTTGCTTGGATGACTTGTAGAATGCTCGTGATCTCGCCTTAGAGAAGGACTTATATGAGAATCACAAATAGAAAGAAAGAAGAACAACTCTCTAGATCAAGTGATCTATATGTTAGAAGAGAATGAGAGTGTATGAGAGATTTAGTAAGAAGAGGGGTGAGTTAGAATGAAGAAATGGCTCTCTATTTATAGGCAAATTTATTCTCTGTTCCACGGATCTCACGGATCCCTTCCACTTGGGATCCGTCTAGTGTAATCCTAGGGATCCGTGGTATGCTCCTCTTTGCCCATGGGTTTTTGGTTTATGGGTTGGTCCATGGGTTTTCTCTAGATTCAATGTATCTAAGTATACATTGTATCAAGTCTTCTTTGGTATGGGTTAAGATCCATGGTTTATGGTTTTTACCCATCCTAATAAACTATTACAACAAATGCTTAATTATTACATTTTTGTATTTAAATGGCTATATGTAAATGCTTTACAAAAATAACATGTATCCTTATAATTATACTTAAGATAACATTACATTTGTTATCAACAAAACACATAGAGATCGCAAAATATTAATAAACGTTTTTACGGTTTATTTGTATTAACACACCCATTGCTAGATTAGAGTCTATTAGGATACTCCTTGCCTATGCTTGCGCCTTATATTTTAAGCTATATCAAATGGACGTGAAAAGTGCATTCCTAAATGGTTACATCAATGAGGAGGTGTATGTTGCGCAACCTCCGAGATTCGTTGATTTCGAAAAACCGAATCATGTTTATAAGCTCAAGAAAGCATTATCTAGCCTCAAACAAGCTCCTAAAGCTTGGTATGATAGATTGAAGGCTTTCTTGCTTAAACATGAGTATACCATGGGAATGGTTGACAATACACTTTTCACGAAGAAACGTAATTCACATCTCATCATTGTTCAAATATATGTCGACGACATTATATTCGGTTCAACTTGTCAGGAACTATGCAATGATTTCGCTAAGATCATGCATGATGAGTTTGAGATGGGCATAAGGGCGAATTAAACTTCTTCCTTGGTCTATAAATAAAACAAATGGAAGATGATATCTTCTTTAATCAATCTAAGTATATTAAAGAGATGCTTAAAAATTTTAGTTTAGAAGAGTCTAAACCTATCAAAATGTCCATGTCCACGGAAACAAAACTCACGAGAGATGAAAAAGGTGAGTCCGTGGATATTACTAAGTATAGGGGCATGATAGGTAGGTTATTATACCTAACGACATGTAGGCCCGATATCGTGTTTAGTATCTGCCTTTGTGCTCGCTTTCAAGAGGATCTCAAAACCTCTCACCTAGAAGCGGTTAAACGTATCTTTCGATACATTAAAGGCACTATGCACTTGGGATTGTATTATCCCAAGGGGACCGGTGTAGAAACTATTGTATATGCCTACTTTCACACCCCCAAAATGGCTCAGCGGAAGCACATAACCCTTGGGGTGCTACTACATTGATATCACAACATAAGCATAGAACAACTGATTTTCATAAAGAAACTTTTATTCATTCTTGAAAACAATGTTTACATTATTGATTAGTGCGGAAAACAGGCCCATAATAAAGTGGTCCCCATTTATGTTTATCAAAGAATCTATGATCATGCCATGCCTTTGCCTTACGCCTCCAATTATAAGCTATCACATCAAAACCTGAAAATACATGCTAAAAAGTGTCAACACGAGGTTGGTGAGTTCATAGGTTTGTTTAAATAGCATTTCAGTGTACCATTTAACATTTAGTATTGATGATCATTACGTCTTGCATAATGTCATGAAAATTTGTGTTTACCTTAGATAAAATTTTTATTAGTGGACCGAAAGTAGGGTATATGTTCATTACAACGAATATAATGCCATATATTATATCTATTATGCTAGCACTAAGTTCATGCAACCGAAGCTACGACAGTTTTCTGTATGCAAAATGAAGTCATAATAATAAGGGGCCCAAAGCGAGTGTGTGGAAAACTAGAAGGGGGGGTTGAATAGTTTTATCAATTTAAAACTTCCTTTTAAATATTTAGATTAACTTATGTCAATCTATTTGATTGTTTATGTTGGACGTTGATAGATAGATATATAAACGTGTAATGAAATATAAAGAGTAAGAAACACATCACCACGACACAAGTTATTTATAGTGGTTCGGCTACAAGGACACCTTCCTTGCCCTACTCCACTCCCCGAGTCACCTACTCGAGAGTTCGTAAGCAGTACACCAACTCCTTGTATGAGAAGCCTTCAATGCCGCTTAACCTTTTTCCGGTACAAAGCTAAATACCGAATTCTTTCACACAAAGGCGAACCACACCTAACACAACGTCGCCTGCCCTTTATACGGTGCTAGGCTAACCACCGAGTTCTTTCACACCTTAGGAGAACTAATCCTATCACAACGTCGCCTACCCTTTATTAGGTACTAGGCTAAGCACCTAGTTCCATTACTATGGAGGAACTACTACCCTTCACGACACAACACCTAATCTCAAGGAGATCTACTCCTTGTTACAACACCATCAAGGATATCACCATCCTTGTGAATAAACAAATACTTACATGTATAACGATGCACCTCATCGATTATACGACCTAGGCATTTCTTCACAAATGCTTCTTGATTTGATTCTTTGGCATCCTTCACTAATGCTTTTGACACAAAGCTTGGCACCCTTCACTAATGCCTTCGTCTTGACACCTTTAACATCTTTCACTAATGCTTTGAAACGGATGATGAGCACCTTTCACTAATGATTTCATCTTGACACTTTCGGCATTCTTCACTAATGCCTTCAACCCAACATCTATGGAGAAAGAAAGAACTATCAACAAGAGAACCTTAGTAGTCTTGATGATGACGAAGCATGGCAACTCATGGACTTGAGCTTGCACGTCTTCAAGAAGTGGTGATCTCTCCTTTAAGAGGAACCTAGAAGATCACACAAAAACAAAAGACAAACTCCATAGATCACTTAGATTTGAGGTTAGAGGGTTAGAATACTTTGGGGAAATATGTGTGTGAAGTCCACATTAGAAAGGGAGAAATGGCTCTCTATTTATAGAGGAAATTCTCTTCTATTCCCCGGATCTCACGGATCCCTACCACAAGGGATCCGGCTAGCACAAAGCTAGGGATCCGTGGTCCGCTCCTCTTTGCCCATGGGTATTTTTGGTTATGGGTCATGGGTCATGGGTTATGGGTTGATCCATGGTTTTCTTTCTAGATACAATGAACTTGGTTAAGTGGTATATATAAAACCATGGGTTATGGGTCAAAACCATTTGCTAGTATTTACCCATTTAGTATATACTTGTATTTACCCATTTTAGTATACTTAGTTTAAGTATATGTTTAAGCCAATATGTAAACACTAGTTGTTGTACATATGTATCTAAATCATAAAATCACTTATACTTGTTTTAGTGTTTTATGTGAAAGCGTAAGTGTGTTAGAAAACTATTAGTTCAAACCATTTACTTATTTTATTTGTTTCGTTAAAATGATTTTACTTTTGTTATCGACAAAACATTAGAAGATCGTAAAATATAAATAAACGTTTTTATAGCTTATTTGTATTAACAATCTCCCCCTTTTTGTTGATGACAAAACATAAAATTATTTTAAGGAAAAATCTAAAATTTGTAAAAGTTTGAATTTGTAGTTTTTACTTTCTTCTCCCCCTTTTTGTCTAAACAAAAAGTGTTAAAAGAAACTAACACAATTTTTATAAGAAAAAAAATGTAAAAAATGTAAAGAGAGCAAGGCAGAATGGTACTCGTCTTAACTCCCACTTGACGAGTCCATCCTTTTGAAAAAGGCGTCAAGGACATAAAGTAAAATAAACTAATTGTGTTTGCAATTAAGTTTGCAAATGGTTCGTCTAAGTGACGAAAGCGTGCTCCCCCTTGAATATTGCAATGTTGCAATGGGGTGTCATGAAGTGTAATACAAAATTGGATTAAGTTGCAAATGATTTTGCAATGTTGTTTGACACAAAGCTCCCCCTAGCTTTATGGTGTCAATATCTTCATGTGTATTTTGAATAACTACAAAACAAAGGTTAGAAAACAAGAGTATAGTGTAAAATTTCCTGCTAATAAAACTCAAGTTAGTAGAAATTTGTGCTTCTGTACCATGGATCCCACGGTTCCCTTCTTGGAGGGATCCGTCTAGTTATTTGGAAGGGATCCGGCTATCTGTTGACAGTTTCTTCAGCAGTGAAGAAATGTCAAGCAATGCAGAAGAAATGAGATATATGTACAATATATCAAGCACAACACAAAATAGCATATAAGTATTCATTCAATAAAATAAGAGATACACAACCAAATCTCTAAAACTAAGAGAATAAACTAGCCAAACAAGTGCTATTAATGCTTAATGAGTTACCCCAAACTTTAGATTCAACTAAAAGCTTAATGAGATGAGTTTTCCTAAACATTCTCAGTTTGAGCTTGTAGTTCATGTATCAATCTATCTAGTTCATATTTCAATCTTTCAACATGTTTACAATGATCGCACTCCTTGTCATGGTTTTGAGTTTCTTGAAGTGGAGGTTCAAGTGAAGTGGGTTGAGGATCTTCAAATGATTGTGAGGTGGCTCTAGGCACTAATGAAATGAGTTGTGGAGGGTATAGTAGAATTATGTGATGAAATCCTAGTGGGAACACTCTTCTTTGGAATTAGTTTGATTGGTTTTCTTAGTGTGGGAGAAATCCTAGCTTTGGTGGACTTAACCGAAGATGATTCGGTTGAGGAAATTTCATGTATGATTCTAGCAAGTTTCTTGGGTGGCTTTTGAGTGGACGAGTTAGCACTAGGAGCCTTAGACATAGTGATGATGATGCTAATGTGAGCTTCTAATTTATGATTTTTTAGAGGTAATTGAGGATGGTGCCATAAACCTAAGATTGTTTGGTTTATAAAGAATAATTTGAGTTTGGGAATTAAATTCTTGACCACTTAGAAGACTAAGCATGCTCTTGAGGTTTTGATCAGCTCTAGGAGGATAATTAATGTATGCTAAGAGTGGTTAGAGAACCAAAGGGTGACTTGAATTTGAACATAGAAGCTGATTTATGCATTCTGCATCTACGGATCCCGCATGGATCCCTCTCAAGAGGGATCCGCCGGTTAAAGACCAGGGATCCGGCTATCAGACAAAGTCTAGGTGAAATAATTATGCTTTTGTAAGGTTAGTTATTGATGAATTTCGAGGGTTTGACTTAATTTTGAAGTCTTTAGCTGTTGGATATCTCAAATCCTTAACCATAACAAGTAATGGTGCTTAATGATGGTTTTGGCCAAGAAGATTTGACCTTGGGTAGTCTAACTATATGTTTGACAATGATTCCATTTAATTTGATGTGGAGAAATGGTAATAACAAGTCCTAGAAGTCAGATGATGTCCTAATAGGAATTTACTAAAATCCTTAAAAATAAGAAGAAATGAAAAACTAATTTTTGACCCTAATTTTGATTAAAAGATGATTGAGATCAATTTGCTAAAATTGAAAGATATACCTAACTAAGTGCTATCAAGCGTGATAGATAATGTGTGAGTGTTGGAGCGGAATTATGGTGAGTTTTGACTAGTAGAAAAATCAAAATTATTTCAAAAATGTATCCTAGATAAACTATGGATGAGAGTGAGATTCTCAACTATTTGATAAAGACTTAGTTGGCTCTAGTATCTTATTTTTGACTTGTTAGAGATGATCTAATGGACTGTTTTTGATGTAGCCAAATCTGTATTGCATATCAGATACCACGGATCCCACGGTTCCCTTCTGGGAGGGACCCGTCTAGTACAAATGCTGGGATCCGCCTACTGCAGATCAGAAGGCTTTCAGCAAATGTGCAATTTTGCACTTCTTAGTAAATGCTCCTCCTAGTTGTTTCTATGGGAACTAAATGTACGAACACAACTACTATGATGTATGGCAAAGTAGAGATAGCTAGATTTCCTAGAATGAGTGACGACGACCACTCAAGGGGTCGTAAAATCTCATTTTCTAAACGCCTAGGTTAGGATTGTTTTAGTGCCATGAAATGGCAATACCTACATACTACAAGCATAGTTTAAAATGTTTACAAACCATTGTTTGAAATTGTTCATCACAATTTTGATTCTTCAAACCTTACCTTACTTTTCCTCCTTCACTTCTTCACCCGTCCTCCACTCTTTATCGAACTATCTTCACTTCTTCTTCAAGAAATTGGTGAAGCATTTGAAGATTCCCTTGGTTTGTTGCCATTCGGGTGATTCATTAGGGATGTTTGGCAATTGGTTGATGTAGTCCAAGGGGTCAAGATCGATATTTGCGAGTGGGTTGCTACTACTCCCTTCACCTCCACCTTCTCCTTGCCTTTCCCTTTCGTCCGAGGAATCCGTGGGTGGGTGTGGCCTCTTGCCTTCCACCATAAACCGTGTTGTTCTACCCTCGGTTAATGGTACCATAACCCTATTGCAAAAGCTATGATCCAAGGATTATGGGGACGGGTCTAATGCAAAGATGAATTTTGCAAGACGGGTTAAAAGCATAGCATACGGAAGCACCATTTTGTCCATACTTCTTACACTTGCCATTCTCTTGACCATGTAGTAGACAAGGTTAAATTGAGTATTGGTCACTAGGCAATAGATCATGAAGCTTAGACATGCGTTGGGGTGGTCCTTGTTTCCTACTAAGCACACCACATTTTCTCTTATCACATCTTCCCACTTCCTATACAATGCATACATTTCCGAAAGCTCCATTTGAAAAGGATCCCTATGGATCACTTTTGACTTCCTTGTGACTCTTGATGGTGAGGCTCTTGGCATGAACACGGTGTCCCTCACCGTGGTTGCTTCCGGGATCAAAGTGTAGTAAATATCATGATGATCAACCATTGTGTGTAGTTGTTCCAAAGACCATTCATTGGAGTACATACAAACACCTTGATACGGAACCCCTATGATTCTTCCAAACTCTACAAGTGAAAGACTAAACTCTCGCTCATTGATGGTGAATTCAATTGAGATGGTCCCATTATCATTTCTAATTATACCCATTGTCTTGTAGAATTCAAGCACAAAGACCGGGCAAATTTCCTCGTTTATGTCCAATAAACAATCAAATCCAATAGTTGCAAAAACTTCCCTTACGTTGGTATTTGCAAGAAATTATGGATCAACAACTCTCCCTTCATGAAATAGCCTCCTTTCAAGCAACTTAAAAGCCTTTCTATCGTCCGGACTTAGACCATTTTTCCTATGATACATGGGTATGTAGTGAGCGGTGTCTTGGTAATCTTGTTGCTTGTTGCTTGGCATGATTGTTCCTAAACAATACAACCACAATGTGGTGATAATGGTGAATAGTAACCTAGAGGGTTTGATCACAATTTTGCTCTCATCATCTTTGTTGAGTTCAAGAAATGTGTTTAATTTGTATTAACAATGTTAGTTCTTTGATTTAGATTATCTTAGAAAACAATGTGGTGACAAATTATGACAACCCATTTGAACCCAACTCTTAAAGATGAAGAAATTGTAATTCTAAGAATCAAGGAATTAAATTAACAATGTAGTGAAGATTATACTTACACAAGTGATTGTTAGACTTGAGGAGATTGATCAATTTGCTCCCGTGAGCGAACAAAGTTCGAGTCTTTGTTCGTGAGTCTTAGAGATGACTATTATTGTGGAACATCCACAGTGATCATTTTTTATTAAATACTGTCTTCTGTTGCACGGATCCCACGGATCCTTCTCATTTGGGATTCGCTAGTATGTTTAAGCTTAAGGATCCGCATGACAGCAAAAATCAGCTCAAACATTCCTTGATAACTATGGTTTGGGAGTTCTAAAACGCCTAATGTTTTGGTGTTTAAGGTTCTAAAACTTTTGGTTTGAGGTTTTGACGGTTCAGTACTATTCCTATTAGACGAGGTTCCCTTTTTAAGAATTAGTCATAATTCTTGGGAAGCTTTTCAAACATTATAATAAAATCCCATTTTATTGTAACATAAGAAGTTTCACATGGAAATTTATTGACGTAGATGGAGTGTCAATGAATCCTTTGTGATAAATAATGATAATGGTTATCAAATAACCAAAATGTCATTATTACAAATTCGTAGTGTAGTCAATACAAATAAGTCGAAGAATACTATTTTTGATGATGACTTTAATTTAGATAAATACTAAAACAATTACTAATAAATCATGCAACTAAGAAAAATAAAATAAAAGCAAGTGATTAGTAATCATACTTGGCTAAATATTCTTTTTAAGAAAAGAAGTATTTAGATGTTTTGTGATCTTCTTGGAAATTCCAGATTTATGTTGTAAGGATACAAAACATTCTTTTTGCGAAAGGAAATATATAGATAAATTCTTTATGCTCAATGTTAGAGCATTCTATTATTGTCCAACAATAAACAATATAGTGATTTTAAAATATGACAAAAATAATCCTTCTTTGTAGTTTTCAAACATACATGGATCGTATCAAGTTTTTAAAGTACAACATACTCTAAGAAACTTGGTAACGAAGCTCTGATGCCAATTGTGGAAAACTAGAAGGGGGGTTCAATAGTTTTACCAATTTAAAACTTCCTTTTAAATATTTAGATCGAATTATGTCAATCTATTTGATTGTTTATGTTGGACGTTGATAGATAGATATATAAACGTGTAATGAAATATAAAGAGTAAGAAACACATCACCACGACACAAGTTATTTATAGTGGTTCGGCTACAAGGACACCTTCCTTGCCCTACTCCACTCCCCGAGTCACTTACTCGAGAGTTCGTAAGCACTACACCAACTCCTTGTGGCGGAGAAGCCTTCACAACGTCGCTTAACCTTTTTTGGTACAAAGCTAAATACCGAGTTCTTTCACACCAAGGCGAACCACACCTAACACAACGTCGCCTACCCTTTATACGGTGCTAGGCTAACCACTGAGTTCTTTCATACCTTAGGAGAGCTAATCCTATCACAACGTCACCTACCCTTTATTAGGTACTAGGCTAAGCACCTAGTTCCATTACTATGGAGGAACTACTACCCTTCACGACACAACACCTAATCTCAAGGAGATCTACTCCTTGTTACAACACCATCAAGGATATCACCATCCTTGTGAATAAACAAATACTTATATGTATAACGATGCACCTCATCGATTATACGACCTAGGCATTTCTTCACAAATGCTTCTTGATTTGATTCTTTGACATCCTTCACTAATGCTTTTGACACAACGCTTGGCACCCTTCACTAATGCCTTCGTCTTGACACCTTTAGCATCTTTCACTAATGCTTTGACACGGATGATGAGCACCTTTCACTAATGATTTCATCTTGACACTTTCGGCATTCTTCACTAATGCCTTCAACCCAACATCTATGGAGAAAGAAAGAACTATCAACAAGAGAACCTTAGTAGTCTTGATGATGACGAAGCATGGCAACTCATGGACTTGAGCTTGCACGTCTTCAAGAAGTGGTGATCTCTCCTTTAAGAGGAACCTAGAAGATCACACAAAAACAAAAGACAAACTCCATAGATCACTTAGATATAAGGTTAGAGGGTTAGAATACTTTGGGGAAATATGTGTGTGAAGTCCACATTAGAAAGGGAGAAATGGCTCTCTATTTATAGAGGAAATTCTCTTCTGTTCCCTGGATCCCACAGATCCCTACCACAAGGGATCCGGCTAGCACAAAGCTAGGGATCCGTGGTTCGTTCCTCTTTGCCCATGGGTATTTTTGGTTATGGGTCATGGGTCATGGGTTATGGGTTGATCCATGGTTTTCTTTCTAGATACAATGAACTTGGTTAAGTGGTATATATAAAACCATGGGTTATGAGTCAAAACCATTTGCTAGTATTTACCCATTTAGTATATACTTGTATTTACCCATTTTAGTATACTTAGTTTAAGTATATGTTTAAGCCAATATGTAAACGCTAGTTGTTGTACATATGTATCTAAATCATAAAATCACTTATACTTGTTTTAGTGTTTTATGTGAAAGCGTAAGTGTGTTAGAAAACTATTAGTTCAAACCATTTACGTATTTTATTTGTTTCGTTAAAATGATTTTACTTTTGTTATCGACAAAACATTAGAAGATCGTAAAATATAAATAAACATTTTTATAGCTTATTTGTATTAACAGAGTGTTTATCCCAATACACTCGATTCCGACATGCTATACGTTTCGCCTTGTCCCATGCGGGGCCAACCGAACGGGGGATTCACCCCCAATAGATCTATTTATAACATTCAAGGCTTCCCAGCAGGAATTGACGGTTCAAGAAAAATGGCATTTTGGGATCTAAGGACTTAGGCTAAGCTGCGTAATATTCAAAGTAAAGCATTTTGGTCTAGTCCAGAAAACATCTATGTGTGATGTAACTTTAAAGAGTTAAGTTTGCAAGAAAACATTCAATCGTATAGTAGGTAAACACATCATATCAATCATAAAGCATAGTTTGCATGGAAATGCACAATTTCAGTAAATCAATTCATTTAAGTAAAATGAGCATGTATCTTCCCCAAAAACAAATATAAAATAGTTTAAAAGTTGGGGCTATGAAACTCACCTCAAAGAATTTGCAGTATGTAGTCGAATAAATCAGTTAGTGAAGTGAGTGGCTGATTCTTGGGAAAACCAATTATAGAAGTTATTGTAGTATTTGGGAACTCAAATGTATTAGATTTGAGCATTGGGATCGTTCCTAGCGAGGGATGAATGGAATTTCAAACTCACGTCGTGTAATTCGGGATTTGAATGGGAAAAAGGGAATTTTGAGTGATTTCTAAACTACGGGGCAAACTATTATAATAAAAGGTAATTAAAACTACTGAATCTATGATGCAAACAAGTAATTATAACTAATTATGCAAAATTAGACTAAAAACACAAATAACGTAATTAATAAAACGTAAATTAAATGCAAAATAATCTAATTTAACCTCTTAAAGTGAACTAATAATTTTCTACAGCTAAAAATATGATTTAAAATTATCTAAAATTTAAAACTAATTTTTTTTGCTTTTTCTTGATTTTATTTGAATTAAAAACTATTTTTGGACATTTAAAATAGAATTAAAAAACTAAAAATTATGAAAATTGACAAAAAAATTACAAAAATATTTTTCAAAAATCTTAACTAACTAAAAATAATTTTCAAAAATGGAATTACATTTTTCTGACTTTTTCTCATTTGTTTATGAATTCAAAACTATTTAAAACTAATTAAATGGCTAGAAAATAATATTTAAACTTGGAAAAATCCGGAAAAATACTTTTTATGTCTTTTTGATTTTTCTGAAACTAAGAAAATTATTTTTGTATTTTTTTGACCATTTTCTGATTTATTTGAATAAAATGCTATTTAAAAAGACTAGAACTGAATTTAAATGCAGAAAAATAGTTAAAGGCTACAGAAAATTATGCAAAATTACAGGAAATTCTTAAATTATAATGAGAAGCTAGGAAAAATATCAAACACAACTAAGGACTTCAAATTAAGCAATCGGGAAAGCAACTGATGAGGTAAAGCTAGAAGTAATAAGCTAAAATGTTCTAATAAGCTACCAGGAGAGACCTAAGGCTAGAATAAACCAAATCTAACTAAAAACAACCTAATGCAGTTGAATTGGACCAAATTAGAACAATCACTAAGCCAAATAAGCACTAGATCAGATTCCAAGAATATTTGCCAAACAGCCCTGAATCACCTATTTTAAGCACAAGTTTAACTGAATTAGAAAAATCCTAAAATTAATCTAAAAATATCTTCTTAAAAAAACCAACAAGAGACCTAAAATCCAAAATTTCAGCTAAAAAGGATTTAATATGAAGAAATTAAAAATAAAAAACTATAGCTTATTAGGTCAAAATAATGACTGATGCAACAGATTATATCAGCTTGTAGACCTAGCTTAAACACTTAAAAAGTTGAAACACTAATCTATTTTAGCTAATCCTACATCTAAACTATACATTAACTAATCCTAGATAACTTCTAAACTAAAGAGCAAATCAATCATCACTTTAAATAGTCTGCTGTTTACATAAGATGGTAAGGGAATCTAAACTAATCCTATAGGGAATCTAAAGCTGAATATACATGTTCTAAACTAGTGTCTACCTAAGGAAAACAAAATCATACAGATCCTTCAACTTAGTTAAGCAGATAAAAAGTGATTAAAAAGCTAAATTAGACATAATAGGAAAGTGCTTACTGATGGTGCTAGGGAAATAAGGACTAGACTACCAACTTTAGAGCAACAGCAGCCTACTCAAAAGATTTTTATGATTTTTTTCCTTTTGGGAACAGTAAATCTAGACAGTGAAAATGCTATTTTTGATTTTTACTAATTTTTATAACAACTATAAATGAATTAAAAAGCTGGTGCAAACTGAGTAAAAACTGACTTTGGATAACATTTGACTTTTGACAGAAAACTATTATTTTGACTATTTTGAACTTTGATCTATCCTAATTGCTGGAAAATGATGAGATAAGCTACATGAAGACTAGATTAA
Organism: Chrysanthemum makinoi; assembly: GCA_910596185.1. Lineage (NCBI taxonomy): Eukaryota > Viridiplantae > Streptophyta > Magnoliopsida > Asterales > Asteraceae > Chrysanthemum > Chrysanthemum makinoi. Next base: position 141,228,093 of record OU343221.1, on the reverse strand, counting down.
GCTAACCTAACTGATGATGCAATCTCATGAATGAAAATGTAAGCTGTATGGACAGATTTATGCAGAAAAATGGAAATTTAAAACGATTTATGTCTTTTCTTCAAATGACCTATGTAACTGTTGGATCGATTATATTAGTTGATTATGTGATTCGGGAGGTCGGGGATGATGATAGTAAATGACATCCATGGTTAGAGAGAGAAAGTAGAGAGAGAAGGGATAACTAGGTGTATTATTGAATAATGAAAATGATAAGATTACACACTAAGCATCACCCTCCTAGTGAAGTCTAGGAGGGCTTATATAGGACACCAAACACATGACTTTACATAAATGACAGTTTCAGTCCATGTGTTTGTGCTTTAAAATAAAACTATTGTAATACCGAATATGTTGTCACATTTTCGTGTTAGGATGATTCCTAACAATCTTCCCCCAATGTGGCAACATATGGAATTACTTACAACATTTCCTACAAGTACAAATACAAATAAAGAAAGGTCTTCATATGCTCTTCGAATGCTGTGGATGTCTGCAGTTGACGCTCTTTGTCTTCATCTTGTACCTCGGCTTGAGAACATTTTCTTCACTTGTAGGAAAATGATGTAATTTGTATGAATTGGATTAACTTCCCCCCAATTCATACTGCATGTCTTTAGCAGCTTCTCCATACAATTCTTTTTGGCGAAGTTTCAATCGGCTTCCCCAAACTAACAACCGTCTTCAGCAGATTCGAAACTTTGATGTAGTTAACATGTCTTCTAACATTTGAAGTTTTAAGTGCAGCGGGAATTTGTAGATAACACTGTAAACCACACCAAGCAAATCTGACTAGTCACTTAATTACAATTGTGGTCAATGCGGAAACTCCGTTCGAGGGTAACATGCAAGAAATCAGCAATATTTTCTCACACAAGTAGGCTACTTCACACAAAACAACCCGGGAAAGTTGAAACGATAACACCAAAGTCACAAAACAATACCACTGATCATCTCTACGGACATATCTCCGGCAGTCATAACATTTAAAGCTCGATCACGAGAACTTGTTGTGCGTCCTTGATGTGCACATTTCTTCCCCCTGATTGCAGATACTTATGGAACATGAGTGTTTTCGCAAAGAAGTCGAAAAAAATACAAAGCACATCCACTCTCTTCCCCCATGATGTCTTCGCGGAATCGGAAGCATACACACTATGTTTACGATGGAAACGGAGGCAGCGTAACCGCGTATGTCCAAGTAATCGCATAAATGTGAAGTACCATAAATCTCTGTGAAGCATGAAATATCCCGTGAGAATCAATTGCTAATAAAACTTCTCTACTCTTTTATAGTCCTCTCAACTAACTCTTTACCGACCCCATTATCATTCTGACGGCTCTTTGTAGTGACTAATGATGGAGAAAACCCAATATGACGAACTTAAGATCAAGTAAAATAACCCGAACTCGTGACTTAAGCTTGCACTAATGTCGACGAAGAACCAATCGAGAATTTCAATAAAGGTAGAAGCATATACCCATCCATCTATCCTTAATTGTATATGAACTTCTCTCAATTATCCACACTTTTGTGACACTTGAGCACTACAACGTAACTCCTTTAAAGTGATAGCTATACTGTGTGAGCATAACAACGTAACTCCTTACATCAGGTATAACTAGACAACTCAAGTCTTTGTCATTCGTAATGGTTAAAAGCTCGAACAAGGATCTCGAAGAATCATGCATCCAACCAACCCGATATCTTGAGATACTAAGTACACGCACGTGAAATTTTACTTCAACCTCAAATAAATAATAGTGAATAAACTCCGTAGTCACATCGTGCGGTTTAAATGCCCAAATCTAGCCTTTTGTCGGCTTTGATGAATCTTGATAATAGATAATTCCGATCTTGTCAAAAAAACGCATAACCTCAAAAAGCAATCATTTTGTCGTTACAAACCTCAAGTAACCATTAAACCACTAATTATACCAAAAATTTGTATTATCAAATTTTACCTCAAAAACTCATCGGTTATGCAACTTTTGGTATAATAGGATTTTCAACTCAAAATATTTTATGACAACAAACAATCGAGCGTGAACCAAACTACATGTTTCCCGAGTGAGTATCCAAGCCCAAGTCACAAGAGTTATACCCAACCTATTGACAAGAAAATGCATCGGCCCGATCAAATATACTTAAAAATTCGCCTAGCCCAATGCAAAATCTAGATGATAAGCCCATATCACAACCAACCCTAAAAATTAGGGGTATATAAATAATCATATACTTAAGCTTGCTCACACTAACCCTAATATCATTTCACTTCTCATCCGCCCCCACATATTCGTTTTTCTCACTTTGCAGTTAAACACAAACGCAATCACACAACTGCTTTTCATCAAAAAAAATTGAACGTAGCTTGCATCTCCAATATCAAACCACACCACCTTTCTTTCTTCACAAATCTCCTAATTTCTCACCTCATAACAGATACATGTTCAATCATGTTACCCGAAGGGACGCGACTCAAAGGTAGGATGTTGTTTTTCCTTTTATCCTTTGTTGTCAACCCGATACAAGAAAAGAATATAACATAGTTGTTATAGAACTTTCTTTATATTCGGATATTGAGAAGATGAAACTTGTCTTCTAAAAGAAAGATCTATGATGTGTTGTGTTTTGATTTACAAGGATATGTAATTATCTTGAGATGCAAAACACGAAATAAACCGAGATCGATTTTTTTAATGTTTTTATTTTCAATCTCGTTCTTGATCGACTCTAGTTGTTTTGTCACGGATTGGAGTTGGTTGTTTGAAATCTGCTCGTTGTATCTTGTTTAGAAAAGGTGGGTTTGAGATATATGATAAGATGAAGTTGGCAGTGATGTTCGGTTTTATGAGATGGGTATTGGACGTGGGTTTGTTGAATTAAATTTGTGTTGTTATAATCTGCTTGTTTGTTTCTTCATATTCCGCTTTTTTTTTTTCTTCTTTTCTGTTTTGTTTCTTTTTAATTTTGTTGTTGGACCTAAGAGGATAAACAGATCTGAGGTTCTTAACTGATGAAGATCTGAGGTCATAACGAGACAAACTCGCTAATCTTCAAATGCAAAAATTAGAAACTCGCTAATCTTCAAAAAAATTGTAACTCGCTAATCCTTGAAGTTGCTAACTCGCAAACTTGAAAGATTATACTGGCTAACTCGCCAATCTTCAAGTCAGAAAAATGCTAACTCGCAAATCTTCAAACGAAAACTATGCATACTCGCAAATTTTCAATGAAAAATTGTGCAAACTCGCAAATCTTCAAAGTTTTCTAGAAAAAACTCATAAAAACTCGCAAATCTTCAAAGTTTTCCAGAAAAAACCCATAAAACTCGCAAATCTTCAAAGTTTTCCAGAAAAACCCATAAAACACAGATTCAAAATATTACAATATTGACTGTTTTGACCAAGATTAATACCAGATTTAACCATTTTAAAACTGTTAAATCCAAAGAATGTAACACAATTAAAAACTCGTAATAACGAGCTTTTAAAATGGATGTTTTTGACAAGATTGGATCACAAATCAACCAATGATAATAACACGCTCGATGCCAATTGTTGGATCGTTTATATTAGTTGATTATGTGATTCGGGAGGTCGAGGATGATGATAGTAAATGACATCCATGGTTAGAGAGAGAAAGTAGAGAGAGAAGGGATAACTAGGTGTATTATTGAATAATGAAAATGATAAGATTACACACTAAGCATCACCCTCCTAGTGAAGTCTAGGAGGGCTTATATAGGACACCAAACACATGACTTTACATAAATGACAGTTTCAGTCCATGTGTTTGTGCTTTACAATAAAACTATTGTAATACCGAATATGTTGTCACATTTTCGTGTTAGGATGATTCCTAACAGTAACTTATTGCTAAACTAATCTATCCTTATCTAAATAAAGCTAAACTGACCAAGTAGATGCTCTAAAACAGAATTAAACTCAACTGCAATGCTCAATCCAAACACCCCTTTTAGACATCAATTTGCAAAAACTCTTAAGAAACTTGACGTATAACGACTTATACTGATTTGAAACACTCAAACACACATAAAACTTAACATTTTATCAGGCTAAAACCAAAAATTAACTTGAGATTGAATTGACTAAATCATTTGACTTTTGTTGACTTTTTTTTCAAAACTGAGAATTAAGAGTAATTAACCAACAATAAACTCAAATAAGCTGTAATAAGCTTATTTGAGCTTATCAAAACAGTAAAATAGCTATTGAGACTAGATTAACAATTACTCAATTTAAATGACAAGGAACTAAATGAAAGAGAATTTCATTAATGAAAACTGATTACAATGTTGAAAAGTAAAGGTTTACATTACTTAAAAACAAGTAAATGAAAAGTAAAGAAGATGGCCAAAGCTTTCTAAAACGTGAAAACAGGACAATTGAAATCTGTGGTGAAAGGAGCTTTATATAGCCTGATGAGGAGAGCTTGGGATGCTTCTGGATCTTCAATCTCAGGCCATTGATCATCATTCTTGTCATCAAAATCAATCTACACCCTTGGATCAATTGGGTGAGGTGTCACAGCCAATAGGGAGCCTTCTTTTGTACACGTTGGCAATCCTTGTGCCACACTCTCTGACACATTGTCAGGACCTTCTAGATGCTTTTTAGTACGGGTTAAAAGCTTGTGTTAAAAGGGTAAAGGTGAAAGAGATGGGTAAACGATAATTTTGGGGAAAATGGGCGTTTGGGTATTTGGGTGAGTTTTTTATTCAGTTTGACTTGGGAAGGCTATTGTTGACCGGGTCTTATGACTTGGTTTGACCGGGTGGGTATAATAGGTAAAAACGGGATACGGGTGTAGTTTATTTGGGGAATGGGCTTGGGCCAAATGATGGGGTATTTGTTTTGTTTTGGGCTTGGTATTGTTCTTGGATCCGAATAAAATTAGCAAGGACCATTTTATGTATATTTTGCAATTACCAAGGACCGAAGGTGTACTTTATGAAAAAGTGAGGTGAAATTGGTATTTTGTGAAAGTCCATGAAATAGCATCCCGGCATCGGCTTTTGCACAAAATACCAAAGGTGTACTTTATCCCGGCATCGGCTTTTGCACTCTTCTCATTCTCGTGCTCGGTTCTCTTCGATTTTGGCTTTCTTTTGTCTGTTTTATCATATCCGTACCTGCACATGTATAAACTCAAGAAACCAACAAATATTAGGCATAAACGGCTCTTTTCTGGTTATTTTGGGCCTGATTTGGTAAATAAATGGTATGTGTTTTCGCACATACCAAAATACCCCAGACTAGAAGATTGTCGTGTCCTCACGCAATGTAATCAACTCACGCTTCTAAAATCAAGGCTTTCAATCTCTTTCTACTAAATCTATGAAAAGTAGCAAAGATTCCTCAAAAGAGATTAAGAAACCCTTAATTCTAAAAACGCCCCGTTTACCTTTTATTTTACATATAGATATTACGATTAAGCACATTCATTATGAGTGACGGTTTGTTGAACTTTCATGTCGATTGATAACTCCAACATTTTTCAAACGACATTTTAGGATCACGGAGTAGGAAACACAACTCAGCGAGGAGTGACCATACGGATAGAATACATTGTCCCTGATTTTTCACAAGTCCCCAAACTAAGCGTAAAATCGAAATCATTGTTCAATATGACTTTAGATGCTAACACTACCCACGGAAGTTACTCATGTAATTACCTCTTGCTCTCGTTTTCCTATTTTCCCTATTTATTTTATTTTTGGTGAGAAATTAATTTCTTCAAGTTTCTCGTTTCGATAATTTTTATTCCGATAAAGATATGAAGCTAAAACGCTAATTAGTTTTCCGTCTTCCCTTGAAAACCGTTGCAAACAAGAATGAGGTCCACATCAAGGTCCTAATTTAACACGATTTAGGGAGATATCCTTTTTATGGCGACCGAAACAACTCATCTACGAGTCCAGAGACAGAGGCTTTATTTAGATATCTCCTGGATTCAAAGTTTGGCTTAACACTATTTCAAAGACATTTGCATTTTGCAATTTAGGCCATCGGTCTTTTCAACCACTAACTCAACGGGATTACCGCTTTATCGTAAGTCTTATTATGACTTTGGATTTTCCTCCACCTTTTTGAAGTCCATGACAACGGGGGTACCGTCGGACATAGAAAACTTTTATGGCTTTGGATTTTCACTTTAATACATTTGGGCTTTATTTCATGTTAATTTTTGTGCCAAACTCCGAATCCTACGGTTTTATACGCCTTTCGGACAATACCTCGATGTGTACCCAACTTTCATGGGCAAGGATTCTCTAAAGAAGATAAATAACTAACTATTGTCAAAAACTTAACATCTTTAATTATTTATTCACAAATATGGGGTGAGACAATTTTGTGGGAGCAAAAAGCCACAAGTACCTTCGATGAGCTCTAAAGAGAACCATCTACACCACGCTTAGCATCTAAACTCATAAGTAACTCTATCATTCCTCGATCTCTGCAAATTTAAAATCCCAAGTAATGAGATCCATGGATGCTTAGCCAATAATTAAATTATCTATGGTTAAGGGAACAAGCTAGGGCTCAACACGCCCGGTCAAGTTAGAATTCTATTCCTACTCACCTGAAAGTCAACAAGGTGTCAAAACATATATTAACTTAGCAAATGCTTCGTCAAATAATCTCAAGTCTCACATTTTTAAAGTCAGTTATTAGAAACTAGCAAATCTTTCAAAGCTTCGCATATTTAAAATCACTTAGGGAAGCTTGCAAATTCTTGGCCTTGTGAGCTAGAATCGCATTTTATAGCCTCTTGTCTAAGTAATTAGCAAATACTTTTTTCAAGAAAACACATATTTAAAGTAACTTCTAAGAGACTCGCAAAGACTTTTCAATCATAAAACTAGCAAAAGCTTACAAAAAATTTTAAAATTTTCACCTTTTTGCACAACTTTTTTTATTTTCTAAGGAAAAACGGGGTTGCGAGAGTACACGACAAAAACAAGCAAGTGCGTTCAAATCAAATTGTAGATTACCCCCAGACTAAAACGAAACATTGTCCTCAATGTTTAAAGGCAAGGGTATCAACGAAAATCTAAAAGCCGTTTATTAAGTATGCTTAAAGATAAACGTTAGTCGATAAGATTTCGGATATCAGATTTCCATCAGCATCGATCATGAAACTCGAGTGGAGAAAAGACAAACTTCGAGCACGAGAGTCTTCATATCGAGAAATCCTAGACAAAAACATCACAAACAACCAAATAAGAGAAATCGAAGAGGCTAACCCCTTCACGTCACTTATTAGAAGAAAATATAAAGAAGATAGAGATAAGCATGGGGTGCCTCCCATGAAGCGCTACTGTTTTTCTTCACCGAAGTCGCTAGCCCACTCGTCCCAATTCATTTGTCCTTGGGGAAGAAAATGGTAAGAATACTAGGGTCAAATACGGTGTCCTCATTCCCGAAATAATGAGACTGGGTGGGTTGGGTGGAGAAGAAAGTGTCGGGCATCAGCACATAAGGCATATCATGAAATAACGATCCATCATCCGGCGGTTTTGCGGGTGGACGAAAGGATGATGGATAGAAATGAGAAAACTCCAAAGAAGACGGGAGCTCATGGTAAGGGATAAGATGTGAAAGCTCAACAATGAAGGCATCCATCGGAGGATCCTTATCTCGAACAACATTTTTAACAAAAAACTCATCAATGAATATCCCGGGTTTAAAAATTTTGTCTTCACACATATTCTCAACGGGATAAGTAATGGTGGACTCATCAGAGAGAGGAGAGTCAAGAAAACCATCAAGAACAACCATATCCCTCTCGGGATCAATCACAGCATCCTCAATACCCGGTGGTATCAAGTCATCAATAGCATCCTCAATGATTGGGTCATTTGTTGTAGTATCAGATATCTCGTTCAAAACCTTGCTATCATCAACATCAAAGTAGAATCGCTCAAGAATCGCAGGATAAACATCTGTAGTGGGATTGCCACTAATCTCTTCATCAAATCGGAAAGTTTCAAGCTCGGGTAAGAAATCACTATCTTTAACGAAGATAGGAGGCGAACTTGAATTATCGTTGAGGGCTTCAATCTTAGAAATGAGAAGATGAACATTCAACAATGTTTCTCGTAATGCTTCATCCTCGATCTGAATATCATCGGGCTCAATCTCTTCATCTTCTAGCTCAAAATCATTTACTTCTTCTATGTGAATGGGATCAGAAGGTAAATCGTCGACGAAATCGATGTCTCCATAAGAATCATCATCGAAATCGAAGAACATCTCAACATGATCACTCGAAATATCAAGAGAAGGCTCATCACAAATATCATGAACAACCTCGGACTCACTTGGGCTTGGGACAAGGACCTCAGCACTAGATGATTCCGTTTCCGGAATAGTACTAAGATGCTCATCCCCCATTATGAGAGAGTCAACGGGTTCAACAATGTTTGAAGAAATATGATCATCGACTTCTTCCAAGATGACGTCACTTCGCTCAACCGGTGTGAGTGAAGGGGAAGTGTCAGAAATGAAAGGCTCATAATTGAGAGAGTGATTGTATTTTGAAGATTCCGGAGGTGGGACAAGTGGTGTGCTCTGAGAGCTAGTAATTTCCACCACTTCCGTTGTGGTCTCTGGTTCTTTCTGTTGAGAGATCGTTTTAAGCTCATAATGTAGTTTCGTGTTGTTGTAACTCGACGAACTCGTAATGGCGAATCGTGAAAGATAACGATCGATTCTAGACCCAAAATTGATTCTAGACTTCTTCGGATTAGAGTTGAGAGTATAAACAGGAATCACCTCGGGCTCAGTAATATGTTCTATCTCCCTCACCGGAGAGGGAGTAGGAATCGAGGGTTCTTCGATTACATCCTTCCACCATGCTATGATGTCATCGTCATCGTTACGAAGGGTAGCTTTTTGTTCATACTTCCCATACGTACAAAACAAACAAGTATACTCGTTTCCACAGACGAGACAAAGACGGGCGAGTGCCAAAGGATCTGGATTTGGATTAATAAAAGCACGACATATAGTACAAAATCCATTTCGAAAATTATTTCTGCACCGGTCGCACATTGATATTGATTTTCTTCCATCAGATTTTTACAAAGGAAAGCAACGTCGGCTGAGGGATGGTTCTGTTCCAAGTGTTTCCATGTTATTAGAAGCTTAATGATCAAAGAAATTGTCTCCGTACCCCTCGGTGGGTTCTTCGGGTAGCTCTGAAATGGTATGATCATCTTCCTTAACTTGAACGGGTTCCTTATTAACACTTTGTTGAGCTTGATATTGACTGAAGAAAGTTTTAAGCATGCTTTAAATTTCGATTCGTTGTCGCTCATAAGCGTCATCAATCCAGGAAAAATCATCCCCGAAACCCCCGGTGGGTTCTTTAATCATGGAATCATTATTCACAATCGAAACGTGTTCTTCATAAATAGAATGTATCTCGGGTATACACCGTAAACAACGAAAATCGTTCGACGAGTCTACCATACCCATAACAATAACATGGATCGAACAAAAATATCTCGGGCTGTGGAGGGTAGTTGGGAAAATTTTGAGGATTATTGAAAGAATTGGGGCACATATGATTATAACATTGATAATCATATCCCAAACGTGAATTACAACACTGACAGGAATAGTCGAAAGAGTCCATAAGAATCAAACATAAAAAAGGGATAATAGAAAAGAATTATCAAATCAGAGGGTTAAGAAGATTATTTTTGAGTTTTTATAAATAAAACAAATTTTAAAAAGTAAAATCTTTTTTGGTTTTTATATTTAAGAAAATTTGGAAAACACAATATTTTTGGTAACCGTCCCGTCAATCGGTGCTCGGTAGCTCTAAAAAGTACGCGCAACAGAGCGGGAAAGAAGAGTGGATCTTTCTTCAGTCTGCAATTTAATGTCAAGACTTTCTTATACCCCGTGTATAGGTTGTATTCCCAAGGTGAGCCGACGTAACAATTGACGTTTCGATTTCTTTTGTTGGTTTTTTTAATTTTTATGGTTTTGTAAACACTCTAGGAAGAAGGTTTTGTTTTTTTTAGATTTTTTTGGGTTTTTGAAAAAGATATATTTACAAAAACAATGATAACTTCACTCGGGGAAGGATCTTCAAAAACACGCGAATCGAGACGGAATCAAAAACTCACTACATGCCCTCCCCGGCAGCGGCGCCAAAAATTAATTCACGGGAAAACCAATTATAGAAGTTATTGTAGTATTTGGGAACTAAAATGTATTATATTTGAGCACCGGGATCGTTCCTAGCGAGAGATGAATGGAATTTCAAACTCACGTCGCGTAATTCGGGATTTGAATGGGAAAAAGGGAATTTTGAGTGATTTCTAAACTACGGGGCAAACTATTATAATAAAAGGTAATTAAAACTATTGAATCTATGATGCAAACAAGTAATTATAACTAATTATGCAAAATTAGACAAAAAACACAAATAACGTAATTAATAAAACGTAAATTAAATGCAAAATAATCAAATTTAACCTCTTAAAGTGAACTAATAATTTTATACAGCTAAAAATATGATTTAAAATTATCTAAAATTTAAAACTAATTTTTTTTGGTTTTTCTTGATTTTATTTGAATTAAAAACTATTTTTGGACATTTAAAATAGAATTAAAAAACTACAAATTATGAAAATTGACAAGAAAATTACAAAACTATTTTTAAAAAATCTTAACTAACTAAAAATAATTTTCAAAACTAGAATTACATTTTTTATGCAAATATACAGGAAATTCCTAAATTCAACTGAGAAGCTAGGAAAAATATCAAACACAACTAAGGACTTCAGATTAAGCAATCGGGAAAGCAACTGATGAGGTAAAGCTAGAAGTAATAAGCTAAAATGTTCTAATAAGCTACCAGGAGTGACCTAAGGCTAGAATAAACCAAATCTAACTAAAAACAATCTAATTCAGTAGAATTGGACCAAATTAGAACAATCACTAAGCCAAATAAGCACTTGATCAGATTCCAAGAATATTTGCCAAACAACCCTGAATCACCTATTTTAAGCACAAGTTTAACTGAATTAGAAAAATCCTAATGTTAGGTCACTAGTTTTACAACACAAGCTTACAAGAAAGATAGAGAGGCGATTGAACAAGTAAACCAAACACACACACACGATATAATAAGGACGGTTACGCGTAGGGCATGAGTGAAAGAAAAACTTGAACAACCAACCCTCAAGTGAGGGTTATTACATAGTATTTATAGGAGGGAAGCTAGGGCAACACTCCTAGTCCCTTCCTTTCTCCTATGGGCTTGGGCCTAAGCTCATGGGCCTTCTACATAAGCTTAAGGCTAATAACAAACATAAAGGCCATAATTAATCTACCTATTACATATTAATTACTAACACTTGATTATGGTTTAGGAGTGATTCCAACAATCTCCCCCTCAAGTGTTGGTGATGAAAAACGGTGAAGGTGTTGATGTAATAGTAGCTTTGACGTCTTCTGACATTCTTCTTTTTTGTGAGAAGAATTGCCTTGATTCGAACAATCTCCCAGTGTAGAGATAGTTTACTTTGAACAGTTATGCTTTGACGTCATCTTTAACTTTGTTCTTTGATCTTTGTTCTTTGTGATGAAAGTGATAGTATGTTGTTGTTGTCCGCATCAAGTCCGCCAGTTCCGCTTCGCTGCTCAGTGTCTCCACGCCATTCTTCAACATGCTCACACGCTCTTTTGACGTTTGAATTCAGTACTGATGAAGTTCTTTAGGGTGCGTTTGGTAGAGAGAAATTCAGAGAAAAGAAATGAAGTAGAGAATAAAATATCAGAGAATAGAAATCAGTGGAGAATTTTGTTCAATTCTAATGTTTGGTAACAACAAAGACTTGACCCGAGAAATGAAAAAAAATTTATTTAAAAAAAAAATAATTTTCAAAAATATTTAAAAAAAAAAAAAACTTATTTTTAAAAAAAAATTAAAATTTTTTTTTAAAAATAATTTTGAAAAAAAATGCATTTATTTAAAAAAAAACTTATTTATTTTAAAAAATGTATGTATTTATTTAAAAAAAAATTAAAAATAATTTTGTAAAAAAATGTATTTATTTAAAAAAAACTTATTTAAAAAATATAATTTAAAAATATATATTTTTTTAAATATATTTAAAAAAAACATTTTTTCAAAAAAATTAATCCATTTCTCTAATTTCTCCACAAAATTAAAGGAAATGGAGCTCCTTAAATTACACTAGCCAACTCTCTCCATTTCCCCACCAAAATCTCATTTCCATTTCTCTCCCTTCATTTCTCTCTACCAAACATGAGAAATAAGCTCATTTCCATTTCTCTCCCTTCATTTCTCTCTACCAAACACACCCTTAAGTCTTTAACTTTGTAGATTCTTTGATTTGACGAAGAATCATTCTGACTGTTGTGTTGCTTTTGGATAGAACTTCCATTAGTGATGATGTTGGCGTGAGCATGAGAAGAATCTGCACGATCATTCCGCCCCAGAGCTTCCATAAGAAGAAAACATTAAAACGGTTAGTAATAAACGGATTCCGGCACTTACAAGTTTGAACTTCGAGAGTGTTAACAAAATAGTGTGAAAACACAACTCTAATTCTTACAAAGGCCATTCCCTGAATCGAGTCCCACAAGTGAGATAACACGATGTACCGATGTACACCTACGATTCGAGATGAGCCGAGGTACAAAGCATCACCTCACGCATCAGACCGCTTGAGACCACTAAGCGCAATCCACGGGAGTTTCCGACCTTTGCCGTGGTCGTTTGATGTTGACCGGCGGAGTTTTCATTCAATCACCGAGGATCACAAATGTGAACCTCTCATAAATGTTCTCGATGATTGCTAAGATCGTGAAGGACTCGATAATGTACCACAGAAATTCTTATTGTTGAATATCAAGTGATGAAATGTCAAGTGTACCTAAGAGATCTTTTGATGAATCTCGTGGCTCTAGACTCAATAGTGCATTTTGGTTTTCCTGAGCGGAGACTAGGAGAGGGTCTCCTTCTTCAATACCAACAATCTCTAAGAGAAAGCCGATAGTTTACGTAGGGTTCCCCGTGAGAATGAAACAAGCTTCTGTTGAGAGAAACTTGAGTGGTTAAGAAGGTTTAGTGCATGCGCCACCTGGGTCCATGACGACTTTTAATCTTCAATACCGGTGTCACTAAGTGACAACTAGTAGCATATGAATTGAACCCGTTCCTAAGTTGAATAACTGAGGGCTATTTCTTTTCACCCTTTTCTTTGCATTTCTTTTAATTCTTCAACTCCTTCTTTCTCCGATTCTCATTTTCTCCTTTTTACAATCATACCTAAGGACTTCTAAATACTAACTATTTGTGGTGTCCTGGGGTAGATCCCTCCGCTCTGGCGGATCATAGGACGGTTATTCCTAACCTTAGTCACCTTATAACTCCATGACTAACCTATGTTGCCATAAAACCACTGATGTGAAAAAATCTCTCAAAGTGTTTGTGAATGAAAAACATTTTAGTACCACAGTTGAGATAAGATTTTGCATAAATACTCCCCCTCCACTTGTGCTTAAGAGTTTAAACGGTTAAATGCATAGTGAGGAAAGAGCGCGTACATTTTGAATTGATCAACTCAAGATAGACATTCCCCGAGACACGTTACGTGGCATAGTTAAAGAGTTGCATTTTCAGCTTTTAGGTGACAACTAGCTCTAATAACTACCTTGAAGGTGTAGACAATCCTCGAAAGGTTGTCAAACCCGCCAGAGTTCATGTCTACCAAGAGTTTCTTGAATGGTACATTCTACTCGACAAGTCCTTTCTGAGACACGTTTACATCACTAGCGAACTAGCTTGAAATTATTACCCGTCCGGACAAGTCTTTTCGAGTTACTAACAGTTAAGATCTCGTCAATTCATGGGTTAAGTCTATAGCACAATGATTCATTTGCATTGACGCAACATATTTCTTATCACTTATTTTCTCCCCTCAAAAATGGCATATATGATGTTATTTTTGAAAAGTTGAGAATAAATATGACCATTTCGATTGTTGCGGGAAGAATGACCCTGTGGAACAATTTTTGAACAAAGTTTTAATTCAAGTACTCCCCCTCAATAAGTGATATAAACGGTTGAGGTTTTGAAAATCATAAGGGAAAGTACTTGTGCTTTTGAGCAAAACCTTGAAAAATGAAAGGTTTGATAGGTTTTACTCAAAAGTAAGAAGCTTTCGCTCCTTTTATAATGATTGTGGCACTAAAGTGTACCACAGGGTCCTTTATTTACAAGTACGGGTTGTACACTGTAATGTGTGCACAAGCCATGTCGTGATCTGAAATAACATTAGCCAAAAGAACCAACATATCAAAAGACATAATGTTAGTCAACAGAAGGTCTTATTGTCTAGTTATTGAATGTAAAGTGACAATGATTGTTACGAGTCCTAAGTCACTTGTTTGTCCAATAGTTCAATGACGTCGTGAAATGTTTCGTGAGTTAGTTAACTTTAAGTTTTAAAGTTTATGTTATCACTTATGTTCACAACATATCAAACGATTAAGTTTATTAGTGACATTATTGGATTCGTGACGTTATGATTAGTTTATTTACAAGTGTGTACACGTAACAGTTCATAATGAAGGTCAATCAAGGCTTAGGCGTAGTTTTGGCAAAGTTAAAGCGTAAAAGTAATAACATACGCCGTAGACGAAAGCTTATGCGAAGGATCTAACTACGCGTAAGAAATGTTAGCGTAGGAAAAGGGGACCTTATGTGTAGAGCTTACGCGTGGCGTATATAAACCTTACGTAAGGCTTACTCGTAAGAGTAGACCTTATGCGTAGAGGTCACTGTTACGCATATCCTTCACAGGATACGCGTAGTCCCATTGTAGAACCTTATGCGTAGGCGCTACGCGTAAGATTACTCTTACGCATAACCTTCTACGCGTAAGGTGATCCTTATGCGTAGAGATTCAATGGCCTTGATTCTGAGTTTTACGAGTAGCAAGCCTGAAATAAAATCATCATTACATCAATCTTAACACATATATTCAGTTTACAACAAATCATGGCATGAAAACATGTTAAACATTTACGCGTAGAAACACATACGCGTAGGTCAAAACCCTAAGGGTTATGAATTACGCATAAGATTTCTAACCATGGAAATTGCACCAAACTTATTCTGGTAGGTCTTAGATGTTATGAGAGTTTAATAACCAAGTTTTAACACACAATTCTCAGTGAATCAAAAATACCCAAACTCAAGAACATTAAACCCTAATTCCTAATTCTGACTTAATTAGAGTTTATGGGTTATTATAGAGCCTGGAAATCATTAATACACCATGATATGAACATCACACAACAATCTTTTTGACCAAAAACCTTCACATTTGAAAACACCCAATTCGACTTAAGAACCCTAATTTTGAAAAACCTTCAATTCGTGTTTCTGGGTGGATTTAGAGGATAAAATTAGTATCATTAATGTTAAATACATGTTTTGACACAATCCTTTTAACCACAAACACCCATTCTTGATTATGAGTTCATACGCATATGCGTAGAACACAAAAACAATCATAGACAAAAATTTGACCGTTGGATTCGTGTAAAAATCAAAACCTATGTTTGTAAACATGTTAAGATCATGAAACAACTTACAAATTGATGATCAGAAACACTGATTTGTCAAATGATTCTTAGGCGTAGGATCTTTTTGGTGTAAGTAATAAATGTGATGAAATAGTTAGGTGGGAGGTGTTTTTATTAAAAATAACTTTAAACTTTTGGCAGTTTTGGTCCCTACACCTTTTCCATTTTCATACAAAGCCATTTAACTTCCGTTTTGGTTATCAAACAAAGATTTTAAGAAAGGAACTTTGACGACACTCCCCCTCGACTTAATAAATGATGAAAGGTTATAAATTTTTAGTCCGAGGAGTGTCAGTTTAACCAGAGAAGTTTACCACCATTGATAAAAGAAACAACCGGGATAAGATAACATGCAAGTACATAGATGTTTTGAAACAGTTAAGTGATTATTTTCTCCCCCTCAACACTTGATCGGAAAAATATTGAATTTTGAAAGATTAAAGTGTTGACGAAAGAAATGTACTTGCCATGTTGAAAGAAAAATAGATTAGAAGAATATTTTTGTTGTTTTATCAGGTTTTATATTTTTATATTTTGTTTTTGAAAAATTATTTACAAAAGAGATTTTGGTGTTTGACATGTTTTAAGACTGTTTTAGGAGTTCATCCAATTCCTCTTGAGTCAAACACCTCATACCAATCCCGTGGACCAACTCATTAAACCTAGCGGGAGGCAAGGCTTTGGTGAGAAGATCGCCAATTGGTATTCTGTACCCACAAAATATAATTCAACAGTACCCTGCTCCACGTGATCCTTGATGAAATGATATCGAAGATCGATGTGCTTTGATTTCGAGTGCTGAACCGAGTTGCACGAGATCGCAATGGCACTCGATTGTCGCAAGACATCGGGATTCGTCAAATATGTAACCATAGTCTTTGAGTTGTGTTCTCATCCAAATGACTTGAGCACAACACGCCGACATGGCTACATATATTGCTTCGGTTGAGGACAGGCGATGTACAATCCTCGCTTCTTGATTGCCATGACACCAGTTTATCACCAAGAAATTGTAAAGCTCCTGAAGTACTTTTACGTGAGTCCAAGCATCCTGCGTGGTCGGCGTGAAAAGCGATTAGTTCAAAACCTGAATC
Source organism: Chrysanthemum makinoi (assembly GCA_910596185.1). Lineage (NCBI taxonomy): Eukaryota > Viridiplantae > Streptophyta > Magnoliopsida > Asterales > Asteraceae > Chrysanthemum > Chrysanthemum makinoi. Next base: position 141,211,294 of record OU343221.1, on the reverse strand, counting down.
CTTCGGATACCAGATCCCCAAGTTAATGGTTCCCTTTATGTATCGGAGGATTCTTTAGCCTCAGAGAGGTGGGTTTCAGTTGGTCGCGACCGATAACGAGAGCAAAGATATACGGCAAAGACAATATCAGTCGCTAGCATTGTTAGATACATGAGAGACCCAATAATACTACGGTATTTTGTAGGGTCCACCAATTTCCCATGTAAATCAGCGTCTAGCTTCTTGGTATGAGCCATTGGTGTGGCATAGGTGTCACAGGTTTTCATTCCAAATTTGTTTAACAATTCAAGGGCATATTTGGGCTGACTCAAGAAAATACCACGGGGTGATTGATGAACTTGCAATCCGAGAAAGAACGTGAGTTCACCCATCATGGACATTTCAAAAATTTTCTTCATTAGTTTTGCAAAAGCGATTGAAACTTTTTATGTGTAGACCCAAAATGATGTCATCCACGTAAATTTGAACAATTAAGATATGTGCCCCGTGATATTGTATAAAATGAGTTGGGTCAACCGAACCTTTGGTGAAATTATTAGCAATGAGGAAGGTGATAGCTTATCGTACCATGCCCGAGGAGCTTGTTTGAGACCATACAGAGCTTTGTTCAGTTTGTAGACGTGATTCAGAAACTCAGGATCAACGAATCCATCTGGTTGGGTGACATAAACCGTTTCTTTAAGTTGTCCATTGAGAAACGCAGTTTTGACATCCATCTCATAGACCGTCATATTCATATGAGCCGCGAATGCGAGAAATATCCGAACAACCTCAAGAAGAGCGACCGGAGCAAAAGATTCTTCAAAGTCTATTCCCTCTTCCTGACGATAACCCTTAGCAACTAGACGTGACTTGTTTCGGATTACGTTTCGTTCAACATCCAATTTGTTTTTCCAAATCCATTTGAGACCAATGACGTAGACCCCTGTTGGTCTTTCAACCAGTTCCCATACTTCAAGACGTTTGAATTAGTTGAGTTCTTCTTGCATGGATTCAATCCAGTTATCTTTTGTCATTGCGTCTTTGATGTTTTTAGGTTCAGATTGGCAGATAGTGAGTGCATAAATGCAATGTTCACCGTCTGTGTGAAGACGTTGTCTCGTAACGACTGGTTGATTTGGGTTGCCAATAATGTTTTCCAGAGGATGGTATTTCGTCCATCTATGTGTGGAGGGTTGATGTTGGTATACATTGTGCAGATTTTGAGGATTCAAATGGCTTGTGTAAGATTCTGCGACATCCGTGCGCAGCCTCATTAGCAAACGGGTTAAAGAACGCATTTGGATCAAAATCTGCGGGTTGGGGTACTTCATTCGAACATCATCACCGATTCATCATTGTTGGAAGCGGTTTGTTCAACTGTTGTGTTGGAGTCAATTGGTGGTGCTTCTTCAATAGTAGTTGTTGTAGCGGTGTATCGGTATAGGAGTATTATCGGGTTGAGCAAATGAAACAAGCGGATACACCGGAGCACATTCATCAATGTCGCCATAACAAATGGAGCAAATAACCTTTCCATTTGTTGACGAGTAAGCCGGGGGCTTTGTTCAGTTGATGATGGGGTTTGGGGGAAGTTTAAGCGGTTGTGTCCGGGTTCCAAGCTGGTATTCTCAGAAGCCATTGTGAATATAAACAGATATTGACGAAGTTTCTTAATCGATTTCCCCAAACTAACAACCTGCCTTTAGCAGATTTGAAACACTGATGTAGTAGACATTTCTTCTAACTTTTGAAGTTTTCAGTATGAAGCAGAATTTGTAGAAGAGCTAAAACCACACAAGGAAAATCGACTAATTGCGGAAGATTCGCTCGAGGGTAACATGCCTGAAATCAACAAGATCTTCTCACGTATGTAGACGCATCACACCAAACAAACCACGAAAGACGAAATGAAACGACTTCCCTTGAATGTTGTGGTCTTTCGAATACTAATCGTGAATATGCAATACGCGATACCAAGACCGTGTGTGAGGCATCATAACATCATATTTGGGTAACTTCACACAAGATCACCCGTGAAATCGAGACGATAACTCCAAAGAGAGACGTTTGAGCCACAGATCGTCTTATTTCTTCCCTAATTGAAGAAATTCAAGAAGGCATTGGGTTTTCGCAAAGAAGCATGTAGAAGAACAAGGAAGCAATGACCACCTACACACTCTCTCCCCTCGATGTTTTCAATGATTCAGAATCATACACCACGTATGTTGATGATGAATTGAAGACAAATGAAACCATGTATAAGGAGACAACGAAACCATGTATGTCCAATTGATCGAACAAGTGTGAAGTACCAAAAATATTTCGAGAGAGTCAACTGCGATAAAACATCTCTGTTCATTATGTTGATCATCACCGTGTCATTGTTGTTGAAGCAGTTTGATCTTCGTTATAGAAGATTCGGTTGTTGTTGTAGATTCAGTGTATCCGAAATTAGAGTATTATCGGTTGTGCAACGGAAACATTCGATACATCTGAAGCACGACTTTTGGCAGAATCTTTAACTAGAGGAGCAAGCAATGTTTCCAATTCATGAAGATTAAGTACAATGGTGGAACAGCTGATGGATCATGATATTTTTAACGGTGAGAAACGGGTCCTACGCTGTTTTGTAGTAGGAGCCATTGACATTGTACCGCATAGAAAAATAGGAGGGGACAAGAAAGAAGAAACATGGATCCCCAAGTGTAACTGGGTTCCAGATGTTAGAGGCATAAAGATGTAGTGTCAATTATCTTCTTGACACCTGAACCTGCTATTTTGATAAGTTCCTTTCCTACCTCAGGGATGGATGTAGTAGGTTTCACACTTGTGTTGATGCAACTACTTAGTATCTTGACTATAGGAATCCACCTAAGACCAACAGTTTTGAAAACTCTACCCATTGTTATCCATCTAAGGTTAGATCTAGGGGATGTTGAAACTTCTTGTGAGAAGAGTCTGCGTCCTATATGGATCCACCTATTAGGTTTCTGAAAGTTTACGTTTAGATCAACGGGTTTATTTCTAACTGTTTGTAGATTAAACTTAGGTTTAGGTTTGCTACTACAAGCAGTGTTATGCAACACACTAGAAGGCATCACACTAGGTCGTGAACCTAAGATTCCATCCTTTTGGAGTAGTGCCCTTTTCCTAGCCTTTTCTAGATCACAGTTCTTGTACGTGTCATTTGAATCATATGAATCTTTACTTTTAATGCTCAGTTTAGACACAGTGTTTGAACCAGTCCTAGATTGGCCGAAGCGCCACATGTTGAGATATAAAAGAAACAGGTATAACGAACGAAGCATTATTCATTGGCCCGGAATGTGGGTGACCTGGTTTTGACAAATGATTATTCTCAACAACTTGGGAGGCAAACCGTGGTTTTGACGATTTTGAACGTTCAGAATTAAAAGTAGTTGGTTGTCTAACAACTGATTGGTTTCCGATTGGTTTTAGAGACGATTTCCCCAAGATTGTTGGTTTTTCAAAATTAGTATCCACACTCTTATCAGTGAATCTTCTCAGTTTGTTTTGTAAAGCAACATGTGCAAGCCCCTTTGCTTGAAGTTGAGCCTTTAGATGCTCATTTTCTTTTACTAATAAAGCCACATGATTACTTTGATCATTTGAATGCTGACCATTGTGTTCTGAGGAAAAATATTTGTTTTGTAATTTAAGTTCAAGAGAGATGCAATGAGCCTCTAGTTTTGAAAAATCTTTATGAAACTGAGCAATGGTCTTTTTGAGAAGAATGTTTTCAGATTCAAGATTTGATTTGACGTTTCAGTTGAATTGTTAACAAGTAAGGGCTCGAGACATGAGAAAGTTGCGGACATTGTGCAACACACCTGGTCAACCTCTCCTTCATTCTTGAATTCAGGGTTGCTCGGTTTGTTGTATCGCATTTGCAGCGAATATGATCAACGAGATTGTACCTCGACCATCCGTTGCGGTCGCTGTCATAGGTGGGTAAGAAATCTTCCTCAACCATTTGTTCTTCGTCACGCTTGGGCTTGGTGTCGTAGTTAAGAATGATATCTTCTCGGATCTGCTGGCGTCATCCTGCTTTTCCAATGCTATAACTTCATTGTCCGCATACCGACGGATGCGAGAATCACAACATTCTCAACGTTCATTTGAGCATTCCTTTCGTGTACATCAACTCTTTCACCTTGCACGACTGCGGGATATCGGGAATTTGATGATGTTTGACGCTTGTACTGATGCTTGTACATCAACTCTTTCAGAACAATAAATCCTTCTTGCAATTTCATAAATGGATCTTTATGTTCAGAATCCATTACACTCCCCTATAGAAGAATCAAAGAGAAGAAAAGGTGCGAAGTCGATATAGCACAGAGAAGGTCGATACAGTGAATTGCAATTTCCCTCAAAAAATAATTTTGAAAAATTTTGACTTCCAAAATTTAAAATCCACTATAAAATTCAATTCTAAGGTTGTATGAAAAATTTGAGTTTTGACAATTTTGACGCCAAATTTGACCCGAAAAATTTGAATTTAGGCCCAAAAATTTGAATTTTTGACCAAAATTTTCACAGTTAAACCAAAATTTGAATTTCGCGTAAAAATTGAACGTTTAGTCTCCTCTAAAAAATTAAATTTTACTCAAATTTTCCCGCGTAATTTTTTTTTTGATAACTTGTGTTGATGGATCTTTGTAGTCGAATGAACCTTTGTTGATGAAGTATCATTAGGCGTAGAAATCACAATAAAGCAAGTAGCACTTATGCGTAAAAAACACCAAAGTTACGCGTAACAATGAGAGTTACGCGTAGTTTTAGCTTACGCGTAAGCAGGGAAAAGATGCTAAAGTTATGCGTAGACACAAAGTTAGGCGTAGAAAGTTAGGCGTAGGATTATCTTATGCGTAAGACTAGGCTTATGCGTAAGATGAATCTTATGCGTAGGATTTCTACGCGTAAGCTTTATGCTTATGCGTAATTTTAGGGTTTTTGCCCAAGTGATCTTTACACTATCACAGTGCAAAAGATATCCAAAGTCGACGTATTTTCAGGCTTATTAAAGCAAGAAAACACGAGTAAACCACCTGGCGAAGATCAAACCAAGGATAAAGTTACGCGTAGAATTAGGGTTTTGATACGCGTAGTTCTACTCGTAAAATGACTTTTGCCCAAAGATGTTTCTAAACCCGATTTTTGTGATGAAATAGCTTCAATATCACCAAAATAACACAAAAGTGTGAAACTTGACGATCCAAAGCTTCTAAAACAGTTACACGTAGGTTTACACCCTCGTTCAAAAACTAGTTGAAAAACAATGATCCACGCATAAAGTTCGAAACTTTTTTCCAAAAACAGTAAGTTTAACACCTTATAACATTGAAAGTACAAGAATCTTGGAATAAAAAGTGTAAAAAATGCGTTTTTAAGCAAACCAAAGTTATGGAACCGTAAGTTAAGCGTGAGACCAAAACTCACTTCAAACAATACGTTCACCCAACTATTAGGCGATTGATACCACTGTTAGGTCACTAGTTTTACAACACAAGCTTACAAGAAAGATAGAGAGGCGATTGAACAAGTAAACCAAACACACACACACATGATATAATAAGGACGGTTACGCGTAGGGCATGAGTGAAAGAAAAACTTGAACAACCAACCCTCAAGTGAGGGTCATTACATAGTATTTATAGGAGGGAAGCTAGGGAAACACTCCTAGTCCCTTCCTTTCTCCTATGGGCTTGGGCCTAAGCTCATGGGCCTTCTACATAAGCTTAAGGCTAATAACAAACATAAAAGCCATAATTAATCTACCTATTACATATTAATTACTAACACTTGATTATGGTTTAGGAGTGATTCTAACACCTAAACTTAATCTAAAAATATCTTGTTAAAAACAACCAACAAGAGACCTAAAATCCATAATTTCAGCTAACAAGGATTTAATATGAAGAAATTAAAAATAAAAAACTAGAGCTTATTAGGACAAAATAGTGACTGATGCAACAGATTATATCAGCTTGCAGACCTAGCTTAAACACTAAAAAAGCTAAAACACTAATCTATTTTAGATAATCCTACATCTAAACTATACCTTAATTGATCCTAGATAACTTCTAAACTAAAGAGCAAATCAATCATCACTTTAAATAGTCTGCTGTTTACATCAGATGGTAAGGGAATCTAAACTAATCCTATAGGGAATCTAAAACTGAACATACAAGTTCTAAACTAGTGTCTACCTAAGGAAAACAAAATCATACAGTTCCTTCAACTTAGTTAAGCAGATAAAAAGTGATTAAAAAGCTAAATTAGACAGAATAGGAAAGTGCTTACTGATGGTGCAGGGGAAATAAGGACTAGACTACCAACTTTAGAGCAACAACAGCCTACTCAAAAGATTTTTATGATTTTTTTCCTTTTGGGAACAGTAAATCTAGATAGTGAAAATGCTATTTTTGATTTTTACAAATTTTTATAACAACTAGAAATGAATTAAAAGGCTGGTGCAAACTGAGTAAAAACCGACTTTGGATAACATTTGACTTTTGACAGAAAACTATTATTTTGACTATTTTGAACTTTGATCTATCCTAATTGCTGGAAAATGATGAGATAAGCTACATGAAGACTAGATTAAGCTAACCTAACTAATGATGCAATCTCATGAATGAAAATGTAAGCTGTATGGACAGATTTATGCAGAAAAATGGAGATTTAAAATGATTTATGACTTTTCTTGAAATGACCTATGTAACTTATTGCTAAACTAATCTATCCTTATCTAAATAAAGCTAAACTGACCAAGTAGATGCTCTAAAACAGAATTAAACTCAACTGCAATGCTCAATCCAAACACCCCTTTTAGACATCAATTTGCAAAAACTCTTAAGAAACTTGATGTATAAGGACTTATACTGATTTGTGTCACACCCCCAAAATATCGCAGCAAAACGATAGTGTCTTTGGGGTATGACGTGATAGCACAAAACATGGATACAGAAAACGACCTCTAAAATGAGACGTTTTGGAAAGTTTACCATTCGATTAAATAAAGTTGAAGTTTACAAACATAAGATCCCAAAGTTTGATAATACATAAAGGGTTACAAAACATGTCGAATGGTAATTGATAAAAACACGAGACTCCAATGTATGACATGTGACCCAAAAGCTCCATGAAATGCTATCGCCTTACGACCTGAGATAAACATGCTAAAAAGTGTCAACACAAAGGTTGGTGAGTTCATAAGTTTGTTGAAAATGATTTGAAAAAGTCTTTAAAGAAAGTTGATGCAGCAAAGGCATTGTAAATCCATTCAGTTCCGAGTTCCGCCCATACAAAACTCGCAACCTATGTGTTCACAACCCATTGCCTAATATAGAATTGGCAATCTTGTTTGTAAGTAGGACATATGTGCATACGATATATACATGTACTTAATGCAAAGAATCACATCCAACTGAACCTCTTGACAAGTCTACATTGTTTGTTGTGTCTCATTGAATAACAGATTATATTCACCCCATGTCAAGTCATCAGGGACACAAGGGTGGGGGCGTCAGCCCGATAGTACTATCAATACCTCTCCGCCGGCTCCCGCATGAGTTAACCAGTTGCTAAAGTATGTATGTTGAAGCATAATTGAAAACAAGTTTAGCACATTAAGGCACATCTCGCAATAAACCACACATAATGTCCAAAGAGTATAAGGAGTATAGTGTAACACAATTGTATAAATGGTTTGAGTATTCGCAAGAGTAAAACAAGTATTTAAGCATGTATCTCTCCCAAAGAGTTTGTAAGAATTTAAACGAGTAAAAGCGGTGTATGAACTCACCTGGTATGATTGATATGCTAACAAAATGAAGTGCATGAAAATGAGGCTCGGAAACTATCCGCGACCTAAAATGAATGATGTACTCTAATATAAGTCATGAAACAATGTTGTGCATGCAAATCCATATGTAATCTATACCACTTGTACGTTTTTGAAAATAGAATTTATTGTTGAAATATATGTTTATGACATCTCGTCATGTTTATAAAATACTTTACAAGTATATACGTTGAATCAACATTCTACGATAATCGTTTTGTGATTTATTATGAAATTATAACTTTTCGTCATAAAATAGTGTCGTTGAAATTTTCATGAAAGTGAATATACGGCCTCGAAAAGCTAGTCGTAAAATGGTGCACGCCGAGTGTCAGGAAACAAACTCAACGGTTTTGGGAAGCTTGTATCATTATCTCAAAGTTTTAGCATTTAAGTTTTCATCCTAGAGGTCTCGATCATGGAGAAAAATATAGGTAAAGTATGGTACTTGTGTCCAAAATATTGTTTAAGGGTGGTTTCCGGCAAAGTTTAAGTGACTATATTTTATTCGTTACAACTCCGCTTGACAAACGGTTGGACATTTTGGAAAATATGGTAGGCGAACTTACTTTTACTAGAAGACATCATTTTATGAAAAGTACTACATCCTTGTTAAAAACGACCCTCAACATGGTCACTTGTTGCCGTAAGGTTTGCCTAATAGAAATGTATTAGTTTTTCTTATATAATAAAGTTACGGCAACTTTGTGTAAACATGTATAATTTAATCATTTCAAGTCCGTTTTCTACGTTTTCTACATCCTTAGATTCGTATTAAAGTATACTAATATATTTTTGATAAGTTGACACAATTTATAACGCTTAAGACCCATTTTTAACTCGTAAAAAGGTAAAAAAACATGCTGAATTTCTGGATTTTATAGTTTTCGTCGTCAAACTTCAAAATAACATAACTTTTTCGTTATAGCTCCGTTTTAACCCGTTCAAGCGGCCACGTTTTCGTTTTAAAGTGTATTTTCCAAATGTCTAGCCCAAAATTTTTTATCCACTGTCGAAAATTCCAGATTTCACAATTTTGATCAGACCCTTAATTAGACTTGTCGAAATGAGTTTTTCACGCGCAGAACCTATTCTAACCAATTCAAAACAACTCCGAAGCTATTCTAATCCTACCATACACCTTCTTAGGGTGTCATGGGTTCCTAGGCATCACCAAAAGTGATATGTTTCAAGGAGTAATTATAGGATGACATAAATATATATAACTCTTAAAAACAATGGAAAAGTGGTATAAACATCCATAAGACTTGCATGTTTTTCTCAAATATGATGAAATGAACATAAAGTATATATGAAATATGAAAATGAATATGAGATGCTTACTAGTTAACTTGATGAGGTTAATGAACAAAGGTTTCTTCCTAAACACCCAAGGTTTTTATTGCACAACCTTAATCAAGAGTGATACTAGAGTGAATAAAACTTGTCTAGAAAATTTTTGGTGAATTCCTCTTGGAACATCAATGGTGGCCGGTCACTTGGAGAAGAGAGGAAGAGAGAATGGTTTTTGGTTCACCTTGGATATTTGTGTTGTATGTGTAAGTTATAAGTATAATATGATATATGTATTGGATATTTTGCAAGATTTAAAGTGAGTCATCCCCCTTGTGTCGACAAGGGGGTTTTAATGTTTAGATAATACATTTTTTTTAAGTGTATAAATGTTAAGTAAATGTGAAGTTAAATAAAGATAGTTAGTAACTTGTATACACATTTGAGCATTTAGGGTAGCGTTAGCTAAAAATAAATTTTAACGGGTCAAGATAATATATATTGAGGTCATAAAAATTATAAAAATACATTTCTTGAAAGATTTGAGTGAATAAACATTTATCGGGTTGAATTTACGAAAACCGTCGTAATTATATAAACTTAATAATTTATATACGAAATAAATTAAAAACATCGGGTAAACTCATAATATTATTTTTATAATCTTAATATGAGTATAAAAATATATCGGAATAATTTTTGGAAGTATCAGATCAATTGTTCAAAATAATTAATCACGCGATAGCGTTTATTTAATAAGAAATTATGCGTTTAATGTGAAATGCAAAACCATGCATTAACTAATATGATGAATATTGAGTTTGAGAAATGACCGGAAATTGAGAATTGTGACATTCTTCCCATGTCAGAGGAATCACGTCCTCGTGATTCAATCGATGATACTTAAAGGTCTATCCTTAGGTTTGGCGAAATCAGGATGTATGGTCAAAGTGCTTATGCCAAAACTTACACGTCTAGGTTTCTTACCTAATGAGGCTCACTGAATCTGAATAATACAGTGGATCACTTAATGGTCTAGGGAAAACGTACCAATTACGCATTGCGGGCTGCCTCGGTCCCTAAATAGAATGCTCGATCTCGGGGTGGTGATATTGAGTACGGGGTTTGGATTGTTTCCGTCAATTGCTAAAGCTAGGTGTTGGTTACCTGTAGTTGCCTCTGCGTTCCATTCAACTTAGGACAATTATTCGGTAGTGATTGGGCGTTGCACTCGAAGCAAGTCCTTTGATTATTCCTCATGTTGCCCACATTTGGTGTTACTGTGTTCTATACTGCTCTTTAAGATGGCGTATCGATTGCAATTTGTACACAAGCTGGCGGGCTTGGTCTTCGGATGATGATAAGCACATTTAGCACATTTGGGATGTGTACCGCATACTCTCTTTGTTCAGTACCAGTTGCCACAAAAACTCTTGCCCTTTTGTTGTCCGCTACCACGTCCATGCCTATTCGACCCACTCGCTTCCTTCCTCTTGTCACTGCTCTTCAAAGTACCATTTCTAACCATCTCGTCAGTCGGGGTTCACCCTTTCAGTATTGCACTTTGTATTGTAGACGGCTCAGTCGTTTTCACAGTTCCACGGATTTCAGGCACAAGACCATATATGTACCTCGCGATTCTCTTGGATTCAGGGGTAACCATATGAGAAACTAGTCTGGCTAACTCATGAAATCGATCTGTGTAGGCTGCGTGACCAGCTCTATCATAGAGTGATGATAAAGTTCATGTTCCAGTTTCTGCATTTCATTGTTTGGGCAGTACTCCTCTTTCAATAACGCCTTAAATTCGTCCCATGTCATACCTATAGCTGTTTCTCCCCTAGCCTGTAGGCTGTGTGTTCCACCATGTCAATGCCTTCCCCGATAGCAAGCAAGCAAAGCATACTTCACCCTCGATGTGCGGCACAATTGCGATGTCGATCATGACTCTGTCTTCTCTACCCATCGAGTATACGCCAAAGCACCTCCTATACCATCAAACTCCACGGGTTTGCATACTGAAAATTCCTTATACATGCATCCAGTTCTGTTGTTGTTGTGGTTGTTGTTGTTGTTGTTGTTGTTGTTGTTGTTGTTGTTGGTGGTGGTGGTGTTGTTATTGTTGCCACTGCCAACTACATTGTTGGTGTCGCCATTTCCGTTCCCGTGGTTTCCCGAGTTATTCATATGGTTTCCAACTTGTGTGACAATAGTGGGAAGCAAGATTTGAAGTTGTTGAGCGATGATGGCGGCAAAATCAGGGTTTCCGCCAGCGTTGTTGACATTGTTACCCATGTCGCGACCGTCTTCTCTACCTCCATGCTCACCTGTCCTTCCACCCCTTTGCGTCGCACCACCTCGGTTAGTGCTGCGTGTTACCCTCTTTGGTGCCATGATCTCTGCAAGGAAAGGACCGTTGAGTTCCCAATGTCTATGCTTAACGTCCTCAAACATCATACCACGCCACAAATTGGTTCCTAAGGTGTGCCCACACCGATCTACGTATGCGTGGTCGCATATGTCCACGTGGGTTGTGACGCATTTATAATTATGTTGGCCACCATAATTATAATTGCCTCATTTCACACGTGTACATACCACCAAGCATACATGTCTCGGCGATTGTTGTTACTGAAACAGGTAGCCATTCTATCATCCAATTCTAAACGGTGGAGGAGGAATTAAGGGTAGGTATCTAGGGAGAGTCGCACTTGGTGTATAGGAAATTCCTTTAGGTGCTAAAGTCGCTATGAGGTTTGGTCGCCAGCAGTCCCCATAGTATCCTCAAGAGAACTCCCATCCTCGGGAAAAATCATCAAATCTATACTGACTATATAGTAACACTTATTTAGCTCGATCTCGTGTCTCATCAAACAAGAACTGTCACGAGATCAAGTTAGATAAGTGCTCATTACTGAGCTCCATATTTTTAATGACTTGACTAGATTTTGGGACTCCCCTATCGGTACAAGGAAACCACGTTATCCAATGAGGTGGTTCTAGAAGAAATTTTTAAGAAAACAAATGCGCACGAAAAGTGTGTAAGGCGATAGGAAAAGAAAGGATCGACGTGAAAGCGGTTATAGTTTAGGAACTAAAATGCAACCTAGTTCTCTATAACCAAGTATCTGATACCAATCTGTCACACCCCCAAAATATCAGCGTGAACGATAGTGTCTTTGGGGTATGACGTCATAGCACAAAACATGGATACAGAAAACGACCTCTAAAATGAGACGTTTTGGAAAGTTTACCATTCGATTAAATAAAGTTGAAGTTTATAAACATAAGATCCCAAAGTTTGATAATACATAAAGGGTTACAAAACATGTCGAATGGTAATTGATAAAAACACGAGACTCCAATGTATGCCATGTGACCCAAAAGCTCCATGAAATGCTATCGCCTTACGACCTGAGATAAACATGCTAAAAAGTGTCAACACAAAGGTTGGTGAGTTCATAAGTTTGTTGAAAATGATTTGAAAAAGTCTTTAAAGAAAGTTGATGCAGCAAAGGCATTGTAAATCCATTCAGTTCCGAGTTCCGCCCATACAAAACTCGCAACCTATGTGTTCACAACCCATTGCCTAATATAGAATTGTCAATCTTGTTTGTAAGTAGGACATATGTGCATACGATATATACATGTACTTAATGCAAAGAATCACAGCCAACTGAACCTCTTGACAAGTCTACATTGTTTGTTGTGTCTCATTGAATAACAGATTATATTCACCCCATGTCAAGTCATCAGGGACACAAGGGTGGGGGCGTCAGCCCGATAGTACTATCAATATCTCTCCGCCGCTCCCGAAGTTAACCATTGCTAAAGTATGTATGTTGAAGCATAATTGAAAACAAGTTTAGCACATTAAGGCACATATCGCAATAAACCACACATAATGTCCAAAGAGTATAAGGAGTATAGTGTAACACAATTGTATAAATGGTTTGAGTATTCGCAAGAGTAAAAACAAGTATTTAAGCATGTATCTCCCCCAAAGAGTTTGTAAGAATTTAAATGAGTAAAAGCGGGGTAGGAACTCACCTGGTATGATTGATATGCTAACAAAATGAAGTGCACGAAAATGAGGCTCGGAAACTATCCGTGACCTAAAATGAATGATGTGCTCTAATATAAGTCATGAAACAATGTTGTGCATGCAAATCCATATGTAATCTATACCACTTATACGTTTTTGAAAATAGAATTTATCGTTGAAATATATGTTTATGACATCTCGTCATGTTTATAAAATACTTTACAAGTATATACGTTGAATCAACATTCTACGATAATCGTTTTGTGATTTATTATGAAATTTTAACTTTTCGTCGTAAAATAGTGTCGTTGAAATTTTCATGAAAGTGAATATCCGGCCTCGAAAAGCTAGTCATAAAATGGTGCACGCGTCGAGTGTCGGAAACAAACTCAACGGTTTTGGGAAGCTTGTATCATTATCTCAAAGTTTTAGCATTTAAGTTTTCATCCTAGAGGTCTCGATCATGGAGAAAAATATAGGTAAAGTATGGTACTTGTGTCCAAAATATTGTTTAAGGGTGGTTTCCGGCAAAGTTTAAGTGACTATATTTTATTCGTTACAACTCCGCTTGACAAACGGTTCGACATTTTGGAAAATATGGTGGGCGAACTTACTTTTACTAGAAGACATCATTTTATTAAAAGTACTACATCCTTGTTAAAAACGACCCTCAACATGGTCACTTGTTGCCGTAAGGTTTGCCTAATAGAAATGTATTAGTTTTTCTTATATAATAAAGTTACGGCAACTTTGTGTAAACATGTATAATTTAATCATTTCAAGTCCGTTTTCTACGTTTTCTACATCCTTAGATTCGTATTAAAGTATACTAATATATTTTTGATAAGTTGACACAATTTATAACGCTTAAGACCCATTTTTAACTCGTAAAAAGGTAAAACAACATGCTGAATTTCTGGATTTTATAGTTTTCGTCGTCAAACTTCAAAATAACATAACTTTTTCGTTATAGCTCCGTTTTAACCCGTTCAAGCGGCCACGTTTTCGTTTTAAAGTGTATTTTCCAAATGTCTAGCCCAAAAATTTTTATCCACTGTCGAAAATTCCAGATTTCACAATTTTGATCAGACCCTTAATTAGACTTGTCGAAATGAGTTTTTCACGCGCAGAACCTATTCTAACCAATTCAAAACAGCTCCGAAGCTATTCTAATCCTACCATACACCTTCTTAGGGTGTCATGGGTTCCTAGGCATCACCAAAAGTGATATGTTTCAAGGAGTAATTATAGGATGACATAAATATATATATAACTCTTAAAAACAATGGAAAAGTGGTATAAACATCCATAAGACTTGCATGTTTTTCTCAAATATGATGAAATGAACATAAAGTATATATGAAATATGAAAATGAATATGAGATGCTTACTAGTTAACTTGATGAGGTTAATGAACAAAGGTTTCTTCCTAAACACCCAAGGTTTTTATTGCACAACCTTAATCAAGAGTGATTGTAAAACCCTAAAATCGCGAACGCGTTTAAAAGACCATAATGCCCTCATCTAATAATACGTAAAATAAATAAACTCGTTAAGTACTTAAGATAATAAAATTACATGAGATATTTGAGAATAAAACCTTCATTTAACTTACAAATAAAAGTAATACCTTTAAAAATGTTAATGCACCTACTTAAGTAACAAAATAATGAAAGGTACAAAAGTATTTTAGTAAAGTAAATCAAATATGTAAATGGTCTTGTGATTGCTTGGGAATCAGCCAAAAGAAACGCATGGAGGCCCCTTGAAACTTGCAAATCCTAACAAACTTTTATCCTATTAAATTCCTTAGTCTCATTCAAGTCTTCCACACAAAAGAAAACCCTAGCCTTCACTTAAGAAAATTATACGGCAAACCTGAAAATTTCACTTTCTCCATTACCTTTTTGTCGACACAAAGGCAGTCCAAGAAGAGAGGTTCAAGGCTTCATTGCAAGGCTAGTTTCACGTATTTGTAACGAGTATTGGTTGGTTCGAGTGTGGGATTTGTTATTGTTGCTGCTGTCGTGATCCTAGGACACACCAGGGGTTCGCTTTGCTTTGTTTCGATCATCGTTTTCCTCTTCTTTTCACACGTTACAAGGTACATCATACCCTCGCTTTTCTTTTCGTTTTCTGAGTTGGGTCGTGGCTAGGATCAGCCATAAACATGCTCTTGTATCACCCTAAACATGTCACATGAGTGAGTAAAACTAATCTAATACATTACCACATAAACCATGAGAAAACCTTTGTTTGTGTTCTGATTCTGGACGTGTGTTTTAGACATAATACGCATGCCTTTTGTCCATGAAACATGTTTCTTTTAAATGTTCAATACTAAGTTAAGAATAACCTAATATATAGACTACATAAAATCATGAAAAGATCTTTTATATGACAACTAGTGCACTCAATATATCTTGGTGTGTTTCGATTGTGGTCGTGGTCTAGGACTCCATGCACATGCTTTTATTACTGATTTTATCACATAAAATATTAAGTATAAAACTACATACAAACATGGATCTAACCTTGTAAGTGTCGATTCTTGTTGTGTTTGTGTGTATGAGTTATGCGTCGTCTAGTGGAGGATATACACAGGTGTCTTGGTGCTAATAAACACCTGTTGGTCTCGTTACACTTGGGTCGTTATAATAGTCATGTGGTTTTGGCCTCGTTAGTCCATGTTGTGTCTCGTTATGGTTAATGTCAAATGGTTTTCTTGTGTGAATGATATTGGGTGGTCAAAAGAGGTTGTAAAACATGTTTACAAACTGGAGTAAATGGACTAAAGGTGATAAAATCGGTTAAACTTGGTCACGTTAGATGCTCACTCTAGTTTTATTAAAAGCATACATGTGTCACGTTAAGTTTTATTGTCAAGTGAGCTTGCATGTGAGGCCTTGAGTAAGTCGTATAAAGTCTTAAAAACGGGTTATAATCTGAATATTATCGGTTATCAAGTCACGGCATTAATTGGTTAATGTGTGAGGCTCATTTATGTCCAGAATCTGGGTTCGTGAGTTGGTCACGTTTGCTTGATAATGACAAATTTCTGAAAGATGAATGATGATGCATGATTAAATCAGTAAATGTAATATATTTTACAATAAAGACCCTATACCTTATAATATTTACACTTTGTACCCCAAACTTATATAATTTGGCTTAAATGATCCTTAAAGTATAATAATAATCATCTAACCTAATATATCTTTAAAATGCATCATAAACAGCTAAAGTTGCTAATTATGGAAACCTGCCTAAAATAGAAAGTTACTTAAAATGAAAAGATTACTAAAAGTAGAAACCTGCTAAAAATGGAAAGCCGTCTAAAATGAGTAATCTGATTCTTATTAAGCGTTATCTAATTCATATAGGTTCCGGGCGGCAAGATTGATTCTTCGTGTGACCTTACTTTCCTATTTTGATTGCTTTGATTTAGGTACTGATATTCTATCCCTTTTCAGTAGGGATTTCTCATAACTTTTCGATCCTTGACTTTACTTCACTTATGCTATTCCTTTGCTATGATTTCCTTATGCTATGATCCTGTTGATATGATTCTGACATAATCCTTTGATATGATTTTGTTCGTTATGATATTCGTTTGTTATGATTATGAACTTCTGATTATGAACCTTATAATTATGAACCTTATGATTATGAACCTTCTGATTATGAACCATCTGATTATGAATCTCTGATTATGAACTTATGTTATGGAAATCTGATATGAACCTTTGACTTCTGAACCTTTGATATGAAACCTTATGATACGATTATGCTTTGACCCTTCAGTTTGATACCCGAGCCAAATATGTGTTCCTAGTCATGAAGGTAACATGACCATGTCATTGATGTACCAATGGCATGACTCCAGTGTGTACGAGTGATGTTGCACACCGTCCCCATTATGATATGATTATGAGCTCACTATATGTATTTGATTTGGCCACTATGTTTCCGGGGGGAGTATGGATGCATCCTAGATATGATATGATATGAGAGGATATGATTTGATATGATATGATTTATATGGTGAATGATGTCGGTGTGCAATATCGTCTTCACAGTCAGGGAGCTAGCTACTCCATTGGTTCTTGAGGTCTCCCTCCTATTATGTATGGTATTCCGAGGTCACCCCTCCGAATTCAATGGTTACTTATGATATGATATGTTCCGGGCTCGTGGTAGATTTCTGACAACCCTTACATTTTTGATATACCTATCTTTGTACTTTACGTATTCCCCAACACACCATATTACGTATTAATTGTTCATTACTCGTACCCTTTATATGACTCTACTACCAAGATATATATACTCTCATTCCGTTACTTCAGACTATCGTTCCATTCACGTACCGGGTTATTATATGTTTATTGGATTTGATTATGATATTCATGTTTTATGCGATTCTGATTACCTGCTATGATATGATTTATATATGGTTATCGATTTTTGTTGTCGGTGATGATATGTGATCTTCTGTTATGTGACCCTCTGATTTGTCTGTTCATCATGTGTACCGTTCAGTTAATCTCGTGGACTATGACTATCCGTTGTATCCTTATCTGCTTATTGTTGACCTGCCATGTTTACATTTCTGTCTATGCTATGGATTGATTGGGTAAACGTTTCCACTTATGACGTTTGGCTTGTTAACTTATTTAATTACCCTGCTATGTTCCTAGTTCATTTAATTATAATGTTCATCTTGTATTCCTACTTGTTACGCATGCTTGCCATGTTTTATTCTGTTATTACTTCATTTATTATGATCTTGTTATGTTTTCAACTAAGGGTTTTGACCTGTGTGATTGCCATGCTCACTTACTAATTAATTGCTTCCGCTTGCCTTTAGATTCTGATTGACTTGTATGTCTTGATTTTCTGAATTGTTGTATGCTATATGTATGATGTGTGGATACGACGTTCACTATGCTTGCTTATGTTCAATACTAGTATTCCTGGTTTGTATGTGCTTGTATATATGTCATCGGTGCTTTGCTTTGCTTCGTTCTCCTTTTTATCTGTCGTTTTGGATATCTGTATAATTGTGTGCTGCAGGATTCTCTTTGACTCATTGTTCTCTTTTCGCTGCGACCTTGTGATCAGTTTCCTTATTTCATTTCGCATTTCTGATTTTATTTAGCTTTTGTTTCGTTATATCGTTCACTTTGGGCTTTTTAAGCTCAGCCGCATTTCTTTTCCTGCGGCAGGTTTTAGGATTGAAGATGGGCTTTGATGGGCTGAGAGTTGGATTATCTGAGTGGACCGACCCTAGTTACCTTATTATTTTGGACTTATTTTGAAGAGCTTTTGTTTTGAGATTTTATTTCATTTTGGATATTGTATTTTCCTTGTCAGTCAATTGTTTATATGATTTGATACTTCATTTTGAGGTTTTCCTTTGTAAAGATTTTATTTGTATGTTCTGATATGACACCAGAATGTGACACTTCTACCCTTGCCGGGTTGGGGTGTTACAATTATGGTATCAGAGCAAAGGTTTCGTCTTGTTGACCTTAGGATTGACCTGTGAGGATTTGGGTAGACACTAGGCTTCCGTCTGTTCTGATCTCTTTCGATTCCTTTCTGTTGTTGTTCAGATTTGACTTCGATAATCTTTTGTCTTCACTAATTTGGCCTTCTTCTCTTCGCATATGAGTTTGTTTATTTTGTCTTCGCACATCCGTTTGTCGATCGTTAGATGGTGATTTCTCGTAGAGTCGAGGATGATGGTGCCGACCACTAGCGTTCTTTATGCAGTCCTTGGTGGGGAGGTTCATGAAGCGAAGCGCATCCGTACCGTCTTTCTTTGGACATCATGGATCTTTGCTAGAGGAAGCTGGACGGATCAACTAAAGGCACAAAAAGCGGAGACAAGATTCAACCGGTGGTTGAGAAGGTTCATCTACTTCATATGATTTGGGCGCGACTTGTGTTACTCCGATTCGTTTGTCAAGCGTTTTGAGGCGGTTTGATATTTTGTTAAGTGATTTTGATCGGTATTGCTTTTCTTTGATTTGTTCAGAACTCGGTTTAAATAGTGAAGTTTTATCATTTAGCATTTTGGTGATATCTCAGCTTTATTTCGGATGGTCATCAATGAGTCATGAGGAGCCGTTTTGTGCAAGATGGTGGCCTTCTTTCATTGTGATATGGTAAGTTGTTTGATGTAGTTTATATTGTACGTATGTGAATCTGGTCTGTTATAGTATGTTACTTGCTACCTGTATATTATCTGTTTTGTGGTGATATTGGTTATCTGGTTTGTCATGACCCGAGGCAAAATATGATGACAATAAGAACTTGTTATGTGATGCAAGTATTATGACGCCTGATCAACGTGATAATACCGAGATCATATAATCTGAACATATTGAAGTCATAAGACGTCTTGGGAAATGCCTGGGGTTGGTACGTGAATGGACTAGGCTTATATCCATTATCCTTTGATCCTCATATTCGTTTGAAATTCTGTACCTCTTTGCGAGATTCTCACCGACATCCGTTACATATAAGTTTTGTACGCTTTGGAACCAAAATCGTTATGATCTGTCTGAAACTATGGATTGCTACGCCTGCCTTGAACTTGTACTTCTCTGTGTACCTCTGCGACTTCAATTTTCGAGGACGAAATTTTTTTTAGAGGGGAAGAGTTGTAAAACCCTAAAATCGCGAACGCGTTTAAAAGACCATAATGCCCTCATCTAATAATCCGTAAAATAAATAAACTCGTTAAGTACTTAAGATAATAAAATTACATGAGATATTTGAGAATAAAACCTTCATTTAACTTACAAATAAAAGTAATACCTTTAAAAAGGTTAATGCACCTACTTAAGTAACAAAATAATGAAAGGTACAAAAGTATTTTAGTAAAGTAAATCAAATATGTAAATGGTCTTGTGATTGCTTGGGAATCGGCCAAAAGAAACGCATGGAGGCCCCTTGAAACTTGCAAATCCTAACAAACTTTTATCCTATTAAATTCCTTAGTCTCATTCAAGTCTTCCACACAAAAGAAAACCCTAGCCTTCACTTAAGAAAATTATACGGCAAACCTGAAAATTTCACTTTCTCCATTACCTTTTTGTCGACACAAAGGCAGTCCAAGAAGAGAGGTTCAAGGCTTCATTGCAAGGCTAGTTTTCACGTATTTGTAACGAGTGTTGGTTGGTTCGAGTGTGGGATTTGTTATTGTTGCTGCTGTCGTGATCCTAGGACACACCAGGGGTTCGTTTTGCTTTGTTTCGATCATCGTTTTCCTCTTCTTTTCACACGTTACAAGGTACATCATACCCTCGCTTTTCTTTTCGTTTTCTGAGTTGGGTCGTGGCTAGGATCAGCCATAAACATGCTCTTGTATCACCCTAAACATGTCACATGAGTGAGTAAAACTAATCTAATACATTACCACATAAACCATGAGAAAACCTTTGTTTGTGTTCTGATTCTGGACGTGTGTTTTAGACATAATACGCATGCCTTTTGTCCATGAAACATGTTTCTTTTAAATGTTCAATACTAAGTTAAGAATAACCTAATATATAGACTACATAAAATCATGAAAAGATCTTTTATATGACAACTAGTGCACTCAATATATCTTGGTGTGTTTCTGATTGTGGTCGTGGGTCTAGGACTCCATGCACATGCTTTTATTACTGATTTTATCACATAAAATATTAAGTATAAAACTACATACAAACATGGATCTAACCTTGTAAGTGTCGTTACTGTTGTGTTTGTGTGTATGAGTTATGCGTCGTCTAGTGGAGGATATACACAGGTGTCTTGGTGCTAATAAACCTGCTTGTTGGTCTCGTTACACTTGGGTCGTTATAATAGTCATGTGGTTTTGGCCTCGTTAGTCCATGTTGTGTCTCGTTATGGTTAATGTCAAATGGTGTTCTTGTGTGAATGATATTGGGTGGTCAAAAGAGGTTGTAAAACATGTTTACAAACTGGAGTAAATGGACTAAAGGCGTGATAAAAATCTGGTTAAACTTGGTCACGTTAGATGCTCACTCTAGTTTTATTAAAACGTACATGTGTCACGTTAAGTTTTATTGTCAAGTGAGCTTGCATGTGAGGCCTTGAGTAAGTCGTATAAAGTCTTAAAAACGGGTTATAATCTGAATATTATCGGTTATCAAGTCACGGCATTAATTGGTTAATGTGTGAGGCTCATTTATGTCCAGAATCTGGGTTCGTGAGTTTGTCGCGTTTGCTTGATAATGACAAATTTCTGAAAGATGAATGATGATGCATGATTAAATCAGTAAATGTAATATATTTTACAATAAAGACCCTATACCTTATAATATTTACACTTTGTACCCCAAACTTATATAATTTGGCTTAAATGATCCTTAAAGTACAATAATAATCATCTAACCTAATATATCTTTAAAATGCATCATAAACGGCTAAAGTTGCTTATTATGGAAACCTGCCTAAAATAGAAAGTTACTTAAAATGAAAAGATTACTAAAAGTAGAAACCTGCTAAAAATGGAAAGCCGTCTAAAATGAGTAATCTGATTCTTATTAAGCGTTATCTAATTCATATAGGTTCCGGGCGGCAAGATTGATTCTTCGTGTGACCTTACTTTCCTATTTTGATTGCTTTGATTTAGGTACAGATATTCTATCCCTTTTCAGTAGGGATTTCTCATAACTTTTCGATCCTTGACTTTACTTCACTTATGCTATTCCTTTGCTATGATTTCCTTATGCTATGATCCTGTTGATATGATTCTGACATAATCCTTTGATATGATTTTGTTCGTTATGATATTCGTTTGTTATGATTATGAACTTCTGATTATGAACCTTATAATTATGAACCTTATGATTATGAACCTTCTGATTATGAACCATCTGATTATGAATCTCTGATTATGAACTTATGTTATGGAAATCTGATATGAACCTTTGACTTCTGAACCTTTGATATGAAACCTTATGATACGATTATGCTTTGACCCTTCAGTTTGATACACGAGCCATGTTGCACACCGTCCCCATTATGATATGATTATGAGCTCACTATATGTATATGATTTGGCCACTATGTTTCCGGGGGGCGTATGGATGCATCCTAGATATGATATGATATGAGAGGATATGATTTGATATGATATGATTTATATGGTGAATGATGTCGTGTGCAATCTGGCGTCTTCACAGTCAGGAGCTAGCTACTCCATTGGTTCTTGAGGTCTCCTCCTATTATGTATGGTATTCCGAGGTCACCCCTCCGAATACAATGGTTACTTATGATATGATATGATATGATATGTTTCGGGCTCGTGGTAGATTTCTGACAACCCTTACACTTTTGATATACCTATATTGTACCTTCTGTATTCCCCAACACACCATATTCTGTATTAATTGTTCATTACTCAGTACCCTTATATGACTCTACTACCAAGATATATATACTCTCATTCCGTTACTTCAGACTATCGTTCCATTCACGTACCGGGTTATTATATGTTTATTGGATTTGATTATGATATTCATGTTTTATGCGACTACTGATTACCCTGCTATGATATGATTTATATACGGTTATCTGATTTACCTGTTGTCAGCTGATGATATGTGATCTTACTGTTATGTGACCCTCTGATTTGTCTGTTCATCATGTGTACTTCGTTCAGTTACTCTCGTGGACTATGACTATCCGTTGTATCCTTATCTGCTTATTGTTGACCTGCCATGTTTACATTTCTGTCTATGCTATGGATTGATTGGGTAAACGTTTCCACTTATGACGTTTGGCTTGTTAACTTATTTAATTACCCTGCTATGTTCCTAGTTCATTTAATTATAATGTTCATACTGTATTCCTACTTGTTACGCGTAACTGCCTTGTTTTGACTGCTGTTAGTACTTCCGCTGTTATGATACTGGTTATGTTTTCAACTAAGGGTTTTTGACTTGTGTGATTGCCATGCTCACTTACTAATTAATTGCTTCCGCTTGCCTTTAGATTCCTGTTTGACTTGTATGTCTTCTGATTTTCCTGAATTGTTGTATGCTATATGTATGATGTGTGGATACGACGTTTACTATGCTTGCTTATGTTCAATACTAGTATTCCTGGTTTGTATGTGCTTGTATATATGTCATCGGTGCTTTGATTTGCTTCGTTCTCCTTGTTATCTGTCGTTTTGGATATCTGTATAATTGTGTGCTGCAGGATTCTCTTTGACTCATTGTTCTCTTTTCGCTGCGACCTTGTGATCAGTTTCCTTATTTCATTTCGCATTCCTGATTTTATTTAGCTTTTGTTTCGTTATATCTGTTCACTGGGCTTTTTAAGCTCAGCCGCATTTCTTTTCCTGCGGCAGGTTTTAGGATTGAAGATGGGCTTTGATGGGCTGAGAGTTGGATTATCTGAGTGGACCGACCCTAGTTACCTTATTATTTTGGACTTATTTTGAAGAGCTTTTGTTTTGAGATTTTATTTCATTTTGGATATTGTATTTTCCTTGTCAGTCAATTGTTTATATGATTTGATACATCATTTTGAGGTTTTCCTTTGTAAAGATTTTATTTGTATGTTCTGATATGACACAAGAATGTGACACTTCTACCCTTGCCGGGTTGGGGTGTTACAGTGATACTAGAGTGAATAAAACTTGTCTAGAAATTTTTTGGTGAATTCCTCTTGGAACATCAATGGTGGCCGGTCACTTGGAGAAGAGAGGAAGAGAGAATGGTTTTTGGTTCACCTTGGATATTTGTGTTGTATGTGTAAGTTATAAGTATAATATGATATATGTATTGGATATTTTGCAAGATTTAAAGTGAGTCATCCCCCTTGTGTCGACAAGGGGGTTTTAATGTTTATATAATACATTTTTTTTAAATGTATAAATGTTAAGTAAATGTGAAGTTAAATAAAGATAGTTAGTAACTTGTATACACATTTGAGCATTTAGGGTAGCGTTAGCTAAAAATAAATTTTAACGGGTCAAGATAATATATATTGAGGTCATAAAAATTATAAAAATACATTTCTTGAAAGATTTGAGTGAATAAACATTTATCGGGTTGAATTTACGAAAACCGTCGTAATTATATAAACTTAATAATTTATATACGAAATAAATTAAAAACATCGGGTAAACTCATAATATTATTTTTATAATCTTAATATGAGTATAAAAATATATCGGAATAATTTTTGGAAGTATCGGATCAATTGTTCAAAATAATTAATCACGCGATAGCGTTTATTTAATAAGAAATTATGCGTTTAATGTGAAATACAAAACCATGCATGAACTAATATGATGAATATTGAGTTTGAGAAATGACCGGAAATTGAGAATTGTGACAATTTGAAACACTCAAACAAACATAAAACTTAACATTTTATCAGATTAAAACCAAAAATTAACTTGAGATTGAATTGACTAATTTGTTTGACTTTTGTTGACTTTTTTTTCAAAACTGAGAATTAAGAGTAATTAACCAACAATAAACTCAAATAAGCTATAATAAGCTTATTTGAGCTTATCAAAACAGTAAAATAGCTATTGAGACTAGATTAACAATTACTCAATTTAAATGACAAGGAACTAAATGAAAGAGAATTTCATTAATGAAACTGATTACAATGCTGAAAAGTAAAGGTTTACACTAATTAAAAACAAGTAAATGACAAGTAAAGAAGATGGCCAAAGCTTTCTAAAACGTGAAAACAGGACAATTGAAATCTGTGGTGAAAGGGGCTTTATATAGCCTGATGAGGAGAGGTTTGGATGCTTCTGGATCATCAATATCTGGCCATTGATCATCATTCGTGTCATCAAAATCAATCTACACCCTTGGATCAATTGGGTGAGGTGTCACAGCCAATAGGGAGCCTTCTTTTGTACATGTTGGCAATCCTTGTGCCACACTCTCTGACACATTGTCAGGACCTTCTAGATGCTTTTTAGTACGGGTTAAAAGCTTGTGTTAAAAGGGTAAAGGTGAAAGAGATGGGTAAACAGTAATTTTGGGGGAAAATGGCGCGTTTGGGTATTTGGGTGAGTTTTTTATTCAGTTTGATTTGGGAAGGCTATTGTTGACCGGGTCTTATGACTTGGTTTGACCGGGTGGGTATAATAGGTAAAAACGGGATACGGGTGTAGTTTATTTGGGGAATGGGCTTAGGCCAAATGATGGGGTATTTGTTTTGTTTTGGGCTTGGTATTGTTCTTGGATCCGAATAAAATTAGCAAGGACCATTTTATGTATATTTTGCAATTACCAAGGACCAAAGGTGTACTTTATGAAAAAGTAAGGTGAAATTGGTATTTTGTGAAATTTAAAGGTAAAGTGTGTAAACATGAGAAAGTTGAGGGGTAAATTGGTAAAATGGTAAATGATGGGTGGAAAGTGCAAATTTCACAATCTTCATCCAGAACTCCGTAAAATGTCACTTTTGAGCATCGAAGTCCATGAAATAGCATCCCGGCATCGGCTTTTGCACTCTTGTCATTCTCGTGCTCGGTTCTCTTCGATTTTGGCTTTATTTTGTCTGTTTTATCATATCCGTACCTGCACATGCATAAACTCAAGAAACGAACAAATATTAGGCATAAACGGCTCTTTTCTGGTTATTTTGTGCCTGATTTGGTAAAGAAATGGTATGTGTTTTCGCACATACCAGTGGCTCCGGCACGCAACCTAATTTAGTACGGAAATTTAGTCTTTATTTATATTTAAGACTCGAAACTTTTCAAGTGTTTGTTGTTGTTGTTGTTGCTTGTGTGGCATCATTTATGTTTGAAAATAGTTTTTCAAAAGTTTATGCGTATTGCTTATGGAAGCGTACACGCAGAAAGTATATAATGGAAGAATATTAAGAGCGAACGAGACCTTGGCTTATTGATAGTCGGATGATGATGTGAGAAAAATAACACGTACACTATAAGATGCCATTGGATTTGAGTGATTATGAACGAAGAGGAAATATATATATATATAGTATGTGAACGTACGTATGTATATGTAGTTTCAAGTTAGAATAATTATATTTAGAAATATTAAGTTTCGCTTGATTTGTACAAAACTCGTAACCAAAGACACAATGTGAGTTTTATCAAATATATTTCAAAATGATGATTATATTTTGAAAAGTTGTAAATATGACTTGTCGTATATGTTTTCAAAACCCTATTTCGTTCGTAAACCGTAAAATAGTAAACACGTTTATCGAAAGTTTGGTGTGCACTAAGTGTATATTTTCTATTTATTTGGGATGACAAAATGTCAAAACTTGTATATCAAATTCATTATCCGGTTTAATAATTGTATTTTCTTTCTGGTTAGGGTTTACGAGTTGTCTTGCATATATAAACTTTGTTTTGATAATTCATATTATCAAATTTTCATCTCATTTTGTATCATAGTATTACTCTACTATAATGATTTGTGTTTATTATGATAACGTGTCGAAATTATACAACATGACAAAAAATATCGATACGAGATACGGCAAATGCCCGGGCTGCGGAGTGACAGATTCACGAACCATAACACGAATTGCAAGAGCACGAGCCAAAAGCTCCAAACACTAACACAACTTAAATTATTTTAAAGCTAGGACCAATGGTGGCCTTAATGTTGGTTCCAGCCAACAATGATTCGACCTACATGAACAGGAACCAAACGCACCCTAGTTATAACTCGAGTGAGTTGAGCATACTACCACATCACTATCGGGCGAGTATAAAGGTCAAGACTAAAGCTTTGACTCGCGTCAATCCGGTACGACCCGAACCGAGTGAGTTACTCGACCCTGGGGTTTCAGTGATGGTATGAGTCACACGACAAGAAACACCCATGGTGCGGGTTTCTTCTCAGTCGAATAAAGAGATTAAGCCAATAAACTAGCAAAAGTTAACAAGTGCACTTAATTAAGTCAATACCAAATTTTTATTTGTAAAAATTTTCTTGTGTTCTCTTTCTTGGTTCACGACAGCAACAACAACAGTTAGCAATAATATTTTCCAACAACACCATTATCAATCAATTTAACACCATATAATCAACATCTTTTATAATTTAATTAATTAATCGGTACGAATAATTAAATTTTACATTTGAAATAGACAACTGATATTACCAACTCAATAGATTCAAAAAGATAACAAGAAATATGTTCTTACAATGAACCCAAATTAGTGGGTCGAGTGAGTATGAACACCGGGTACACAAAATCCAATCGAACAAGAACAAGGATGAATTAGAATTAATTGAAGCTTGATTCGGACTCCTTACACCTTGCATAACAAAACCCATTTGGAAATTTTGAAAAGCCCTCTACTTTACAAAACCCTAATTTTTTTTTATTGAAACAGGAGATGTTGAAGAACTCTTATGAGATTAAATCTATTTATAGGGAATAAATTGGGATGATGAAAGTGACTCAAGAGAAAACCCAAAACATGTTTCTTCCCTTTTAGAGCTCTTCCTTCCTCGAATTCGGATCAAAACGCACCATGTGTGCTTCTAGGATGTAGCCTAGACTAATTTGGAGTGATGACATAAGGGTTTTCTTGGTTTGAAATCAAAAGAAAAGAAAGCACCTAAAATGGTGTTTCTGAGTTTTGGGAGAGAGCGAGTAAAAGCAGGAAAAGAGAAAGAGATAGGAACAGATGGGGGAGGCGTAGGATGGGTAGACGTAGATAGTGTATTTTTTTTTATTTTTTTTTATTTTTTTTAAATTATTATTTACTGTATTGTCTGTAGTCCGTGTTCTGTCAAATCTACGGGTAAATGTACCTTCCTAGTGCCCGAAAAATATGAAATTTATATTTTAAGAAACGTTTTCGTAAGCGTAATAATATATTATCATTATTACATTGAAATTTGATTACATCTGTTTTCCGTTCTTACGTTGGTGTCGATATGCTTGGGGTGTCGTATTTTTCTGAATTCACGAGATAACCTCTCGATTTCTTTCGTAATTCATTAGTAAGTGTTAAAAAGTGATCAATACACTTTTCTTAGTATAAATTATTAGTTTTGTATGTTACTGTGTTCTGCAGTGTGCGGGATATCTTCCCAAACAATTTTGTAAGTTCACGTATATTTAAATTTGTCAATCTAGGCAATAACAAATTCTAGTTTATTATTAAAATACTTAGTGGAGAGTTACCGTGTGTGCAGTTGATAACGCTCAAATTGCACATGTTTTTAGTAGCTTTATCCGTGCTTTTATGTATGTTATTTGGTTATAATCATATGCTTTTAATGCTTAATCGTACAAAAGTGCGTTTGCTAGTTCATTTGTAGCCAAGTACAGGAAAGTGGAGAAAAAGACGGAAAAAGAAGTAAAATACAAAGATTTCTCCATATACAAAGAATTTCCGACAAAAGCAAGACTTGTGGAGTATATTCGAGAAGGTAAAGTCATCAAGATAGTGGTCCAAAGACTCAATAATGAAGTTCAAGAAGGAAAACGAGAAAAAAATGAAGAAAAGAAGCTTAAACGAAGAAATATTGGAAGCCTCGTTGTTCCCGACACACCTTCACCATTTTGGCCATAACTTTTGCATACGGACTCCGTTTGACCCCCCGGTTCATGGCCACGGAAAGCTAAAAGAAAGATCTATAACTTTGGTGTTTATGACTTTTTGTCAACTTGCTCCAACCGTTCGGTCGGGCCCCGCAACCATAACAGTTGGAGAATGGTCAAGACCACCAACCGAAACGGTTGGAGCTTAACCGATTCGGTTGGAGGGCCTGTTTCAGCCATTTCTTCATCACTAAGACTCCAAACTTGTCCCAAACGATTCTAGGTCCTTCCCACTCAGTTTCTAGTCCCTTCCAAGCTCTTTGGAGGCCAAGTTGAGCATTTAATACCCTAGGCCTTGGAAGTAGTATAAATAGAGGCCTTTGTAACCTCATTTCAGGCACCACAACTTGAGAGAACTTCTCTCACACCTCTCCTACCACCACTACTCCTCTCTAGGTGTAAAATTCAAGCCTCCACCCTTAAGGACGAATTTCCACCTAGAGAGCAAACCCCAACTTGAGAGAACACACCCACTCTCAATCTCTTCACCCCAAAGGTGTGAAATTCGATCCTCCACCCTTAAGGACGAATTTCCACCAACTACACCAACTTATCTTCCCCAAAAGACCTCAAACTCTGCCCATTGTAGCGTGCTCAAGGGCTGATGAAGGCATTTGGATATGATTTTCCGGATTGGTAGAACTATTGTAGTCAATTGGAGGCTTGAAGGAGTGCTATAATCCTTCATCTTTGCCTATTGTAATTCATACTTTGGGTAAACCTTGTTACTTTTATATTTCAAGATGTTTGTTATTGATATGATTGTTGAGATTTTGTGTTTGATTGAAATAACCATGATGTTTTGTTTACTTGTTTTGTTCTTATGATAATATGTTCTTATATTGCTTTTCTTTGTGGTTTGATCCGTGACAATCATAACCATGAACTTGATACTTGCTTGTTCTTATTGCTTTTCTTGTTGGTTTGATATGTGACAATCATAACCATCAACTTGTTACTTGCTTAAACAAACAAACGACACTTGTAGTGCAACCAAGTCTCTTGGGACGACCTTGATTTACCATATACTATACTACAACTTGACTAGGGTATACTTGCCCGAATGTGTTCCTAGTTAACCGGTAATTCTTGATTATAAATTTAAAACCCCGATGGAACCCATCAAGTTTTTGGCGCCGCTGCCGGGGATTTGTTTTGCACTTGTTTGTTCGTTTGATTGTTTTCTTGTTTGATAGATTATTTGTTTGCTTGAATGATAATTCCGGCATCGTCACCATCAAGTTTTTGGCGCTGCTGCCGGGGACTTGCATTTGTATTCTTGTGTTTGTTTGTTTGGTGAATTGTTTGCTTGAATCGAATTGCTTGTCTGATAGTTTGTTCGAATGACATATTGCTCTTGCTCATGAAAGATTGTTTCTTTGCTCTTGTTTGATTGCTCATGATGTTTGCTTGAATGCTTGTCTTTCATTTTCTAAAAATCTCTCATTTTCTTATAATTGCTCAAATGATCTTCGCATCAAAATCAAGTTTTTGATGTTGGGATTTTGTTTCATGTGTTCTAAAATGCTCATTTCAATGATTGCTTTCTAAGTGTGCTCAAAATCGTTTGCGAAAAAAATCACCAAAACCACCCAAACACTCTAACCGAATCAGTTGGAATCCCAACCGAATCGGTTGGAGCTCTCGGTAGATATTTTTCAAAAGCCATTTTAGTGTCGTAAAAAAAATAAATAAAAATTAAAAATAAATAAATAAAAATTAAAAATTAAAAAATCTCCTCCAACCGATCGGTCACTACGGGTTATTATAGTCTACCCACCTTACAAGAGATCCGTCCCGGATCTCAGTTTACGTTACCCGATAGGGTGTCGGGAAAGAGGTGATGGGATTTGCAACAGGTTTTGAGTTTCACTAGGTTGTTCTAGGTTTCCCTTTGTGTATGGGTGCCAAAGGGTTCTGTCAGTAGCACATCCTCTATCTGAGGTGTAATGCTTTTCTAGGGTAAGTTCATTTGGTGACAGTTCTAATGATATTTTACTATTACGCTAGTGTTGGCACCTCTAATTTCTCGGGGTCTTATCCAACATGTGATCAAAACCCATTTGTTTCTGGTGTTTAGTGATACCAAGTAGGGTGGTCGTTCCTTAAGATTTGCTACGGGTTTGTGCATTTTATTCCTAAAGGAATGAAGAAACATTTGTTTTTGGAACCTTCATTTGAGTAATTATTTACACGAGTTTGACCAAGACAATATTTCAAGAAGTAGGCATATATTTGTTCGAAATCATTAGTTGCGTAAAAACAACACATTTGAAAAAGATTTGCATTTTGTCAAATAGGTTCTTAATTATTGTGTGGATAAAATGGTTTTGCAAAACTTTTAGTGTTTAGCCAACATTTTGTCTCATTTTAATGAGAATTTCAAAAAATATTATTATGAGTTTTAAATAGGAATCCTTACAGTATTACAGAAGAAGAATGTGTAGTGGGATATAAACATTCACATATGTTTTAAATGCCTAAGAGTAGAGTTTGGTTGTCTAATTTGTAGGATAAATCTAAGGTTTAGCTTAATTACCAAGGAAAAACATTGGTCATTTCTGTTTATGAGGTATTATCTTAAAACACTTTTCTAGGGAGTAAATAATAAACCGAGTGATTTAGAATAATTTGTAAAATAGTTTTTAAAGTATTAAGAAAACACTTTATCTTTGTAAGGTAGTAGTAAAATTGTGGTTTACTTTATGGTTTAGTGGTAAAGTAGCAACTCGGTAAATCTTTTTTGTGAAATGATTCGTAAAACAATTTATTGGATAGACGAAAATAATTCGTTGTCTATAAACTAACATGGTGGTTGAAGTGTTAATTTTTACTATATAATGGTAAAATATTTTGTAGAATAACCGCAAAATGGTCTGTGAGATACTCGGAAATAGTTTGTATGGCAACTCATTCATTTAATTTGTAAGGGGTAACAAGGTAGCCACTGTTATTCTTAAGAGGTGGGTGGAGATTCTAGGTATCTAATTTCAAGGTAGGCGTAAAGTTTTCAGGTTTATGTTGGTTTACCGGTCACTTATCGTGAATTTCTAGATTTTGTCAAAGGTTCATTGTTCTTTTCGTTGCCTATTCCCACTAGGGGATCTTTCTCAGAGGTGCTATGGAAGGTTGCTCCTAGAATGGCTTGGTTCATCTACGGAGTGTAAGGTTTGGGGTAGGGGTGGCAATAACATAACCCGATTGTGATATGGAAATATTCTATATACGAGAATAAAGTTTATAATTAAGGAGTAGTGTGACGCCAGTGTGTGGCTTTTTTAAATGTTACATGCTCGTTTACCAAAAATATTACCATTTTATGAGATTAATCAAACCTCACTGGACATAACGCTATTATAACTATCCTAAGTATTGCAAAATTCACCTCTAAGTCGGACATATGTGATCAGGCTATGTCCCACTGTCCCTGGTTAAATATAGGTGATCAATCTATATTCAACCGAGGTTCAATGAATTTTGAAATACTTAGCTTAGTTACGCTAGTAATATGTCCTAATGCTTTTAAAAGTTGTCTTGAAAGACTAGAACAATTATTCCATTTATGTGAGGGAAAAGGCGTAGTGATGTGATACATAAATATACGTATAGTAAAAATAATTATGACATATAGTGAAATTAGGTGAGTAGTAATAAAACGTATCTCTTATCAAGTATGATCTCAACAGGATCATAAGTGAGGCATCAGCTTGGCAGGTAGGCACGTGTCGGTCAAAGGTTTAAGTTTTTATAGAAGTGTTTATATTCTAGGTTTTAAAATACCCAGTTCTCTATAACCTAGGCTCTGATGCCAATCTGTCACACCCCCAAAATGGCTCAGCGGAAGCACATAACCCTTGGGGTGCTACTACATTGATATCACTACATAAGCATAGAACAACTGATTTTCATAAAGAAACTTTTATTCATTTTTAAAACAATGTTTACATTATTGATTAGTGCGGAAAACATGCCCATAAAGTGGTCCCCATTTATGTTTATCAGAGAATCTATGACCATGCCATGCCTTTGCCTTGCACCTCCAAATATAAGCTATAACCTCAAAACCTGAAAATACATGCTAAAAAGTGTCAACACGAGGTTGGTGAGTTCATAGGTTTATTTAAATAGCATTTCAGTGTACCATTTAACATTTAGTATTGATGATCATTACGTCTTGCATAATGTCATGAAAATTTGTTTCTACCTTAGATAAAAATTTTATTAGTGGACCGAATGTAGGGTATATGTACATTACAATGAATATAATGCCATATATTATATCTTTTACGCTAGCACTAAGTTCATGCAACCTAAGCTACGACAGTTTTCTGTACGCAAAATGAAGTTATACTAATAAGGGGCCCAAAGCGAGTGTTTGTTCCAATACACTCGATTCCGACATGCTATACGTTTCGCCTTGACCCATGCGGGGCCAAACGAACGGGGAAGTCACCCCCAATATGTCTATTTATAACATTCGCGCTTCCCAGCAGGAATTGACGGTTCATGAAAAAGGGCATTTTGGGATCTAAGGACTTAGGCTAAGCTGCGTAATATTCTAAGTAAAGCATTTTAGTCTGGTCTAGAAAACATCTATGTGTGATGTAACTTTAAACAGTTAAGTTTGCAAGAAAACATTCAATAGTATAGTAGGTAAACACATCATATCAATCATAAAGCATAGTTGTAACCTTTTAGTTATTGTCTTAATCAAAGAACATGTATGAGGTTCAAATCAAACAAGAAGATTTTAGAGAGAGAGAGAGATGGGTGGGATACATTCTAGAGATAGAAAGATGAGAGAAAAATAGTAGGAAGATTTTATTGAAATGAAAGCACCACCTCTTCCTAAGTGGGAAGAGGTATTTATACTACATACTACACGCCCTCCTGTTGGGCTGTGGATCAGGCATACAACGGGTAAAGACCCGTCCGTCCTCCACGTTGTTACACTAAGCTAAACTAAGCTAATAACTAACTAATAAACTAGTAAATAACGATATGTCTACGAGCTAACTTATGCTAGATTATATTTGGGGTGACCGACTATTCACTATGGATTTTCTAAATCCTAACAATCTCCCCCTAAGGGAGGTCACCCCATGATTTACATTTTGAATCCTAGCTTTCTATTTTATCTTCAGTCTTGAGCTCGTAAACTTTAATTCTTCAACTTCCGCATCTTTGTGCTTTGGCAGTGACACTTCATAGTCCGATTATTTTGTACTTTCAGTGGAGGTCTTTGAACTGATCCACATCTTTGATGATCTTTGAGCTTTCTTTGAGATCATCAGCCACAATAAATCTCTGGATCACCCTTTGTTGTGTTGCCTTCATGTGATGTTGTGACTTTTGGACTGACATGCTCACACTTTCTGGATCATGACATCTTTTCATCAGAGTAGCGGAAGCATCTTTGTATGTATTTGATTGTCATGATTTTCTTCAATTAAGTGTGAATGCTATGAGCATGCGGTTGTAAATTGACTTGTCAATATTGATCATCTGAAACCGTCCAATGTTCCTGCAAACAACAGTTAGCACTAAAACACACGAAAGTATCTTTGTTCACTTTCGTTGAATATAGTTGCAAGAACCACGGTTCCCCGTTGATCAGTATAAATACTGCTTGTGATCAGGTAGAATTCCTAAGAATCTCCTTGATAGGGTTTCGCAGCTTGATCTAGCCGTTCTCAAACTGGAGCGTCCCAAAGTAGACAACACGGAATGAGTGAACCAGCGAATTGAGATTCGCTGATTGATGAATAATTGATTTGAAAATCAATCGCGTATTGCTTGAAGAAAGAGTTTTGCAATACGACAAAGGTTTTATGAGAAAGATCAAGTTTTAATCAGAAATACTTTTTATATTTGAAAAAGAATACACATTCGATGTGCTAGAGAAAAGAAGATTTGCACATCGAATGGTTTTTCCAAAAGTATTTGTCAATTCCATTTCTGGACCAAGGTTGATTCAAGAGTGAATCGCCCCATCGTTTCTATCCAGTTGTCACAAGCTTGATCTTTAGAAAAGATCTCACATGTCACCCACCAAGAGCTTGTTTGATATTGGCTCTAGAAGGATTTCCATCTTCATCGTGAATACTTTACATATCCCTCAGATGTTCTGGCAATATCACAAGGATCATGCGTAGTACTCTCAATATATACTTACTTTCCATATTGTGTGAAACAGCAAGTCTTCATTAATTTTGTGTCCCAATGAGATATTGTGGATGATCTCTTGGCTCTAGACTCAGTTGTGCATTTTTGGTTTCCTATGCCAGAGACTAGGGAGAGGGTCTCCTTTTTCAATATCAGCAATCTCTAAGAGAAAGTCGATAGATTATGTAGGTTCCCCGTGAGAAAGAAACAGGTCGTTTTAAGAGAACTTGAGTAGTTTGGGATGTTAGGCGCAGTGCGTCACTGGGTCCATGACGTCTTGTCTTCAATACCAGTGTTACCTTAGTAAGCACTGGTAGCGTATGTATTGAACCCGGTTTCTGCCCTAAGGTTGAATTAATGGAGGGCTATTTCTTTTCACCCTTTTCACATTCAATTCTTTTTCATACTTCAACCCCTTCAATGCTTACTGAGACTTCATAACTAGAACCTTGTTGGGTTTGTTCCAGTACTAGCTCTGTCTTAGTCGGCACTCTTCCCATATTCTCATTTTTCTCCTTTTTTTTTTATCATACCTAAGGACTTCTACACTATCTAGTGGATTGTCCCTGGGTAGATCCCTCCGGCTCTGGCTGGATCGTGGGAACTAATACCTAACCTTACCATCCTTATAACACCATGCATAAAGTAAAATGGTTGGGCTTTTGGTACAGTTCATTCCTTCTCGAAAGCAATTGAAAAATCATTTGAAAAATCAATAAAGGTA
This sequence comes from Chrysanthemum makinoi, assembly GCA_910596185.1. Taxonomy (NCBI): domain Eukaryota; kingdom Viridiplantae; phylum Streptophyta; class Magnoliopsida; order Asterales; family Asteraceae; genus Chrysanthemum; species Chrysanthemum makinoi. The sequence continues at coordinate 141,175,609 of OU343221.1, read as the reverse complement.
CTTGTGATATAATATCAAAGCATTTTGTACCTTAATTGTTTTGATCAATTAGAAATGCTCCCCCTCAACACGTGCTCTTATAATTTTGAAATTGTTTAGCACATGGAGGCAAGAGGTCTTTGAAAATTTTCTTTGATCTCAATTTCCGTGGAAAAAGCCATTTGATTTTCTTGGTAAATTCTCCCCCTCAAGATGTGCGTTGGTTATTTGAAATCATTTAACACATAGAGGAAGGAGGTTTTTGAAGAACTTCCACGGTCACATTTGCCATTAAGAAACCATTAGAAAATCAATCAAGGTACTTATGTTGAAACATAGAAATCTTTGTACCTTGAAAGTTTATTTTTTTTGAAATGCTCCCCCTCAATATGTGCATCAATTAATGAAAACATTTAGCACATATGGGAGAGCAGCATGCACTTTTGAATCAAAATGATCATCTTTTATCAGATTTCATAATTAAATCTCGTCTCGTTTTTGGATAAATGCTCCTCCTCAATCATGTGCATCATATATTGAAACCGTTTGGCACATGGAAGCAGGAGTGCCTTTAAAGGACTAAAACCAATTCCATTTAAACATATTTGAGATTTAAATCACGATCACTCCCACGATCAAAAATATCAAACCATTTGAGATTTGTGATCCCAATTGATTTAAATCATTTAGAAAAATTTGGGGAGAGACGTGGCTTGATTTAATTTAGAAATTGACTGATTAGGACCAATTTTAGACATTAAAGATTGTTAGTGTCAGGTATGATAATTTTAAGTGATCTTTAGGAAAAAGAAAAAATTTCACAATCAAACAAGAACAGAAAAATTTTCGTTTTGAAAGATCTTTGATTTTAAAGAAAATCATACTATGACATAACATTAAATCTTTACATCACCACTTATTTTGTACAAACGGACTTTTTGATGAAATATCGTTTGAAAATATTTACGATTGAAATCATCTCCCCCTCAATCGATGACCGTAGTCGTTGATTGAGTGACTTAAATTTTAACCAAATGAAGTCCAGTTGATTTCCAAAATTTAGTTCAATTTATTTTCAAACAAATATTTTTATATTTTCAAAAACAATAATTTTAAAATTGTTTAAAAATGGCATCATTACTACTTATCCTGCACAAAGATACGTTAGGTGGTTGAGCTGCTTTTGTTGTTGTTGTTGTAAGTAGGAAGAAAACCATCTGCAATTGCAGTGAGACCTTTGACGTTGCATCTATCATGCCAATTCTCCATAGAGATCCAATTAAGCCCCGTTTCTTATTTTGTCGACTCAAGAAATAGTTACCCTTTCCTATTGGCATCCAATCATCTACTTTTGTGGGATCCGGATCGGGAACATTCTTTTAAACCATCTTATCTGCATACGTTAGTCAACACAAATAGATATATGGTGGTCGACAACACCCAAACCGCAATCGACTAATAAAAGTCAATTCAACATATCAATCAGATCATACAAAGGCATGGGATTTATGTGTTCATCAAACTCTAATCATCTAATCCTAACAATTATATCCTAATCTCCTAGTCCTTCAACGTAGGCAAAGATATTTTTCTGGTACGCATATAGGATGATTAAATAAGCACGATAGATGATATAGATTTGAAAACATTCTCTCCCTCAATCAATGAATCATTTAATGAAAAGTTTAAAACCGCTGAAGTCATTGATTGAGTTTCCAAATTTTATGAAATCTTTGATTCTGATTGATTTTTCAAACAACTCATTTTCCACCATTTTGACAAACAAATATTTTTCTGAAGAATTTTAGAAGGAAAAACATTTGTGAAGGAACCGCAATCTTTTTGGCGACATACTTTCCTCATATTGTTTTAGGATAAGTGCTCGATATTTGTGAAAATTGGTTTAGCGCAACACTTTCCTTCTTTTGAAGAGCGGGTTGCTATCTGAAATAATAGCAAACCATGTTTAAGCACGGGTTACAGTCTGAAATAACTGCAAGCCATTGTTTTAAACATGTTTTGGAAAAAAAATATTTACACCTCCTGCTCGAACTTCATCTAAAGTCCCGTTCCATTATTGAATGACATTTCTAAGACCGTAGATGTTATCGATACCAGAAGACATGTCTTGAGAAAAAAACAATATTTTTGGTATTTTTCAAATTTTCTGATTTTTATGGATTTTTGTTGGTTTTATATTTTTCTATTTTCTTTTTGTTGGTTTTATATTTTTGTATTTTGCTTTTTGATAAAATATACAAAGAAGATGATATAGTTTAAGAAGATGATGATACGAGTCCCGAGATAAGGATATCGAACAGCAGTTTGTAGAAGATAGAGACCATCATTTCTTAAACTTTCACCACCAAAGCTTTCGAGGCTCCAGAATAGTCGTTTAGAACTTGAACCTTCTAAAAGTGAGACTTTGGTAGCTTCCCCCTAAACTGACAATCTTTGAATGAAGACCATTTCCCCAAGAAGTAGAAGTGAAGCAAACAGTCTCATTGTATGAAGCTCAAGAACCCGAAGAAGACGATAACACTGTTGTGCTTCTCTGATGTACACATTGCTCTGTGGTTTTGAGTAGTTTGCCAATTCGAGGGAACAGTATATCAACATCTTCATTTCACTAAATTCATTCCAGTTATCTTAGATATAACCAATCAGCCCATAATGTACACATGTACCCAATCAGTGTCGAAGCGATGACATCAGAGTAACATATGTAATCACTAATCTTCTCCTGAATGACTGATTAAGCCCGTTCGATCATGTGAATCTGTTGTGCGTCCTTGATGTACACAACTCTCTCCCTTGATGGTTGCGATCTCATCGGAATCATCATAACATTGTGTACATAAAGCAATAACCGGAAGCACTACCCTAAATCATATAGAAGATGTCGATAAACAATATCATCTCACGCTCCAAATATTCTTCTCATATTTCTTCCCACTAAAGGCTGAGTTAACACATACCAAAAGTGTCAAGAGACATCCTTCCCCCAAATAGTTGGAATGATGCACCTTCCCCCAAATAGTTGGAATAATACATCCTTCCCCCAAATAATTGGAATGATACACCAAAGGCTACGAGTTAAGACACTAAGTTTCTCTGCGGTTATGACATTTGTCTTCCCAGAATAACTTCAATCAAGTAGAAGTATTAAGTTCATCAAGTGTACTCGTTGTGCGTTTAGATATATGTCTCCTTCCCCCTTGCTGGTTTTGATACCTCAGAATCAGCAAAACACAATACACTCATATACTTGTAATAGAGAAGAACACAATTAGCTCAAATGTATCCTGTGAGAATCAACTGCTACAGAAACTCTCTCTAACTATCTTAACCAACCCAGATGTAGACAATTTGAAGTGACCACTGATGAAGAAAACCCGATATACCAAACTTGAAACTGAAGTCGATTTCCCCGTATTTGTTTCTTAAGCTTGCACTAATGTTGGAAGAGCGGTGCGAGAATTTATGCTCCAAGTAAATCTCTTAAGTACTCAATACTCAATCAAAGTATGAGACATTAACACCTCTTGCGATTATCCACAACGTCATCTGCGTGTGTCACTGAGTAAAACAACGTAACTCCTTAGAGTGATAGTTAACCAGGTTTTCAACCATCCATCCCGACTGCTGGTAACTTATTAAATTAAGTCTTCAACTTAAATTCAATCACGAGCAAGTTATCATTAAAAGTCATGCATCTAACCATCCCCGACTTCAAGATAAAATAAAAACACGCCTTTGTGAAAGTCAACTTCAATCTCAAATAAGTGATAAACGATTAACTCCGAAGTAATCAATTTGTGTCAAATTCCCAACACATGAATAGACATACAATAAGATGTACATTGATCCACTGAATGAACCAGATCAAATGATTCCTCAACATCGATGCCATCTTCCTTACGATATACATGTAGAGACTGATCTGGAAGATTCAAAAAATGTCTTCAAGAGGATGAGGTTATCATTTTCTTCAATGTTCATTTGGTTGATTTACAGAGTGCACATTGGGAGGAACAATAATCCGTAAAGATTTGGCAAGGGAATACCAAAGAGAGGATCATTATTCATGAGTGCAACTAGAATAATATGATAGTCATTATCAACACCTTGAGGAATAACTGGAGATTGGGTTTCTCGAGTAGTCTGAGTTGTACTTCTAGATGGTGCATATTGATCAATGGAGATTGAAGAAAGTGAACTAGTTAAGTTAGCAGGAACCGGAGCAAGAGCTTCAGGAACTGGATGATCAACATTCATTGGAAGCTGGAAGTACTCATCAAACATATCTTGAAACAATGAATCCAAAACAATAAATCTCAGTTATCCTTAGTAAGTGAAAACATTAGGCGTTGGAGAGTCGTATGACCATAATTCAAGCATCCATAAACATGTAGTGTATTCACTCTTCTCCCCCTCAAAAGTTGCATCCGAAGTTGCCATTTTTAATTTAAACAAGTGAATAAGAATACGATCAATGGTAAGCAGATCCCTTGATGACTGACATTTAGTTTTTTTTTCACTTTTCTCCCCCTCAAAAATTGCAAATGAAGTTTGCCATTTTTGATTGAGCAAGTGAATAGGAATATACACCAATGAACGTAGATCCACTTGAGGATTGAATGAGTATGGGAAAAACATGAAGCTTGTTGATGAAGAATGTCAATGAGAGTGGTCATAAACATGAAGATTTCTCTTCTTCTGAAGATAAAGCACACTGAAGCGTACACCTTTCTTTTCTTTGAGGAATGGGGCCTGAAGTGTTATCTGCAGACGCCATAATGCATGTACATCAACTTTGACTACCCGGATCTCCTGAATTAGGAGAAATCTGTGCTTTATTCATCCAGAATTTGATCCATCCCATGTAGTGACTGATCAATGTACTTGCAACTGAGTAAGGACTATCTGCACTAACATTACAAACTTGATTGCATATATATGGGTTAGTGACATTAGTATCCAAACCCTTGGGGTTTTCACGGTCAACCATTGTTTTGCCATCGGTAAACAGCTTTCCGGTAGGTATCCACTTAAGTCCAGCATCCTTAAACATTCTACCAGATGATATCCACTTATGGCAAGGTCTAGGATTGTTAATATTCTTGTGCACAATAGAAGACTTATCGTTATTCCTAGACTCCAAATATTTAGCAGTTGGAATCCATCTAGGAGAAGTTTTAGGTTTGTGTTGCTTCATATGCACTGTAGATGACTTAGTGTAAATCCTAGACTTAACAGGTTGAACCTTAGCACGAGTATTTACTTTCTTCAGGGATTTTGTAAAACACTTATCATGATTTGCATTAAAGATACATTTAAGACAGTTCGAGCAAACAGCTTGTTTGAATTTAGAAGAAGATCTAGAGTTCTTAGAGTGATCTGGTATGGGAATAGCTTTAATCGAAACGAAACTACTCTTAGATCCAAGCCAATCCCTAGTCTTTAGGTGAGTGTTCCTAGGTAATGGTGTACTACTACTAGCAGTGCCTTGAAATCTCGTAGAATTCATCACCCTAGGCCTTGCACCTAAAATTCCATCTTTTTTATATTGTGCCTTTTTCCTAGCTTCTTCTAGATCATAGTTCTTGAACAAGTCATTTATGTCATGTGAATTCTTAGGCAAATTAGGTGAAGTGACTGGTTTTGACAAAAATTGTTTCACATCAACTTGGGAGGCAAACCGTGTTTTTGAAAAATTAGGTCGTTCAGACTTAAACGCAGACAGTTGTCTAACTGATTGGTTTCTAAGTGGTTGTACAACTGGTTTCCCCAAGATTGATGGTTTTGCAAACTTAGTGTTCACACTATTTCCTGTTGCTTTTCTAAGCTCATTCTTTAATGCACAATTGTGAAACCCTTTTCCTGAAGTTGAGCTTTGAGTTCATCAATTTTGGCTATCAATGAGTTTGATTGTTCCAACGACTTAGTTATAGCTTCATTGATTGATTCACTTAGTTCTATGTGATGCCTTTTCAAAGACTCATTTTCCTTAAGTAATTTAGCCACATAAATTGCCAATTCATTATTTCTTGTTTCAATAGCATCAATGTCTTGTTTAGTCTTGACTAAATTACTTTTTACATGCATACCAGAAATATGTTTCTTCAAATTGTTGATTGTCGAGTTTTTGGCTTGAAGCTAAGCTTTTAGATCGTTTATTTCAAAAAATTCACGAAATTAAGGAAATTCTAGATTTTTACATGGTTTCTTAGCTTGAAAACTTTCCACTTTTCTTTGTATTGTAATTTCAAGTGAAATGCAGTGTTTTTCAAGTTTTGATAATTTGTTTGAAAGTTCATCAAAAGCCTTTTTATCAACCATATCATCTGTTATGAAATTATTAGTCTCAGCCTCAACCAATGAACATTTATCAAAATCATGTTCAGCATTTAGAACAGTTTTGTTAGGTCACCATTCTATCACATCAATATGTATTTCTAGAGAGAGAAAGTTTTAGAGAGAGAAAGTGGAAGGAACTAATTAAGTGATTATGAAAATGATAATTGCAATTAGAACCAACACCCTCTCCCTTCAAGGGAGGGGGTATTTATAGTGATTACATAAGTAGGGGTGTTTCCCCTTGGTTCTAGAAGAACCTTCTATCACAGCTCATGGGCTTACTACATGAGTTGAGAATCTAAATACAAACATTTATAAACCATAATTATTAACGACCTATTACAAATGAAATGACCTACACTTTATAATAGAACATGTTCCTAACAATCTCCCCCTAAGGGTTGGTCATCATTTGTTGTCTTGCTTAGGTCGTTCGACGTCTTGAACTTCTTTGGCGTTCATAGCTTGTGACGTCTTTGATTCTTTGCATCTTTGTTCTTTGTTCTTGTTGTTGTGATCAGTTGTGAAATCTGCCTTTTATCAACATCTTTGTTTCTGGTGCTTTTTCGTCCTTTTTTCAACATGCTCATACTTCCTGTGAAGTTTGTGATCCATACATGTGAAGTTTACATTCTTTATCTCTAATCTTTGACTTGTGACTTTTCTGATTTTCTGACTTTGAAGTGAAATTTTGTTGAACTTTTCTTTGCTTAGATCTTTGATGAGAATGTCTTTCTGATGTATGTATGAGCATGTGGAAATGAGCTGTTGATAGTAATGATGGTGGTTATGGTCTGTGACACTTACCTGCAATAAAACAGTTAGCAATAAAGTTTCCGACGTAAGAGTTTGGATATATTGTACAAGTACATCCTGTTCGCCACTGCACGATCTTTGATGAATCTCGATCGGATACTTGCTAGAACTTCCTGTACTCAATATCTTCACTCTGTTCATTGTGAGCCGTTGGAGTATACCGAGGTATCACTCACGATGTAGACCGCTTTGAGACCACCGCGAACACTAAGCGTAACCCACAAGGGATTACCGAACGTGACTGCCGTCAGGGCGTTTGATGTTGACCCTGGCAGGAATTTCCATTCAATCACTAAGGATCACAATTGTGAATCCCCTCATAAATGTTCTGGCAGTTTGCTAAGATCTGCGTAGGACTCTGGAACATATCACTTGTGTCCTTATTGTTTGAACAACAAGTGATGAAATATTAGGTGTTCCTAAGAGATCTTTTGATGAATCTCATGGCTCTAGACTCGATTAGTGCGCTTTGATTTTCCTAAGCGGAGACTAGGGAGAGGGTCTCCTTCTTCAATACCAACAATCTCTAAGAGAGAGTTGATAGATTACATAGGGTTCCCTGTGAGAATGAAACAAGCTCTTTTGAGAGAACTTGAGTGGCTTAGAAGGTTTAGTGCATTGCGTCACTGGATCCATAACGACTTTGTCTTCAATACCGGTGTCATCTTGTGACAACCAGTAGCATATGAATTGAACCTGATTAATCGCCCTAAGTTGAATAATATGGAGGGCTATTTCTTTTCAACCTTTTCTTTAACTTTTCTTTTTAATTCTTCAACTCCTTCTTTCTCCGATTCTCATTTTCTACTTTTTACAATCATACCTAAGGACTTCTAAATACTAACTATTTGTATTGTCCTTGGGTAGATCCCTCCGGCTCTGGCGGATCATAGGACGTTTATTCCTAAACTTAGTCACATTTTAACTCCATGACGTCCATGGTGCCACAAAACCTTTTCTTGAAAATCTCTCAAGATGTTTATGATGAAAAACATGTTTTGCTAACACCTTGAGAGTTTTTGGTTTTTCAGAAATACTCCCCTCCACATGTGCTTATGAGTTTTGACTGAAATCTGCACAGAGAGGGTAGAGCTCGCACATTTGAATTGATCGACTCTTGATAGACAATTTCCCGCGAGACACGGTTACGTTGTATAGTTAAAGAGTTCCATTATCAGCTTTTAGGTGACAACTAGCTCTAGTAACTACCTTGAAGATGTAAACTCTCCTTGAAAAGGAGGTTAGACCCGTCAAAGTTCATGACTATCAAGAGTGTCTCGGATTGGTACCTTCTACTAGGACAAGTTTTATTTGAAACAAGTCTTTTCGATTATCGACATTTCAAAGAGATCAATTCATTGGTGATATCGAGTCGAGCACGTTATGAGATTCCATAACTTCCGATCAACAATTTTCACATTTCTCCCCTCAAAAATAGCATATGTATGTTGTTTTTGAAAACATGGTGATTAAAATATGCTTTTTGAGGTGTTTGAAATTCTTTTGGGAAGAAACGGATTTCAAGAACATTTGATTTTGAACAAAGATTTTGTGTTGCAAACAGTTAAGAAGCTTTCGCTCCTTAAATTTTGGATTATTGCACTGAAGCGTACAATAGGCTCCTTTCTTTTGAAAAAATCGAGATTTGTTTCAATCACAGTGCATTTAGTGTCTATTTTGTTTTTCAAATTCATTTCAACTTGATAACATAGACCCAATCTGGTTTCTCAACAAATTCCCTGACATCAAGAATTTTAAACCGATTCATCCTGAGAAACCATAAGTGAATAACTGAAATTCTCAACAATCTTCCCAATCCACATTGCATGTCTTTAGCAGAGCCTTCTCGCATAACTTCCTTTTGGTGAAGGTTTTGAATCGCCTTCCCCCAAACTGACAACCGCCTTCATCGATTCAAAACTTTGATGTAGTTAACATGTCTTCCGACTTTTACAGTTTTAAGTGCCACGCGGAATTTGTAGATGAACAGAAAACCACATCAAGCAAATCTGAATTGTCACGTAATCACAGTTGTACATAATGCGGAAAATTCGTTCGGGGGTAACATGCAAGAAATCAACAAGATCTTTTCACGTATGTAGACACTTCACATACGTGAGAAGATCTGTGTATATGCGAATACTCGATAAAATGATCATGTGCGAGGCATCATAATACAGTTAAAGCATCATATGTAGGTAACTTCACACAAAATAACCCAGTGAAAGTTGAAACGATAACACCAAAGAAAGACGTTTATATCGGAATAATAATCGACTGTGTATATGCGAATACTCGATAAAATGATCGTGTGCGAGGCATCATAATACAATTAAAGCATCATATGTAGGTAACTTCACACAAAATAACCCAGTGAAAGTTGAAACGATAACACCAAAGTAAGATGTTTGAACCACATATCGTCTCATTTCTTCCCCCGATTCAGTGCGAGAAACTCGTGAAGGAAAAGAGTTTTCACAAAGAAGGCAAAGAAAGCACATGACATATACTCTCTTCCCCCGTTGTTTTCGATGTATCGAAACACACCACGATGTTGATGATGAAATCAGAGACAGCGAACCGCTGTATGTTCAATTAATCGAACAAGTGTGAAGTACCAGAAATATCCCGTGATAATCATCTGCTGATAAAACTTCTCTACTCATTTATTTAGTTGATCATCAACTGTGTCATTGTAGTTGGAAACAGTTTGATCTACTATTATCAGAGATTCGATTGAAGGTGCATCTCCAGCAACGGTTGTTGTTGTAGATTCAGGGTGTATCTAGAATTAGAATATGATCAGGTTGTGCAGTGGAAACATTAGATACAACTGAAGCACGGCTTTCTAAAGAATCTCCAAACAGTGGAGCAAAACAAAGTTTCCAATTCTTGATGATTGAGTACAATGGTGATGCAGCTGATGGATCATTATGTTTTAGACAGTTAGAAACGGGTCCTAAGTCATTGTACTTAGAAGCCATTGCTGAAGTGCGGGTCCAAACTGAATTATTCGAAGCCATTGTTGTTGTACCGTATAGAAAGTAGGACGGAGAGATAGAGACGACATGGATCCCCAAGTGTAACCGGTTCCAGATGTTAGAAGCATAAAAGTTGCAGTGTCAATTATCTTCTTGACACGAACACACCGCTTTGTTGCAAATGTTTAATATCTTGCTTGTAAGAATCCACCTAAGACCAATAGTTTTTAAAATTCTACCCGTGGGTATCCACCTAAGATTAGATCTAGGAAATGCTAAAACTTCTTTTGGAAAGAGTCTTTGTCCTATATTGATTCACCTATTAGGTTTCCAAAGTTTGTTTCTCAGTTCAACGGGTCTATTTCGAATTGTCTGTTGACTACACTTAGGTCGTTTGCAAGAATACACTAGAAGGCATCACACGAGGTCGTGAACCTAAGATTCCATCCTTTTGGAGTAGTGCCCTTTTCCTAGCCTTTTCTAGATCATAGTTCTTGTACGCGTCATTTGAATCATATGAATCTTTAATTTTAATGCTCGGTTTAGACACAGTGTTTGAACTAATCCTTGACGGGCCAGTTGCAGCTACATGTTGAGGTTTAACAAAAACAGGTTTAACAGAAACAAAAGCATTTTTCTCAGGCCAGGAATGTGGAGTGACTTGATTTGACAAATGATTATTCTGAACAACTTGGGAGGCAAACCATGGTTTTGAAGATTTTGATCGTTCATATTTAAAAGCAGTTGGTTGTCTAACTACTGATTGGTTTCTGATTTATTGTAGTGACGATTTCCCCAAGATTGTTGGTTTTGTAAATTTAGTATCCACACTCTTGCCAATTAATCTTCTCAATTTGTTTTGTAAAGCAACATGCGCAAGCACCTTTGCTTGAATTTGAGCCTTTAGATGCTCATTTTCTTTTACTAATGTATCCACATGATTACTTTGCATTTTAACTTCAAGAGATTTGCAATGTGCCTCTAGTTTTGAAAAATCATTTTGAAATTGAGCAATGGTCTTTTTGAGAAGAATGTATTCAGATTCAAGAATTTGATTTGACGATTCAGTTGTATTGTTTGCAACTAAGGGCTTAGACATGAGACAGTTGTATGGACATTGTGCAACATGTTGGTCAACCTCTCCTTCATTTATGAATTCAGGTTGCTCAGTTTGTTTCGCATTTGCAGGCAGAGTATGAACAACAGTAGATTGTACCTCAACCATCTGTTCTTTGTCAAAGGTTGGCTCTGTGTCATAGGTGGGAATGATATCTTCCTCAACCATTTGTTCTTCATCAAAGTTGGGCTCGGTGTAATAGGTGGGAATGATATCTTCCTCAACCATTTGTTCTTCATCAAAGTTGGACTCGGTGTCATAGTTGGGTATGATATCTTACTCGATTGCTGTGTCATCCTGCTTCCAATGCTACAACCTCATTGTCCGTAGTATCGACATTTGCAGTATTCTCATCATTCATGACAAGCCTTTGAGCATTCCTTCCTTGTAAATCAACTCTTCCACCTTGCATGATGCTTGATTTGGGGATCAAATGAAGTCTGACTCTTTGAATTCTTAAATTGTGAGAACATCTTAGTCAGTAACATCATTCTTTTGTTTAATTCCACAAATGCATTTGCATCTTCAGAATCATCAGTAGCAAGGTTTGGTGAAGAAGGTTTTAAGCAGTAGATGGAAGGTGAGGAGATTTGTGAAAGCATTAGAGACATTGATGTAATGAATTTTAATTTTCCCTCCAAAAATAATTATGAAAAATTTTCTCCCCCAAAATTTAAAATTCACTATAAAATGCAATTCTAAGGTTGTAAGAAAAATTTGAGGATTGACAATTTTGACGCCAAATTTGACCCGAAAAATTCGAATTTAGGTCCAAAAATTTGAATTTTTGACCAAAATTTTCACAGTTAAACTAAAATTTGAATTTCGCGTCAAAATTGAACGTTTAGTCTCCCCTAAAAATTAAATTTTTTTTTTGAAAAATTTGTGTTTGATGATGTTTTATGGATCTTTAAGGATAAATAAGGTTGATGTTGTTTAGGTTTATGTAGATTAGTAGTGGAAATCCAAACTCGCAGAAATCAAGAGAAACTCGGAGGAATTCAAAGAAACTCACAGGAATTCAAAAGAAACTCGTAGGATTCAAGAGAAACTCGCTAAAATTCAAGGAAACTCGCAGGATTCAAGAGAAACTCGCTAAATTTCAAGGAAACTCACAGTATTTCAAGGAAACTCGCAGGAATTCAAGAGAAACTCGCAGGATTCAAGAGAACCTCGCTAAAATTCAAGGAAACTCGCAGGATTTCAAGGAAACTCACAGGAATTCAAGAGAAACAGAACTTCAAAAACAAACTCGCAGAACTTCAAAAAATTTCCAAACTCGCAGAAATTTAAATCCAAACTCGCAGAACTTCAAAAACAAACTCGCAGAAAGTCTAGAAACTCGCAGAAATTCAAGAGAAACTCACAGAACTTCAAAATATTTCCAAACTCGCAGAAATTCAAGTCCAAACTCGCAGAACTTCAAAAACAAACTCGCAGAACTTCAAATGAAACTCGGAGAAATTTAAGTAAAACTCGCAGAAATTCAAGAGAAACTCGCAAGAATTCAAGGCTAACTCGCCAAACTCGCAGAAACACGTATTTCAGTCGAATAAATCCATAAATTTCAATCTAAAACACGTTTTTAAGTACGGATTTCTATTAAATCTAATCAATATTAACCTAAACTATCCCTTGGCTATGATACCACTTGTTAGGTCACCATTCTATCACATCAATATGTATTTCTAGAGAGAGAAAGTTTTAGAGAGAGAAAGTGGAAGGAACTAATTAAGTGATTATGAAAATGATAATTGTAATTAGAACCAACACCCTCTCCCTTCAAGGGAGGGGGTATTTATAGTGATTACATAAGTAGGGGTGTTTCCCCTTGGTTCTAGAAGAACCTTCTATCACAGCTTATGGGCTTACAACATGAGCTGAGAATCTAAATACAAACATTTATAAACCATAATTATTAACGACCTATTACAAATGAAATGACCTACACTTTATAATAAAACATGTTCCTAACAAGTTTGTTCAGGTACATTAGCAGATGCACTATGTTGAACATTTAAGGATACCTCAGCACATGACACCTGTTCATTTATCGGTCTGATATCTGCATCCGGATCTTGTGAAACAAGAGTCACTGAACTGTTGGATGTATCAAGCTTATCTGTCTCTGAACCTATGTATTCAGTGCCAACTAATCCATCATCCGTTTCTTTACCCGACTCAACATTATAATCTCTTGATTGCGCCCAAAATTTATTCACCTTTCTGATATCTGCATCCACTTCTTGTGTGACAGAGTTACTGAACAAACGTTACATCATTCTTTGTTGTCTCGATATTCCGTGATTCAAGCAACAACCGATCCTTCAACTCGATACATTCCGACTCATCACAACTATATTTCAATTGCGCGACGCTAATTCACTTTGTCATCATTCTCGCTTTCCTCAATATACTTTTAACATTATCCATGAGTTGGATTATGTTTCTTTGAACACATTTGCTTCCATCCCAAGCAGGATTCTTGAAGCACATTTCACCATATGATAATCATAATCCGGAGTGTATTCACCCATTGAAGAATGATCAAATTGTTTGTTGATCACTTGAAGTGCAGCTTTGGAACCGGCTTCTTGAACCTTTTCTCTGTCAAGTTGTTGTTCCAATTGTTATAAGTTCAAGAACAATGTGCCCGTGAATGTTGATAATTATTGACGAAAAAGTGCAATAAATGATCGTTCGATTCCCATTGTGTATTTATCTTCAGTTAGAAGTAACTTGAGGTGTAAATGAAGTTGTTGAAAAGGTTCAATGCAGCTATCCTTGGCAATAGTTTGCAATTTTTGAATCTGATGCAACTCTGTCTCATGTGAATTTGAACACAAAGATTCCTTCATGAGTGATTGTTGTTGTGAGACCATATCGCTATTTCCTAAAACTGCCGTTTCTGACTCAACAACGTTTGTCTGTTGAACTTTGTTGGGAATCTTATGTTCATCAATCATGTCATACAATTTGAGTATATCAGATATAACAAAATCAGGAGTTTAAGACATGATATTGCCGTGCACGGGATTTTACAACTCTGTGATTTAAACCGAGAAATAGAATCTTTCACGGGATTTTACAAAATTAAGACCAAACCGTGAGACAATGAATAACCGAACGTGGTTAAAGACGATTGTTGATAATGTGAAGAGAGATGGGATTTGGAGATAGGATATGCTAAATGAATCTTTGTTTATCGCTCACGCATTAAAAACTACCACGGTAATGATATTCAAGAGATCAAAAATTCAATCCCAAAGTAATAATCAATCTCGAATTAGAAAAGCTCGATCTAAACCGAAATCCAAATTAATACCCTAAGATAGCAAGAAGTTCAACACCTAGATCTGCTTTGAGTTTGCAAGTAAACTAAAACCAAAATTCTTCATTTATATGTGAAACCCAGTTCGCTTACTTGTCCTTTAGAAGTAGATATGTGTACACACAAGTATCAAAACTCAATTTGGTTTTATCAAAACTTGGAGGCCTAGTTCGCTACACTTAGAAGTAGTATAGATTATCAATATTTTGTAACATTTAGAAAAAGGTGTACGTCTACTCTTTGTGAAAACGCAGCCCAAAATTTTAAACACTCACTAATCACAGTATGTGTATTCGTAGAAGCCCAGTTCGTAGCCCAAAACCAATAAATTAGCTATTGTGAGACACGCATCCCACACAATCTGAGATATACCCTAATAATCTGTGTATATAAAGCTCACTAATTATCAATTACAACCCTAATATTTTTAACCCCCCTTTAACCCTAATCCATAACAAAACGCAGTCACAACTAGTTCACCTTATTGAGTTTTGAAGAAAGAGAAAACCAGTTCTTGTGTTTTATGATAGTACTAAATGCGTTTTGTCAAGAATCGATGCGGTTTGTTAAAGTTATATGCGGTTTGTTAAATTGAGTCTGGCTGACCAACTCTATGCGGTTTGAATGGCATGCGTTTTGTCAAACCTAAGGTGCGGTTTGTTAAAAACCTTATGCGTTTTTACTGAAGATACAAAACGTGATGTGGTTTGACAATATTAATGCGATTTGTCAAAAAGATTCTTATGCGTTTTGTTGACCTTGACATCAAAAACCAAAATGCCACATGACTCATTGACCTTAGTTTCTACAAACATCATTGGTCCAAGATCAATTAACGAGCAGAAGGACATCATGACTGTTCAAAAACCTCAATCAAAACTATACTAAACTGATCACAATCGACACATCTTAATTCAACTCTCATTCTACCAAGACTAAAACGAAAAGAATTCATAAACAATCTCTGACCGATTCAAATTTTTTTAATCTTCGCAAGATTTTTTATTTGAATCACCATCATCATTGATCTAGTTTTGAAGTACTACTTCAATTTATATTCGACTCAAAAAGGAAAAGATTCATAACAATCATGTTAAAATCTCTTCCTAGGTTCGTTGGTTGGATTAACCTCTAACGAAATACTCAAAACAAACATCTCATAAACCTACCCGAGACCTTGTATGAAAGATCTTGAAGCGAAGACCTCTTATGTTCTTCTTGTTGCGTATGGTATATTGATGAGATGTGTGTTGAGATTGAGATGATTGATGATTTATGGGTGTAACAGAGTGCGTATTTTTATATTGAGAAATAAGGCAGACTTGGTATGAGTTAGAGGAGGGAGAAGTTGGTATTTCTTCTTTCGTGATTGGATTGACGAAGGGAATTGTGCTTAAGACCGAACAAGGAGAAGTAGTGTGTGTACATAGGGGCTTTTTACCAACTTGGATGCAATACTAAGTGAGTTATGTTGTTATGATGTTCCCAGAACAACAACCATTGTGCTAGAATCAAGAGTCTGCTTTTCACGCTGCGTGTTTGAAGACTAAAGAGATTTTAAGAAAGAGAGTTGTCGATTCAGGAGGGAGTAGATAAAGAAAAAAAGGCTCACTAGTTAAGAGGGAGTAATTAGCTAACTAGACCGTTACAGTTGAATTTCAGAGCTACAAGGATTTATGCCGTCAGCGCCAAAGACCAAATGCCGAGATCGTCGGAAGAGAGAACTTCAAGTTTGCCTCAGTATCTAGACTACAAAGACTCAAGGCTTCAACAAAGTCAACATTGTTCATTACTATTATAATTCACCTTGTTTTATATTTATAGCTCTCATTGTAACCATTCACGGTGGACGATATCTTGAGGGAGATTGTTAGCCTCGCTTTTTTATAAAGATAACGTCACACTAGTGAAATGGACTAGATTCGTAGTATACTTTGCCCGCAGGGACTAATATCGTTTAAGTGGCAAAGTTGTAGTGGTTAGAGCCTATAAATACCCCTCATGACTCTCTATGAGGGGTGTGGGAAATTGTGAGGTTTGTGTATTGTTTCATTTATCAAGAAACTTATCTTGTTTTTCTCCACCCTCTCACTAGAAACATGATTCATATCACCATGTTTGATCAACCTAGACCTCCCGAACCACATAAATTACATGTTTTACGATCCTACAGTTGGTATAAGGAGCCAGGTTGTTACGTTATTTGGTCGATTTCTTGTGGTTCGAATCTTTGTGCAAGCTGTTTTTACAAATTTTAGTGGTCGGAATTTTTTTTTCGTATCTATTGTGTTAACAGTTTTACATTCTTATTGTATCCAATATGGTTAAAAATAAAAAGTCCAATGCTTTATTCAAGTTTACAAATCTGTCTTTGTGTCACTTGCTGTCCAAACATATGTTATGTTATCCTTTGTGACTATTTTTGCACCTATCCGTGAATTTGTGGTCAATATATATGGTCAACTGTGGTCAAAACGGGTCTAAAATGAACAGCTTTTATTTGAAGCAGTTTTTCTGGGTTTGGTCGGAACTTTCTTAGATGCGGTTTGAGCTTCTCATGAAATGCGTTTTGTCAAAAGCAGGATGCGGTTTGGTACAAATTCATCTTTGTGGTTTGACTGAATTTCCATGAAGCGGTTTGCCAAATATATGTGCGGTTTGCCACATAGTTTTTGCGTTTTGATAGAATGAAAGCATCTTGACAACCTTGAAGTGATTTAAGACAACCTTGAAAGCGTTTTGAAAGATTTGCGTTTTGACCAACTCGCTTTGAATAGCATGTGATTTGTCAAACCCTTATGCGTTTTGACTGAAAGATACTTAACATGGGGTGCGATTTGTTGACCATTCTAACCAATTGACCAATAATAACTCATTGACTTCAGGTTTCTAATCCCATCACCAGTCCAAGGAGAAAGAAAAAATGAAAAGAAATCGAATGTGAAATGTTACTGAAAGACAGCTTCGATCCAAAAACAAAATCAACCATTCTATCCTAACCTCATTTCAATCAACTCCTTATCTCATATCCCATCCTCCTTCCCCTCTTGCACTATCAAGACTCAAACAAAATGAAATACAAATCAATCTCAGATTCGATTCAAGTTTTCTTGTAATCTTTTAAAGGTTATTTCAATTGAATCAATTTCATCATCGATCTTATTGTGATATTATTCATTAACAATGAAAGAGTATAACAACTATGTTATCTCGTTTCTTTTATTCTGTTCATGAAAGGAAAAGAAAACGTAAACAATATCACATTAAAACCTACCCGAGACCCTTTTTCAAGGATCTTTAAGCCGATTATCACACGTTCCTGATTCAATTTGATCGTTGGGTTTATTGTTTCAGTCATGGATTAACAAGAGAGGGTATTTGTTTAATTGATGATGTGAGATGAGATCGAAAGGATTGGGTGATTGGAGCGTTTGTTTTCTTCAGATCTGTTTGGGAAGTAAAACTAACGTTAGGATGGGGGCCGGATATCACAAGGATATTGTGATTTAGGGTTAGGGAAATATAAAGCATGAGATTAAGGTTAGTTTTATAACCGGTTATAAGGTGTAGTGTGAATGGGCTTTTGGATCAGGTACTTATTTGTGGTAAGAATTGGATTTGGGCTTTTCCTCTTATTGGACTCGTATAGGGCTTTGCATCCGTGTATTAGGATGATGGATCGTATATATGACCTGACATGATGGGCCAAATCATTTGAATTGATAGAAGAAAAAATGATGTCCGAATTATTTTGTGGCTACACAATTTTCTTGGATAATATTTGATATTAAAGATTGGTATTTTGGTTCGACAAATTTTCACGGAGGATACAAATTCACGGCTTGAGCGAAAATTTGAAAAAAATGATTACGGGGTTTTTGTACGGTATTTCTTATGCGAAATTGGAGTGACATTTCACGGGTGTACTTCTTTATCGTTGAGACGTTGGTTGGTTGGATGCATGTCTCAAGATAACTTGTTGGGGCATAACTATCACTTTAAGTGATTATGAATTAATAACGGCTATAACATCACTTTGGAGTGCTATACATTGTAGTGCTCACGTTGTGGATTGATCAAGAATATAGAACAAGCTTTAAGTTGGGATGTTTACAAGTTATAGTTACTCCATATGTGGTCATTAATATTAGCCGGTGAATTCAAAGGAGGTTCGTTTTCAGGTTGGTTTGAGAGAATTATTGAGAGTATTTTTGCGACATATTCTCACAGAACTTTTGTAACACCCCCAAATCTCGGTACAGCGGAAGACTTAATCAAGTTTTTGGGGCGTTACTATTGGATTGGTATCGCACACAAGTATGGCCAAAAGATAGTCATTTAACATTCAAAACCAATCCCAAAATTAGTTATTCAAAACATTTATTCCAAAAGTGTAAATATTAGGCCCAAAACATGATTTAATAAAATAGGTCCCCAAAGTTTATCAGAGTCAGAAATGATCCTTGAACCCCGCCTTCTTGCCAAGCTTCCACAAATCACGTATTCCAAAGATATTTCAAATACCTGAGAAATCATGCTAAAAGGTCACTTCACTGGTGAGTTCATAGGTTTAAGTTCAACAAAATTATAGTGGACCGGTAGGAGTTGATTTGCTATGCAAGACCTAAGATAGATAAATACGACTACCCGGATCACCAACCATAAACATGTTCATCCAGGGGACTACTCGGGCCCAGCGACTCTAGTCAGCTGTCGTGGCAAAATCTAGAACAATTGCCAACCCTGGACTAGGTCGAGGTAGAAGTCTATTCTTAGCTAGGCAGCAGTTATAGCAATTAGGATTGCTACCCTAGTCTAAGGCAACAACTACCGCACATCTATCTAAACAGTCAAGCATATAAGCAAATCCAAATAGTTTTCACGGTCCGAAAATAGTAGCATGATTCTCACCCCAATGTAGTTAAAACGTAGATAAAAGTGGGGTTATGAAACTCACCTCAAGCAATCAACGCACAATAAACACTAGTAGAAGATAACGGAAATCACGGCACAGAAACTATCGACTCGGTACAACCTATTAATGTGGACCAAACTTAATATATATATTCCTCGAAATCAATGTTATCTACCCCAATGTATTCCATTTAGTTATTTCCAAAAATGTCTCGTTTCACCATTTAATCCTAGTGTTTGGTATTCCTCATGGGTGTTATCGACTCAATATGATGCTATGAATGCACTCAAACCACCAATATATAACTCAATGCGACACAATGAGACCTCTAAACGATAAGCTCCATAGTTCAATAAGTTTCGGAATAAATAGTAGACCTTATCGAATTCGTCAACTTGATAAACTCATTTATTTACTCGTGTAAGCTTATTATCCATAAATCAATCGTATCCTAAAGAGTCATAAGGATAATTCACCCATTAAAGGTTACCCAACGTACCTAGCGGGCTCTTATTAGATTCTTCAACTAATAAGTCCGCTACCACGATGGATCAACACTATTAATGCTAGGTTATCCGTAACCCATGCACACAACGTAAGTAAATAAATACTTAAACTAGTATTAAATGGCCACAATTGACATTTATTGATAAACGTGTACTCGAAACATTAATTACTTATTTATTATAAAATATTTCTAATTTGGTCGTTAGTTTCCATTTAAAAATAGTAAATAACAAGATAAGACTTGTTATCGATATTTTTGGTACAAAAGCCCATTTATTATTTATATTTCATAGTCTATTAGCATTTTCATGTTTATATATATATTTCGTCAAATTCCAATATTAATCTCATATCGTTATTCGTTTCGAGTCCACAAGCACGAGTCATGACCTCTCGGCTTTTAATCAATCAATAGTCCAAATTATACTAAAGTCCATGTTACGGCTTTGTCGTAGTCAACTATTGACTAAAAAGTCAAAGTAACGCCGACGTAGCTCAAAGTCAACATTATATATATCAAGTCCAAATTTAAAGTCATAATAAGCAATTCAATCCCAAACAACTCAAAACAATCTCGCCAACCAATCAATCAACCAAATATACCCGAAACCAATGTTATGACCCTAATGGTCATGACACGGTCGCGATTAAGACCACGTGAACCAAACAAGCTCTAGAAGCTTTTCGGCTCCACGTGTCTCATCCAAACCTCAACTACATCAACCAACAAGCTACCAAAATGACCTAACCGGACTCGTGGCCAAAGTGGGTCAATACGACAATCATGAGCACGTCACGTGGCCTTGGTGGCTCGCTAGCACCATGCCAAACCCAATCATACTTCACCCAAATCAATTCCACAACATCTAAATTCAATCATTCAAGCTCCAATCATTAACCAAACACAAAACCCATCATCTATTCTAACCAAAAAGATGAAACTAAACCTAAAATGCATAAACCCATCAAATTGATACACCACACACTTACCAAACACTAATTACTTGTTTATTCAGACATTAATTAGACTTAATTCCATGTTTCACCCAAAAGCCCCAAATTTGGACATAGGGTCGAAACCCTAGAATGCCATATGTGGCTTATTATTGCTTAAACAAGCTCTAACCATGTTCCATTTACCTTATTCAATCACCAATTGCAAAACCCACTTGAAACCCTAAAAATCCGAATCTTAATCTTTAAATTGAAGGTGTTAATGAAGGTTTTAGTATGAGTATTATATATGGATGGAAAGAGGATGAAAAGATCTTCGATACGGTGGTGGAGGTGTAGCACCACTCACCGGAAAATGGCCGGAATGTGGCCGGAGGTGGCGGCGGCCAAGGGTGGTGGTGGTGGTTTGGGTTTTATTTTGGAGGAGAGAGAGAGTAGAGAGAGAAAGTGTGTTGTGTGTGTGTTTTTAGTGAGAGAAAGAAACTAGAAAATGAGGGAATGGAAGGGCCTTATATACTTGGACAAAAGGACTAAAAAATAATTATTTGGAGGAGGGGGCGCCGGCCATGGGTATAGTTGGGGGGTTGGAGTTGTAATTTTTCGTAACTATCCCGTTTACCCATTCCCGAGCTCACATATTGTCCCCCGAGTGTCTCACGACATTCATTCGACTTTCTAACATCGTTATTTACTTTTTTCCACGAGTTTTGACTATTTGTTTGTCAATTTTCGAGATACGGTCTAAAAGTTACAATATTTCTCGTTTTAGGCTTTTCTAGTGCGAATCGAATAGTGCCTACCAAATAGAGTTAAAACTCATACGATAACTCATTTAATAGTGAAAAAATAACCGTAAAACCAATAGGCGATATAAAATCAAATCATGGTTTATAAAAATAGTGATAAAGGCAAAGCTCGGTTTAGTTTAACGTAATGCGGTTACCTAAAATAGACTCCATAAATTGCAGTTGTCACAGCCTCCAGCCTCGGAAGAAACCCGTCCCGGGTTTCACTCCGAGTTGCTTGGTGTCATTAAAAGTTTAGGATACTTTCTACGGAAAACGCCCTCACGTTCCCAAGTGAACTCCGGTCCATGTCGGGAGTTCCAACGAACTTTAATAATCGGGTGAATAGGCTATTCTTCAGCCTTTTGATCTCCCGGTCCATAATCTCAATCGGTTCCTCAACAAAATTCAATTTCTCATCGATACGAATATCTCTTAAGGGCACAACTATGTTTTTCTCCAAAAGACATTTCTTAAGATTACTAACATGAAAGACATTGTGTACACTGCTCAATTCCGATGGTAGCTCCAGGCTGTATGCTACCGGTCTGATTCTTTCCAGGATTGGAAAGGGACCAATATATCAGGGATTGAGTTTTCCACGCTTTCCAAAACAAATCACTCTTTTTCAAGGAGAAACTTTCAACATAACACGATCTCCAACCTGAAATTCTAAAGGTTTATGTCTCTTATTGGTATAACTCTTTTGTCTATCATGAGCGGTTTGCAACCGATTACGAATCTGAACTATCTTCTAAGTGGTTTCTAGGACAAGTTCGGGACCTGTAAGTTGACTCTCGCCAACTTCAGCCCAACAAACAGGAGAACGACATTTAGGCCATACAGTGCCTCAAATGGAGCGGCCTTAATGCTAGAATGATAACTATTGTTGTAAGAGAATTCGGCCAAAGGGAGGTGTCTCTCCCAGCCTTTGCCGAAATAAATAACACAGACTCTAAGCATGTCTTCTAAAGTCTGAATGGTTCTCTCGCTTTGACCACGGTTCGAGGATGATAAAACAGTACTCATATCCCAATTTGTTCCTAATGCGTCTGTAATGATCTCCAAAAGTGGGATGTAAAGCGACTATCCTATCGGAAATGATGATATCGGCTAACCATGACGCGATACTACCTCCTTAAGATAAAATCGAGCAAGCTTATCAAGGCTATCGGTTTCACTAATAGCTAAGAAGTGAGCGGACTTAGTTAAACGATCAACTATTACCCAGATAGCGTCATTGCCGCAACTATTTCGGTAATTAGTGATAAAGTCCATGGTTATTCGCAACCATTTCCATTCGGGAGTTCGGGTTGAACTAAGAGTCTGATGGTTTCGATGTTGGCCTTTACTTAGAACAAGTCGGCACCAACCGACATAATGACCTATATCGGCTTTCATATTAGGCCACGGTAAAGTTTCTAAGGTCTGATACATCTTATCGGCTCCGGGATGAATAGAGTATTTTGATTTATGCGACTCATGCATAATCAATTCACGGATTCCACCATGAAATGGTATCCAGCTTTTGTCTCTGTAGCATAAAGTTCCGTCGGAATGCATCAAGAAGCCGTTTTCACTTTCTACCATTCCATGAAGATTCTCGTAAGGACGGTTCTATTCCGTCAATGCTTCTGCTTGGGCGGCTAAAATTTGGGACGGTAAGGGCGAAACAATGGTCATTCCTAAGGATCTAACAAGTAGGGGTGGAATGTCCTCTTTATGACTAAGTGCATCAGCACAACATTGCCCTTACCGGGATGATAACGAATCTCACAGTCGTAATCACTAAGCAATTCCAACCAACGACGTTGTCTCATGTTCAGTTCCTTCTGATCTAAGATATGTTTCAAACTCTTATGGTCGGTAAATACTACACACTTGGTCCCATACAGATAATGTCTCCAGATCCTAAGAGCAAACACTACTGCACCTAACTCAAGGTCATGGGTGGTGTAGTTTTCTCATGCTTCTTAAGTTGTCAGGATGCATAAGCAATCACCTTCTCACGTTGCATCAAAACAACACCTAAGCCTTTATGCGAAGCGTCGCAATACACGACAAAATCTTCGCTTCCTTCAGGCAAAGCTAGGATGGGCGCACTACACAAACTTCTCTTTCAGAGTTGAAATGCTTCTTCTTCCTTTTCTCCCCATTCATACCTAACATCCTTCTGCGTTATTTTGGTAAGCGGACTTAGCTATCTTGGAAAATTCCTCAATGAATCTCTATAATAGCCTGCTAAACCTAGAAAAGTCGGATTATGATGTGTTCTTAGGAGCTGCCATTCCTTAATAGCCTTAATCTTAATTTGGGTCAACATGAACACCTCGACTATCTATCACATGGCAGAATTGCACGGACGGAATCCAAAATTCACACTTAGAGAATTTGGCATACAGCTTCTCCTCTATCAACAATCCTAAAATGAGCCTCAAATGCTCTTCGTGCTCCTCACTACTCTTTGAGTATATCAAGATGTCGTCTATGAATACTATCACAAACTTATCCAGGTATGGCTTACACACTCGGTTCATGAGATCCATGAAAACCGCTGGTGCGTTGGTCAAACCAAACGACATCACTTGAAATTCATAGTGTCCATAACGAGTTCTAAAAGCAGTCTTAGGGATATTCTCCTCTTGAACTCTAAGTTGGTGATAACCAGATCGTAAGTCGATCTTAGAAAAGACACTAGCTCCTTGGAGTTGGTCGAATAGGTCATCTATTCTAGGTAACGGATATCGGTTCTTTATTGTCAACTTATTCAATTCCCTATAATCAATACACATCCGAAACGATCCATCCTTCTTCTTCACAAACAACACTTGTGCTCCCCACGGTGACGAACTTGGTCGAATGAATCCCTTCTCGACAATTACTGCCAACTGTTAGACAGTTCCTCCATTCTCTTGGAGCAAGTCGATAAGGTGCCTGGGCTATGGGTGCTGCATCGGGTATCAACTCTATTTGGAATTCCACTTGCGAGGTGGAATCCACTGGCAGATCGTCGAGAAAACACATCGGAAATTCTCTAACGACGGGTACATCGTTGAGGTTTCTTTCATTCTTCTCCTCGCTTTTCTTTTCAGAAATTCGAGCCAAGAAAAGACAACCTCCTCTATCGATGTATTTCTGAGCCTTAATACAAGAGATGATGCTCAACCGGGAAGGACTTCCACAGTCTCTCCGATCTTCTTGTATACTCAGAACTTTTCCGCCATACGGTAACACGCAAATCTTCTCATCACAAATGATGTTTGCACCGTTCTTCGATAACCAATCCATTCCGATAATGACATCAAAACTTCCTAAGGTAACTGGCAATAGATCTATACTAAAGGGCGGTCTAGGAAACTTAAGGTACAAACCTCGAACTATGGTGTCTATCTTTCTATCTATTCCAATTCTCCAACTCCACATCGTAACTAAACCCTAGAGTTGTTTGGGAGATTCCTAGTAATGGCAAAAAATGGTGGATACTGAAACTCATATCCGCACCAGTATCAAACAGTATGGAAGCATAGCGATTATTGAGAAGGAACGTGCAGTAACTTACGTTAGGGTCCTCACCAGCTTCCTTCCCAATAGCGTAAACCGCGCTGTTCCATGTCTCTTGTGATTCCTAGCACCATGGTTCCCTGGTTTTCCACAACCTCACGCTTCCGCGGGGTTTAAGCCATTACCTCCTACACCTTGGTTAGCAAATCCTCCTACATTATCGGGATTTCCTCTCATCCAGGCTTCGGCACTCATTAAAGTGTCCTTCTTTCCACATCCCAAACAGGTGACAGTGGCCTTCGGTCCTCTCTTTGTGCAGGTTGAGCTGCGGAAAGTGTCGGGACCTCAGTCTTTGGCCAAATTTCCTACCTTAGAGCACTTCCTACACACATTCGGGCATAGTCCATGGTGGTTTCGGTTACAATGACCACACATAGGCTTACTACCCTCATAATCTTTCCTTCCTCCATTTCCTGGCAAACACCCGGCGTCTCATGCCGTTTGTTGCCATTCCCTTTAGCAACTTCCTTCCTCTTCCTCTTATCACTCCTATCATTCTTACCCTTGTCTCCTACTTCTAGTATATAGAGAGTCCATCAAGCGATGAGCCAGAATTAATTGCCTAATGCAAATTAATGGCTGAAGCGGATGACATCATTTCGAGTAGCTATAGGCAATCCCTCAGTATACCTCTCAATCCTAAGTTCTTCAGTGTGAACCATATCAGGGCAAACGCAATGATAACTTGGAAACACGCAGTATAATTCGCCATGTAGTACCCTTAACCTTATGGTTCCGAACTCACTCTCTAACTTCTTAAATTCATTCCTAGGACGGAAGTCTTGATCAGGAGAGTCTTAAGCTGAAGTCCAAGTCATACTATAAGCTACATCAATCCCTCTTGATCTGTGATAATTGTTCCACCAGGTTAACGCTTCGTCCTTCAAGGTATATGTTGCATACTTAACCTTACAATCCTCCTCATAATTACTAACAGCAAACAACACTATTCAGTTTTCTCCAAACACTAGTTAGGTAAACTACTCCTCGGTTCCTCCAAACTCAATGGGACCACAAAATCAGAACTCTTTGTAGGTACAACCTGCGAGTTCGATTCAGATTGTGGGGTTCCACTAGAGGGTTAGAGAGATTAGTCTCAGCTAGCAGTTCAACGGCGACATCTGTGGCACTAATGGGTCCATGGGCTGGGTTCACAGGTGGAGGGTTTGTGGAACAGGACCATTCTCGAGCCGCGGTCTTTCACTCGGTTCTCTAAGCTAGGTTATCAGGGTTGGGTTCTCAAAGGTGGTGTGGTCGGGGGCGGACGGCGACCTCGCGACCAGGGGGGTAACAGCAGCAGCAAGAGACGCTCGGTTGTTCCTAAGCGAGTTTCGTCTTGTTGCCACCATTCCGGAGGCAAGAAGAACAGTTTCATAAGTTCACAATTCATGCTCTAAAGATAGAGTTAGGTTCCAAGGATCACCCAATAACGCTTGAATACATAATCAAGGCCAACAGGGATAACGCTATATCAAAGCGAAATAATCAAATACCGAATCATAACTAAGGATGCGCGTTCCAATAACCATAACTCATA
This sequence comes from Chrysanthemum makinoi, assembly GCA_910596185.1. Taxonomy (NCBI): domain Eukaryota; kingdom Viridiplantae; phylum Streptophyta; class Magnoliopsida; order Asterales; family Asteraceae; genus Chrysanthemum; species Chrysanthemum makinoi. Next base: position 141,148,766 of record OU343221.1, on the reverse strand, counting down.
GGTTTCAAAAGTGGAAATACATGGAAGGATACGGAGAAATGCAAAAACGATCCTAACTACTATACTACTAAGACATCTAGGATAGATCTACATCTCGAACCAAGTACTACTTAGTTTCAAGATGGTACAAAACCATAAATCTAATGCTATCTAGCCCGTCTCCGAATACCACTAACGATCTCTAACATCGTCAACCTCTCTCCACAAAGATGCTAACTCAACACGTCGAGCGTCGCGATCACTCTTAAGCTCTGCGACCTCTCTCTCCCAACTCACCAATCCTACGCCAAATCGCTCTATCAGCATCACGAGCTGTCGCGAACCCTCTCAGAGGTCCCCAACTGCTCCTGGAGCTCTGACATACCATCATGCAAAATCTCTAGTCTCTGACTACGTACCCATATCAGTCTCAGCTATATACTAGCCCTAGATACTCCAACCAAACGATTTGTCAACTGACAAGCCTAGTACCCTGTAATGTAATCCTCTCCCACATCAGACCCAATTCCCCATACTCCTCGGGTTCGAAGCAATCTTTGATGATATCTCAGATCCTAACGGGCTACCTATATAAAGGTGAGTAAGGTGGTGAGTCAATGTCTAAAGGCTGTCAGGGGACTAGGCTCAGGCAAGGAGAACCTGGTAGGGAGAATGTGCAGGACTGGCAATGGAGGAGTACCTCCTTTTGGGATATCCTCATCATCCTCCTCCTGAGGATCCTCATCCTCATCTACAAACTGCTCCTCAATCTCATACTCCTCCTCGACCTCATGCTCCTCCGCGCCCTCATCCATAGGGGGAGAGTCCATGAGTCAGAGTCTCTGTGCAGGTAAATCCTGAGGTGGTACACTAGGAGATATAGGCCTCCTAAGACATGGTGATGCTGCTAAACGGATAGGTGATGATGGTGGTCTCACGGACATGGGGGCAGTGCTATAAGCAAGCCTAGGAGTCTATGCTCGCGCTAAGACCTGATGTAAAGTGAGCTGCCTAGATGAGCTAGGACGATCTGATGATGATGAACTAGTGTGACGGGCAATCTCATAAGGATCGCCCTGCGCAACCGTCATGAGAGTCAGTGTTGGCGAACTAGCAACAGCAAGGACCTCCTCAGACACATCAAAAGCTAGTGAAGGCATAGTCTGTGACAATGGCATAGGGTAGGTATAAGTGTTTGAAACAACTAGTTTTAATAGGCGCATCAACTCAACCATAACATATATCACATAATGAAAGCTTTTAAAAGTGTAGGTACCGCATTACTCAAAACATGGCTTTAAATAAAACACATAAGTTCCGTTCCATCACATAATCCCATATCAAATCAATCGAGTTCAAAACTCCAAAATCACAATATATCGTTTCCTCAAATCAAATTCCGTAATATCCCGATAATCACATCTCATTTTTCAAAATCAATAATCATATCTCATTTCCTAAAATCAATAATCATAACGTCTCCATAATCAGTTTATAATATCCCTTAACAGATCATCTCATAATTCAAATCGCAGTTCATACCATATTCAAATAAGTAGCTTCGGCTTGGCAAGCGGGCGTGCGTCGGTCGAGGATCAATTTTTCTTAAAAGTGGTTATAGTTTAGGGTTTATAAAATACCTAATTCTCTATAACCTTGAGCTCTGATACCAATCTGTAACACCCCCAAATCTCGGTACAACAGAAGACTTGATCAAGTTTTCGGGGCGTTACTATTGGATTGGTATCGCACATAAGTATGGCCAAAATATAGTCATTTAACATTAAAAACCAATCCCAAATTTAGTTATTCAAAATATTTATTCCAAAAGTGTAAATATTTGGCCCAAAACATGATTTAATAAAATAGGTCCCCAAAGTTTATCAGAGTCAGAAATGATCCTTGAACCCCGCCTTCTTGCCAAGCTTCCACAAACCACGTATTCCAAACATCTTTCAAATACCTGAGAAATCATGCTAAAAGGTCAGCTTACACTGGTGAGTTCATAGGTTTAAGTTCAAAAAAATCATAGTGGACCAGTGGAGTTGATTTTTCTATGCAAGACCTAAGATAGATAAATACCGGTCCTACCCGGATCACCAACCATAAACATGTCCCGCATCCAGGGACTACTCGGGCCCAACGACTCTAGTCCGCATGTGTGGCAAATCTAGAACAATTGCCAACCCTGGACTAGGTCGAGGTAGAAGTCTATTCTTAGCTAGGCAACAGTTATAGCAATTAGGATTGCTACCCTAGTCTAAGGCAACAAGTACCGCACATCTATCTAAACAGTCAAGCATATAAGCAAATCCAAATAGTTTTCACGGTCTGAAAACAGTAGCATGATTCTCACCCCAATGTAGTTAAAACGTAGATAAAAGTGGGGCTATGAAACTCACCTCAAGCAATCAACGCACAATAAACACTAGCAGAAGATAACGGAAATCACGGACGGCACTATCGACTCGGCACAACCTATTAATGTAGACCAAACTTAATATATATATTCCTCGAAATCAATGTTATCTACCCTAATGTATTCCATTTCGTTATTTCCAAAAATGTCTCGTTTCACCATTTAATCCTAGTGTTTGGTATTCCTCATGTGGGTGTATCGACTCAATACGATGCTATGAATGCACTCAAACAACCAATATATAACTCGATGCGACACAATGAGACCTCTAAACGATAAGCTCCATAGTTCAATAAGTTTCGGAATAAATAGTAGACCTTATCGAATTCGTCAACTCGATAAACTCATTTATTTACTCGTGTCGCTTATTATCCCATAAATCAATCGTATCCTAAAGATTCATAAGGATAATTCACCCATTAATAAGGTTACCCAACGTACCTAGCGGGCTCTTATTAGATTCGTCAACCTAATAAGTCCGCTACCCACGTGGATCAACACTATTAATGCTAGGTTATCCGTAACCCATGCACACAACGTAAGTAAATAAATACTTAAACTAGTATTAAATGTCCACAATTGACATTTATTGATAAACGTGTACTCAAAACATTAATTACTTATTTATTATAAAATATTTCCAATTTATTCGTTAGTTTCCATTTAAAAACAGTAAAAAACATGGTAAGACTTGTTATTGATATTTTTGGTACAAAATCCCATTTATTATTTATATTTCATAGTCTATTAGCATTTTCATGTTTATATATATATTTCGTCAAATTCCAATATTAATCTCATATCGTTATTCGTTTCGAGTCCACAAGCACGATCATGACTTCTCGGCTTTTAATCAATCAATTGTCCAAATTATACTAAAGTCCATGTTACGACTTTGTCGGAGTCAACTATTGACTAAAAAGTCAAAGTAACGCCGACGTAGCTCAAAGTCAACAATATATATATCAAGTCCAAATTTAAAAGTCATAATAACACAATTCAATCCCAAAACTAACTCCAAAACAATCCGCCAACCAATCAATCAACCAAATATACCCGAAACCAATGTTATGACCCTAATGGTCATGACACGGTCGCGGTTAAGACCACGTGAACCAAACAAGCTCTAGAAGCTTTTCGGCTCCACGCGTCTCATCCAAACATCAACTACATCAACCAACAAGCTACCAAAACTGTCACACCCCCAAATTACATGTTTTGCAGCGGAATGGAATTCCTGGGGATTGACTGTCATAACATCACAATCACAGTTATATTGAACGACCTAAAGTGTCGTTTTAGAAACACATCGTTTGATATTTATATAAAACATTCAGAGTTACAAGATAGGTCCCAAAAGTTGATAAAGTTTGCGGAAATAAGTTTATTACAAGTCCAAACGATGTTTTAAAATTGCCATAATATACAGTGAGACGCGTCAGACCAGCCGGGACTCTATGAGGGTTCCTTATTCGGCCATGATGCGAATGTCTTAATTACCCGAAAATACATTGCTAAAACGGTCAACAATAATGTTGGTGAGAAATCATAGGTTTATGAAAATGTTTTATACAACCACACAAGTATAGACCATATATGACAATCATGCCACATAAAAATGTTACAATTGCTATAAGTCCATGACACCGAAACTAGACTGATCATGATGTTAGCCCCAACAGAGTGTTTGCCAAACAACTCAAATAATGATATTAAATGAAATGCATCTGTTTAACTAGTTGGAATCCACCAACCGGATGGAGAGTCACCCTCGATAGATCTATCCACTCACCCTCGCTTCTATGAAATTAACGGTTCATGTTATATAATGGGGACATTCAATTGGCATGAGGTAACTTAAGCAATGTAATAAATTTGATATACTTGGTATCGTAATAAAAATGATGTGCAATGTATTCTCCCCCGTAGGTTTGAAAATAAGTATAAACGTATACAACGGGGCTATGAAAACTCACTTGAAGAATTGATGCGATGACAAAAGTGAGTACACCGAAATGTAGCGTGAATCTCAAAACTTGACCTATTATGAATGATATGATACGTAATAAGTTATGATGTAATGTTATGCATGCAATTCGGATGATATCTATACCACTTATGAATTTTTGAAAATAATACTTTACGTCGAAAAATAATCTTTTAACGTCTTGACCATTTTTAATTACTCACATGTAATTACGTTGAAATGATATCCGACGATAATCATTTAGTGATTTATTATGAAATTATAACTTTTTGTCGTAAAATAATGTTGTTGAAATTTTCATGAAAGTGACTAAACGGCCTCTAAAAGCTAGTCGTAAAATGGTGCACGTCGAGCGTTAGGAAATAAACTCAACGGTTTTGGGAAGCTTGTATTATTATCTCAAAGTTTTAGTGTTTAAGATTTCATTCTAGAGGTCTCGAACATAAAGAAAAATATAGGTTAAGTATGGTACTTGTGTCCCAAAATATAGTTAAAGGATGGTTTTCGGCAAAGTTTAAGTAACGTATTTAATTCATTACAACTACAGCTTGACAAACGGTCGGACATTTTGGAAAGTATGCTTGGCGAACTTACTTTTACTAGAAGACATCACTATAAAAGTTCTACTCAATGTTTAAAACAACCTTCAACATGGTCACTTGTTGACGTAAGTTTTGTCTAATAGAAATATACTAATTTTTCTTATATAATAAAGTTACGACAACTTTTTGTAAGCGTGTATAATTTAATCGTTACAAATCCGTTTTCTATGTTTTATATGTCCTTAGCTTTGTATCAAAGTATACTAATATATTTTGATAAGTGACACAATTTATAACGCCTAACTTTCATTTTTGACTCGTACAAAATACAAACATCATGCTGAAATTTTCAGAATTTATAGTTTTAAGTCGCCTAACTTGAAAAATTCATATCTTCTTCGTTATAACTCCGTTTTAATCCGTTCAAGCGGCCACATTTTCGTTTTAAAGTGTATTTTCTAAATATTGCTCAGGCCAAAAAATTTTACCTACTGTCGAATTTTCTAGATTTCGAAATTAAGGACAGACCCTTTAGAAAACTTGTCGAAATGAGTTTTTCTCGCCAAACCTATCTAACAAATTCAAAACAACACCCGAAGCTATTCTAATCCTACCATACACCTTCTTAGGGTGTCATGGGTTCCTAGACATCACCGAGAGTGATTTATAACAGGAGAGAATTATAGGATGACATAAATATATATAACTCTTAAAATCAATGAAAATGTGGTATAAACATCCATGAGACTTGCATGTTTCTCAAATATGATGAAATGAATATAACAATGAATATGAAATATGATCATGAATATGGATGCTTACTAGTTAACTTGATGAGGTTTATGAGAACAAAGGATTTTTCCTAATCACCCAAGGTTTTTATTGCACAACCTTAATCAAGAGTGATACTAGAGTGTATAAATCTTTTCTAGAAAATTTTGAATGAACTTCTCCTTGGTCCTTGAGGTTGGCCGGTTATAGAGAGAAGAGAGGAAGGAAATGGTTTTTGATCTTTTACTTTGTGAAATAATGAAGTGAATGTGTTGTGTTTGTAGTATAATACATTAAACTTAGAGTAGATATTTAGTATCTACACATGACTCACCCCCCTTGTGTCGACAAGGGGGTGTTAGTAATTACTTAATACCTTTTTTTTTTATAATGTATAAGTATAATTAAGTGTGAGTTAATTGAAGACATGTGGTAACTTGAATACACATTTGAGTATTTAGGATAGCGTTAGATAAAAAATAATTTTAAAGGGTCAAGATAAAATATATTGAGGTCATAAAAATTATAAAAATACATTTCTTGCACAATTTGAGTGAAATAATTAATTAGTGTAGTATTTTAAGTAATAATAACCGTTTATTATATAAAATAACAATTTATATACAACCCTAAACTCCCAATATCCTTTTATAATCTAATAATACAACTTATGCTTAAAAATATACGATTATTTTTTGAAGTAGCGGATCAATTGTTCAAAATAATTAATTACGCGATAAGCGTTTATTAATATGATGAAATTATACGGTTATGTAAAATGCCAAACCACCAGCATGAACTAATATGATGATAATGATGCTAATGATATGTAGACTAAACCTAATCTATATGGAATATCCTTGATGATTGTTCATGAATTCAAAGCCTAAACCATTAAGGTTACGTGAATTTGATACTCGTAAACCTAGTTTACGATAAATGATAAATGGTGAAGCATGAATAATGTTTTGAAAAATGACTGAAAATACGAGGGTCACATTCGCCCATCAAAAAGGAATTCAGTCACTGAATCAGTCCTTATTGGGTCCTACAGTGTTGTCGGTGAAAAGATGAGGATATTTGAGGCGCATCTGGTCTTCCCGTTCCAAGTAAAATTAGGACCTCTCGAGAATTCCAGGAACCTTCACAATGGAATAGACTTTGTTTCAACTGCTTGACCTCGCGGTCCATGATTTCTATAGGTTCCTCCACGAAATTGAGTTTATCGTCGAGTTGAATTTCTTCCAATGGAATAACGAGTGATTCGTCCGAAAGACATTTCTTCAGGTTTGAAACGTGAAACGTGTTGTGTACATGACCAAGTTCTGATGGAAGATCAAGTCGATAAGCTACAGGGCCGACTCTGCTCAAAATTTTGAATGGCCCAATGTACCTCGGGTTCAACTTCCCGCGTTTTCCAAATCGTACCACGCCTTTCCAAGGCGATACTTTCAACATCACTTTGTCTCCAACTTGAAATTCTAATGGTTTACACCTAACATCTGCGTAACTTTTGTCGGCTTTGGCTGCAGAGTTGAGTCTATCTCGGATTGGACTATCTTTTCTGTTGTTTCCCGTACCATTTTCGGACCGGTGAGTTGTGCGTCTCCAACCTCGGCCCAACAAACAGGTGATCGGCACTTTCGACCATAGAGTGCCTCGAATGGTGCCGCTTTTATACTGGTGTGATAACTATTGTTGTACGAGAATTCGATCAATGGCAAAATGGTTAGCCCAACCATTTCCAAAATCAATCACACATGCTCTCAACATATCTCTAATGTTTGGAATTGTCCTTTCACTTTGGCCATCGGTTTGTGGATGATATGCTTGTGCTCATCTCATTTGGTTCCAAATGAATCTTGTAATGATTTCAAGAAGTTTGAAGTGAATCGACTATCTCTGTCAGAAATGATGGAAATTGGTGCACCATGTCTTGAGACCATTTCCTTGACATATAGTCTAGTAAGTTGTTCCATGGAATAAGTCTCTCTAATTGGTATGAATGGGTGATTGGTAAGACGATCGACGATTACCCATATAGCATCGTAACCTCCCGATGTCTTTGGAAGTTTCGTGACAAAGTCCATTGTAATGCGTTCCCATTTCCATTGGGGAATTTCTGGTTGTTGGAGTAATCCTGAAGGTTTATGATATTCAACTTTTACCTTAGAGCAAGTACGGATTTGCTAACGTACGTGGCAATTTCCGCTTTCAGTTCGGCCCACAATAAAGTTTCTTGAGATCTGATACATCTTATCAGAACTGGGTGAATAGAATACTTTGATTTAGCGATCATGCATAATCAATTCTCGTATCCAGCCATAAAATGGTACCCATTCTATCCTTGAAGCATAATACTCCATCTGCTCTCTTTACAAAGCCATTTGCATTATCGGGCATACCATAAAGCTTTTCACTTGGTCGGTTTCCTCCTTAAGTGCCTCGATTTGTGCCTCAAGTATTTTTGATGGTAAAGGTGAACTGATTGTCATTCCTAATGATCGAACTCTTAAAGGTTTGGTCTTTCTTTCACGGCTAAGAGCATCAGCCACAACAGTAGCTTTTCAGGATGATACTTGATGTCACAACATAATCGCTGAGTAATTTCCAACCAACGACATTGCCTCATGTTAAGTTCCTTATGATCAAGAACATATTGTAAACTCTTGTGGTCCGTAAACACTGTGCACTTTGTACCGTAAAGGTAGTGTCTCCAAATCTTGAGTGCAAAAACTATGGCCCCCAACTCAAGATCATGAGTGGTGTAATTCTTCTCATGGACCTTAAGTTGTCGAGAAGCATACGCTATCACCTTCTCGTTTTGCATTAAAACAGCTTCAAGCCCTTTATGTGAAGCATCGCAGTATACAACGAAGTTCTCAATTCCTTCAGGTAGTGCCAAAATTGGCGCACTGCAAAGCTTTTGCTTCAACAACTGAAAAGCAGCTTCGTGTTTCTTTCCCCATTCGTACTTCTTGTTTTTCTGTGTCAACTTGGTCAAAGCTTTAGCTATCTTTGAAAACCTTCGATGAATCTTCGGTAATACCCGGCGAGTCCTAGAAATTTGTCGGATTTACTGTAGGATTTGTTGGAGTAGCCCAATCTTTTACGGCTTCAATCTTTGCAGGGTCTACTTGTAATCCTTTACTATCAATGACATGACCAAGAAATTGTACTTCACGATTCCAAAAATCACACTTCGAAAATTTGGCATACAACTTCTCATTCTTGAGTAGTCCTAAAATCGTTCTTAAATGCCCTTCGTGCTCTTCTTTGCTCTTTGAGTAAATCAATATGTCGTCGACGATTACTATAACAAACTTGTCCAAATACGGTTTTACACACCCATTCATTGAGACCAATGAATATGTAGGTGCATTAGTTAATCCGAACGGCATCACTTGAAACTCATAATGTCCATAATGTGTTTTAAACGCCGTTTTCGGGATATCCTCCTCCGCACCTAGTTGATGGTAACCGACCTTAGGTCAATCTTTGAGTAGATACTAGAGCCTTGCAACTGATCGAACAAGTCGTCGATTCTGTGGAGTGGGTAACGATTCTTCACCGTTAACTTGTTCAGCTCTCTATAATCTATACACATTCGGAAGGATCCATCTTTCTTCTCACAAACAAGACCAGTGCTCCCCAAGGCGAGGAACTTGGCCTAATGAATCCTTTGTCTAAAAGTTCTTGCAACTGATTAGACAACTCTTGCATTTAGATGGTGCTAAACGGTAAGGTGCGGCGCAATTGGTGCAGGCTTCGGGCACTAAGTCAATATGAAATTCTACTTGAAGTGCGGTGGGAGTCTGGTAAGTCTCGGGAAAGACTTGAGGAAATTCTCGAGCAATCGGTACATTCTCAAGTCGCTTCTCCTCCGACTTCTTCTCGGTTATATGTGCTAAGAAAGCATAACAACCTTTCTTTATGTACTTCTCGTGTTTGATGCATGATATAATACTGAGTCTAGTTCCACTTCGTTCCCCATGAATGATCAAAGTTTCGCCATTGTAAGGAAGATGAACAACTTTTTCATCACAAATGATTCTTGCACGATGTGTGTATAACCAATCCATACCGATGATGACGTCGAAAATACCAAGTTCTACGGGCATAAGGTCTATATTGAAGGGATGATTTAGAAAATTGAGTGTACAACCACGGACAATGGTGTCGGTGCTAATTAAGTTACCATTAGCTAATTCAATGTTGTATGATGTGTCTAATGTGGTTGGTTTGATATTGAGTAAAGGTGCAAATATAGTGGACAAAAAACTCTTATCGGCTCCCGAATCAAATAAAACTGATGCATAACGATTATTAATAAGGAACGTACCCGTGTGACACATCGGGTCCTCCTAGCTTCTCCACCTCCCATGACATAGGCTCTTCCTTGTGCCATTCCACCTTGATTCTTGTTTCCTTGATTCCTTCCCTTAGGACACTCACTCAAGTCTTGTAGTGTCCCCTTTCTCCGCAACAAAAATGTCCTGGTGGTTTCTGATTTTCCCCGTAGCTGGCATTTGCATTCCCTAGTTTGATGTCCCACTTTCTTACAATTCCCGCATGGACAGGACAAAGTCCGGCTTGTGATGACTCGAACACATCTCACACTTAGGCAAAATCCCGTGTACCCCTTTTCTCCTTTGGGCGCAACATAGGACTTTGCAACCTCTTGT
>OU343221.1:141067400-141138283 GCA_910596185.1 Chrysanthemum makinoi | reverse complement strand
TTCTTTAACCCTTTCATTCTCCTTTCCTCACTTTACTCCTTTTTTCAATCATACCTAAGGACTTTATAATACTAACTATTGGTGTTGTCCTTGGGTAGATCCCTCTAGCTCTCGCAGATCATAGGACATAAAACCTAAATTTAGTCACCTTACAACTTCTTGATATCCTATGTTGTCATAAAACCTTTTAGTGAAAATCTCTCAAAGTGCTTATGATTGTGAAAGATATTTTGTTGACACTTTGAGAGTTTTATATTTCAGAAATACTCTCCCTCCACATGTACACATACATTTTTAAGATAAATTTGCACATTGAGGGAAAAGATCGCACTTTTTGAATTGATTGATTTTCAGTAGACGAGACCTTTGCGAGATACGTTTACATCACTGGTTAGACCAGCTTGAAATTAGTATCGCCCGTGTGCTGGCTTTTTGGAGAAGGATGACGCGTGCAGGACTGGAAGGTCCTCTGATGCATGTGTCTTCTTCATAGGATTCTTTTTAAGTTTCCCTTTTGGATTTTTATTGGTCTTTCTTTATGCAAGAAAGGTTTTCCACTCGGATAGCTCCGAAGTAGTTTCGGGTTGTTTCTGAAATTTTAGGGTGTTGTCCATCAGCCATGTTTAACCAAGAAACTAGTGTCTTTGAGAAAAAAATTATTGTTTTTTTAGTGAGAAATGAGTGAAAATAGGTGAAAAGTTTTGTAAAATTTGCGGCTATTTTGTATCATGTCCCAATGGATGGCGCCATGTTTACGTAAGGTATGTAAATCGGTTTAGAGATGGGATGGGAATGGTTTTGTTGTTTGGTTTCCCGTGTTGAATGGTAAGGACCCGATGAGATTGATTTAGATCAAGAAGCTCGGGTAACACTTAAATAAGAACCATACTTCACTACTGTGAGGCAGTATTTGCCCGAATGTGTGAAAACTTATGTGATGTATTGTGTTGCTCTTCTTTTATAGAAAGGCTTTTAGGCTTTAGAGATAAACCCTTTGGGAGTGATCGACGACCGCCAGGGTGCCAAATGTCGATCATCCGAGAGTAGGCAAGGAGGACAGATGTTATTCATCCTTTAGCTCGTAGTGGTGTTTGTCTTGCGTCCCTACTGTGCAATGTCAGATGGCACATCTTAACCGCTAGTGACAGTTGAGGAGCAGATGCTTTGTCCTTACTTAGTGAGTCATGAGAGGTCCTTCCAGGGTCTACGTGGCCTGGGAATTCAGTCGAGACTTTTATCAAGTGTTGATTGGGCCTTGGTGATGGGCTTGATTCAAGCGTGATTTAATGGGCTTGGGCCATTAATATTGATACGCTATCAGCCGCAAAATCTCATTTTTCCTATTTGTATAGTATTATATATGTGAATAATAAAGATGTTTATTAAAAAGATGTGAGATTTTTCAAAACCATTAAAACTATTTTCCCTGTGGAAGATAAAGAAAGGCGGATAAAAACTATTTTCCGTGTATAAAATAAATAGGTACGAAAAAGAGAGGTGACCCAATATGTGAGAAAAGAATGGTACATAGAGAAGAGGTGGCCAGGACCGTGAGTGTTAACGGTTTTCGAGTTAAGGACTATATGTAAAAAAAGTCGAAGGACCAAACATGCAAGTCAATGCAAACACCGGACCTTCTGTGTAATTTACTCTTTAGAGCATGGAGTGTGGTAACGAGGAGGTCTCGCCACTCCATTTCGTCCCTCGCCACCACACCATGTGGCCTCGCCACTTTCATCCTCGCCGTTCCAATGACGAGCTAAAAGACAAAACGAAAAATTAAAAAGTATCCGTTTAAACACAACGGTTACTTTTTTTCTTTTTTTTTTTCAAATTCAAATATTACCCACTCTATAAATATTACCAACATTTACACAAAAAAATTCACACTTCTCTTTCAAACACAATTCAACTTCAAAATTCACACTTCTCTTTACGCAAGATTATTATGGCTTGCCGTCTCCAGCATTCCGCTAAAGATATGCAAACGTACATGGTAAATCAATGAAATAACGACGATGAGGCTCGAAAAAACGCTATTATACGCGTAATCGAATTGTTTGAGTAGGCGAGGACGGAGAAGCTATAGATGAGAGAAAACTACAAGAGTTGCAACGACATCAGCACTGAACGAAAAGGTGTGATCGAGACATTTCTGAAGGAGGAAGCCCACAAATACGACTAGATTATTGACAAGTTGTGGCGGTGTGTTCAAACGGCAACGAACAACATCAGCACCAAAATCAATTGGAGCTATCAGGTGAACAAAGATGATGGTGCAGGTGCATCAACCTCGACCGCCAACTTTGGTGAGGAATCTCCGGTAGACGAGGAAGCTTTGTCTCGCCTTGAGGAATTTTCCGGTTATATATCTCCCTCTTATGATTCTGCGAATGGGGAGTATTCAGACTAGGATTTAGGATTTATGTATTTTTCGTAAGATTTTTTTATTTATCGTATGTTTTTTTATTATTTTTTTTTTTCGTATTGTAGTTGTATTTTTATTTAAATGAATGAAATGAATTTTATTGTGTTTGAAAAATATGAAAAAGAAATCAATGAGGGTGGGTGGGGCCCAAATGAAGAGGTTTGAGTTAGTTGTGATTGAGGGGTATTTTTAAGTGAGTGTGTTGGAGTGATGTGGAAGTGATGTGGCACAAGTGAGGCCCAAATGAAGAGATTTCTTGAGGCATGACACTCCATGCTCTTAGTTTCCATTTAACAATGATCTTCTATGGCTTTTTCGTCTCCATTTTTCCCGGTGAGCAACAATAAAAAGACAACTCTTCTAGATAACCACCCCATCCCTTCCTCCCAACTCGTCACCTCCGATGAACACCTGCTGCCACTTTTCGTTTTAAAAAAAGCATTCCATCTCCATGACCAGTCAATCATTCAATTAACTATAGAGTTTTAAATCCTTTTGTTGACCCCACTTTTATGTACTAGTGACGAAAAAATTGCTATAACTCTAAAGGGATTTTTCTTTTGTTAGGTTCTTTCTTCTCCGGTCTATACCATCTTTTTCGACAAATTAGCAGACTTTCATGGTCTTCTTTGCCATCTATAGTTTATCTTAAAATACATTCCCATACAGCTTTATAGTCGTGGAAATTCTGACACTTTAAGTATGAATGAGTCAATGTGGGACATGTTTCATCTATGGTGGGTGAAACGAGTACAATAAAGAAAGTTATTGTACTTATTTTTCTGCCACATCAGCTTTTTCTCTCATGCGATCTATATATGATCTTTAAGACACACTAAGGTGACCAAAGTTTTTTTTTTTTTTTTGTTCTTTTACAACTTTTTTAACAACTAGATTAAAATTCATTAATAATAAAACACATTAAATAATAATTCAAGTATAATTAAAATATTACAATAATAATAAAAAACTTAAACTAATAATCTAAGTTATAGTACTTCTTGATTCCTTTCTTTATCTCCAGTATCTTCTCTTGTTGTTTTAGGGGTAATGTCTCGTCGATTCATGAATTAGAGAACAAGATGTCTTTGGCCTGTTTCTTTTTTTTCTTGCTAATGCAAGTGTTCGATGTTTTAGTGAAAGTTCCTCTCTTTTCTACTCCCCTGCTTCCCAACGTGCAGCTTCCTAGAGATCCAACTCCCGGTTCTTCAACTGTATATAAGAGTCTTGATGCTCTTTCTTCTTTGCCTAGCTTGCCAACTTCATGCTTTTCCATATATCAGTTACCAAATCAATAATACTTCCTCCTACAACAGATGTAGAACGAAAGGAGGACGATGCTTTCTTCTTAGCTCGATCACCAACAATTGGTCACTCTTCTCGATTCTCTTCCTCAAAACCAACAGCTTCATCGTTCAAATCTAAACAACCGTACCCTGACCCTGAAGTGGTTTCGGAAGTGTTGAATTTTTTGTTACCCTTTTTTTCTTGTAAAAAAAAAGGCATCTCAACATCTTTCCAAGTAGGATGATCCTTTGAAACTTGCCAACATGGCTCCAATGTAAAGGGATGGTCATACTACACTACGTATTCCACACACGCTTGTTGGTACACAAGGAGGTCACTCAACTAGTGGTTCCTCCGTTCCACATTATCGAGGATGGAACAAAATGCATCAATTCTAAGACGAACCATATTTTTCCGACACATCGCACCAAACTCTGCACAATGCGACCTTTTCATCCGTTGTCCATGGTTTTGGCGTATCATTGTTATCATTCTTCTTGTCCTTTGAAGCACGTTTTGAAACCTTCTTAGCTTTGACGGGTGACACCTCTTCAACAGGAGAGTTGTCTTCAACCGGAGCCGAATCGTGGGCCGAACTGTGACTCATAGAATAATCTTGACTCGGATAATAGTTTTGATTACCGTGACCACATATTACATAATAATCCAAATAAAATAAAAACATTACAACAATAATAATAAAAACATTACAATAATAATTTGTTGCCCAATATTAATGAAGGTTGATAAGAGAGGATCATGGAAAAAATAGATTAAAAAAATTGTGATATAGAATCGACCAATATGCGGATAAATGTAAAAAATCTTAAATACTCACAGGGTAAAGCTTTCCATGTGATATATATATATATATAAACGTGTTACCATTCTCTCTTCACACATAATCATGCAAGGATCAAAATTATCCATGCAACGTGCCTACTAAGTTGCTTGGAAAACAAATATTGTATTATAAATAGGATCAATTCATTTAGCATGCAATATTATTGTAGACCACTTACAAAAACATGCTACGCAAATTGCAACTCACTTCCAACTTGTCTTCCCAAACTTACAAGCCAAACCACAAGGTTTCTAACGCTATCCAGTACACCTTGTAATATTTTACCAGCCACCATGGCCACCTGCAAAAAAAAAATGTTTCCACAACTACTCATAAACAGAAGGAAAACAACAGAGAAAGAATATAATAGACCAAGAGGTTACAGCGCCTGAGGCTGGTGGAGTTTATTGCTTTCACTGGGCAAATGTTTGTTTAAAAGTTTTCCTTTTTGCTTTAATATGGCCAACGTTTAAAAGTTTTTTGTTTGTTTGTGGATTACGAAACGGTCGAGCAGCTGACCCTGTTCGTCCAAATACCCTTCACCGACCGACATCCCACAACAAGGACGACCGAGACCGACCGAAGTCAACTGACTGGTTGAACCCCTTATTGTGCCTAGCCTAAAGAAAGCAGATCAAAAGGAGTTGAAGGTTTCACATAGTGTACAATTTATTCAATTACATTGGTTGATAATAATATGTATTTGTTATCATACGTGTCACACTGATTATTTCTAATAAGATTTAATGAGATTTTGGACCAAAGGTGTTTCTGGCAAACCAGTTGGACCTGTACCAAGAAGTTAACCGTTTTGACCCGTTACTAAACCCAATCGACCTGCCCATGTTGCCACCTTTATCGTTTTCACTAAGCACAACAAGGAGAAATTAGATACCCTAAGAATAGTTAGAGACACCAAGACTCGTGCTTTTTTTGGAACGCGAACTTCATCTAAATCATACAATTGTTGGTCTCGAAGTGTGAAGTTATAGTCAGCATTCCAATTGTACAAGCCTTATTGCTACCTTATTCACCTTTTTCCCTATCTGAAAACCACAGCACATAAGTAACTCTGTACCTTAGGCCATCTTTTTTGACAAATTAACAGACTTCCATCGTTGGGTGATTTGACATCTTTGAATATCTTTTGTGTGCACTCACTGTTTACTATATTTCTTGATGAGTAAAAATAAACTCTAACTGATATACAAATTTTCCATTAACTGTTAATTTTTTAACTGATATACATGTAACTATATTACTAGTATTGGAAGGTAGCAATCTTCATTGATATAAAATATTTTCTTATTTAATAACTATCTACATGATAATTCAGGAGAAGAAAAAAAACATAAAAAGTTTCTTAAACTTTATGACTTATGACTAGACTTCATACAAACTCGATCATCAACTGACAATAAATCTGTGACTTGGCGCATTGTTGGCCTTTCCTGTGGGTTGTAGTTCAAACATGCCCGTGAGACATTCAAAATTGAATGAGCTAGTTTCTCAACTAGAGATGATGGTGGCGGAATCCGACTATCTCCTACATTGGCTAGCAATAGATCATCAGTAGACAATGTTGGTAGAGATGATATAAGTTCTCCAGGATGCTTTCCCATAATCACTTCTAGTGCAACAACTCCAAAACTATACACATCGCATTTCTCTGTTGCCACCATCGTATAAGCAAGCTCTACATGGAAGAAAACATCAGAATAAAAAAAATGTTATATCAGATCATGATTAAAATATATGGTAGTTACCTGGTGCAATATAGCCATAGGTGCCTACAACCGCAGTCCAATTGGATGAATCCAGCTTTAGAAGCTTCGCTGTTCCGAAATCCGAGATATGCGCCTCATAATCAGAATCGAGAAGGATATTAGCTCCAGAAATGTCTCTATGAATTATAGGTGGTGTGCAATCATGGTGCATATAAGCCAAACCATTCGCTACAGCCCTAACAATTCTTACCCTTTTCAGCCAATCCATTTCCTTTGCTGTGATATCGCTACTTAAAAGCGATTTTAGACTTCCCTTTTCAAGATATTCGTAAATAAAAAATGAGTGACGAGCATGCGAGCAGTATCCAAAGAGTTTAACTATGTTTCTGTGCCGTATGTTTGTTAATGCTCGTACCTCATTTAGGAAGCCTATATGATCGTCACTCTCAGATGATGAATGAAGTTTCTTTACAGCTACTAGATTGTTGGGTTGTAACACAGCTTTATACACAGTACCGTATCCTCCCATCCCAATACAATATGCATCATCAAAATCATTTGTTGCCTTGATGATTTCATCATACATCGCCTGTCCATCAAAACTTGTTATTGAGAAAAAATTGCCACCTTCTTCGCCTGATGGTTTCTGTGGAGAAGTTCTCTTTCTATGGCCATAAGCAATGAGACCACACATGAGTAAACAAAGTAAAAGAGCCGCAAAAAGTGGGACCACAGTTACAAGGATGAGCTTATGATGAAAATGATTATTTTTCTTCATTATTAGACTTTCACAAAGTTTCAAACCTGTAACATTTCCGCACAGACCATCATTTCCCTTAAATGCTTCTCCAGACACATTTAGAAATACAGCACAAGGGGGAACGGGACCAGTGAGCTCATTGTAAGACAGGTCTATATCGATCCTTCCTGGCAAGTTACTGAAACCATTAGGAATTGAACCAGATAGCTTATTGTGAGAAAGATTCATCATGACCAGACTTTCCAAACTTCCAATTTCCGATGGTATCTCTTTTGTGAGTGAATTCCAAGATAAATCAAGAACATTGAGTTGACTTAATTTACTGATCTCCGATGGAATCTTTCCTCTGAGCTTGTTATTACTAAGATATATGTGAGTGATGTGTACCCAATCACCAATATATCTTTGTAATGACCCGTTTAACCTATTTTTGGATAGGTCAAGAGTAAGGAGGCCATGCAGTGATCCAAGCTCTTGAGGTATAACACCTGAAAGGTTGTTATTGCTCAAGTTTAAATTTAACAAACTTTTCATCTCCCCAAACTCCTTTGGAATTTGACCAACCAAATGATTAGAAGAAAGATCAAGCACTTGAATTGAGTTCCCGAACTCCAGTGGTATGCTACCGCTGATGTTGTTATATCCCATCTTTAATGTAGTTAAATTTTTGCATTTACCCCAGTTATGAGATAGTTGCCCATGAAATTTATTATGACTGACATCAAAGAAATTTAAGCTTGGGTAGACACCAAAACTATTCGATATATCTCCACGAAATTGATTAAATTGAAACTTTGCTCTAATTAAGTTGGGGCAATTCCATAGCCCTCTTGGTATAGGACCAGAGAGTTGATTATCACTTACAGATAAATTTTGAAGCTTTCCTCCTTGGCAGAGATCATGAGGCAATTGGCCAGACAACTGATTTGTGTCCAGCAGTAGCATGAGCAATTTTATACTTCCTATTCCTTGTGGTATAGGACCAGATAACTTGTTGTCACTGATAGCAAGAATCTGAAGGCTTCTCAAGTTTTTTAAAGATGATGGAATTGAACCATTGAGGTGATTATTGCTCAATTCTAAATCAGTTAGAGACTTCATATTCCCTAATAATTCGATTGGAATGGGTCCAGTGAGTTGATTTTCGAACAAATAAAGGATATTCAAAGACTTTAAATCACCCAACGATGAAGGAATTGAACCATTGAGGTTATTTTCGTTCAAAAATAATGCAATGAGAGACTTCAAATTCCCTAATTCATTTGGAATGGGTCCAGAGAGTTGATTTCCCCACAAAGAAAGGAATTTCAAAGACGTCAAATCACCCAACAATGAAGGAATTGAACCATTGAGTTGATTTTTGCTCAAAGATAAATTAGTTAGAGACTTCAAATTCCCTAATTCAATTGGAATGGGTCCAGAGAGATGATTTTGCCACAAAGAAAGGAGTTTCAAAGACGTCAAATCACCCAACAATGAAGGAATTGAACCATTGAGTTGATTTTTGCACAAAGATAATTCAGTTAGAGACTTCATAGTCCCTAATTCAATTGGAATGGGTCCAGAGAGTTGATTTTGCCACAAAGAAAGGAATTTCAAAGACGTCAAATTACCCAACAATGAAGGGATTGAACCATTGAGGTTATTTTCGCTCAAAGATAATTCAGTGACAGTGTTCAAATTCCGTAATTCTTGGGGGATTGAACCAGTTAAATGGTTTTTGAAAAGATGCAAAACGGTTAACTGGCTTAGTTTACCAATGGTATGTGGAATTACACCTGAAAACTGATTGGTTGAAAAATCAAGATAGACAAGTTTGGACAGGAGTCCGATTTCTGGTGGGATGGGACCAAAGAAGCTGTTTAAACTAAGCTCAAAATGGGTGAGATTGCCTAGAATAGAGAACGGGAACTGGTGAAGCGTACCTTTTAACTCCGACATCGAAAGGTTCAACCTGTTAATGTTCCCATTAGCATTGCAAGCAATTCCAAACCAAGAAGGGCATGAGGCGGGTCCACTAGTATTTGTTGGAAGGGGTGTCCAAGATGATACAATTTGGGAGTTGTTTGGGATTCTAAGGCTTGCTTTCCATTTTAGAAGTGCATTTGCTTCCTCCAAAGAAGCAGAAGTAAAGTTTGGTACAAATGAGAGCGCAACGATTAGTAGAGCTAGAGATGAAAGTAAGAACTTTGAAGAAGCCATAACTTGCTTTTGCATGTTTTATTCTATTAACTGAAGGTTGTATGTCTTTATTTATACTTGAGCAACACTTTTCTCATAAATTAATTTCAATAAATTAATACAAGCCTCGTTATGCATGCATGAGAAAAGAATAATTTGAAGATTTTTTAGACATGTTTTTTTGTGGTGAAAGAAAGTGAAGATTTACTTCTAGAAAAGTCAAGTAACACGTGAATCTTTTCAACCATTTTATATTCTTTTCAAAATAACATAAACAAATCCTCTGTTTCTTTCTCTGGTGAACCTTTGCTAATCAAGTTTCAAAGTGAATAATGAGAGAGCATAAACAAATGGTCAAAGGTCAATCTTTCTTTAAAGAACAAAGTTTACACCGACATTTTTACCTTTTTTGTTCATCTTTTATCAACGACGACCTTACCAAACTTACCTGTGAATAACATGGGCATGTTCTTTTCTTTTTTTTATTGCTAGTCAACGAAGACCTCCCCATAACTTTATATGAGTTCTTTCTTCTGATTGGAGCATAAAATATTAAATGTTTTCTAAAATAAATATTAAAAACCACTAATGATACGTTGTGCCAAAAAAATCTAAAAGAAGTGCAGAAATATGGAGCATGCCAACCCTTTGAAATCCATGCGGTAATCAAATGTACACTATTTGACACAAAATACAACCAACTTACAATAGGATCTTTATATGTATCCTCAATCTACATAGGAAATTCCAGTAGCTTGATACCCTGTTTCATGATCGAAAAGAAAAGAAGCAAATATACACAACTGTAAATGTAACACAATACAAAAGACCAGATATGTAAGTATACAACTGTGTTCTTTAAACCAGTATAAGAAGGGGAAAAAAAAAAAAAAAAAAAAAAAAAGGACATACAAGTTGCAAGTTCGATTGAACATTTCAGTAAAAGAAAGAATGGTTTGTTACCTTTGGTAGATAAGTCATGATGACAAAATCGAAATCTCATATTACCATCTCAAAGGCCAGGTATTAAGTTTGATAAAATGAGAGATTGTGAATAAGAAATAAAAAAGCATAAGGACAGGAGAGAATATTCAAAACTGTTAATATAAAAAAGTTAGCTTAAAAAACAGGCCAAAAGGGGTTGAATGTTTCACATAGTGTACAATTTATTCAATAACATTGGTTGATAACATATGTATTTTGTTATCATACGTGTCACACTGATTATTTCTAATAAGATTTAATGAAATTTTTTACCATAGGTGTTTCTTGCAAGCCAATTGGACCCATGCAAATAAGTTAACTGTTTTGACCCGTTACTAAACCCAATCGACCTGTATCGTTCTCACTAAGCACAACAAGGAGAAATTAGATATTCGAGCACTTTTTTGGATCTCCAACTTTTAGCAAATCCATACAATTTGACTTTTACAAAATTTGTAGATTGTACAATAATGTGTGTGGAGCCGTTAACAAACACCGCACCTGGTACACCGTGCAAGTGTGTTTTGCCAATGCAAGTTGAGCTCAGTCTTGGTGTTTCACTTTACACCTTCTTTCCATTAGTATCTGAGCTTGCTTTTAAAATGGCCGCCGGACTTTTAATGTAATCATGACAGCAAATGAAGAAAACGAAGATTCAGAAAATACGGTTGTTATGATCAACTTGGTACCCCTGGTGAAAAATTTGAAAACTTCACCGCGCCTGTAACTGCTCAAAGATTATGGCTGAAACAAATGTCTATTAAGTCCTCTCTTTTCGGCTATTATGAAGTTTTGTTCGTGAAGTATCCAGGTACCTCTATAATAAGAGATCGAGATATGGACGGGTCGGGAGGGTTTGGGCAACAGTTCAAAACGGGTCTTTTTTCAGTATTGGTAGAAACGACCCGGGTTGAAAAAATAACACACTTCATTATCCATTTACCCCATTTCTGTAATTAGAGAAAAATATATTTCATCTGTTTGACAAAATTTTTGCTTGCTTATAATCATAATCATTTGGTTGTTAATAGGTCTTCCGCCATCGCCACCTATGCCATCATCACGCAACGGTAATGGTGGACCGTATGGTCACGGAAACAATGGGAGGGACATAAAGCCCCTCGGTGTCGATATCAGTAATCAAAGGTCTAGCAATAGGCTAAGTGGTGGCATAATTTCCATAACATCAACAGTGGTAGCCGTGGTTCTAGTCTCCGTTGTTGCTTGGTTCTATTGGTTAAACATAGGAAGGGCCCAATCAGGACACACCCCACCGCTACTTTACTATCCGTCACAAAATCATCAGGGTTGGTGGATCAACGATAGGAAGTGGGCCAGTCGCTTCATTATCATTCCGGTCTAATATAGCTTATAAAGGATCTGCAAAGACGTTTAGTTCAAATGATATGGAAAAAGTAACTGATAACTTTAATGAGTTGGGTGTTTTAGGTGAGGGTGGCTTTTGGGGTTTATAGCGGACCTTGAAGATGGGACTAAAGTTGCTGTCAAGGTACTTAAACGCGGATGATCAACAAGGGGTCGGGAATCTTTTGGCAGAAGTTGAAATGCTTAGCCGCTTGAACCATCAATTTGGTTCGGTTACTTGCCATTTGTACAGAAGAAAGAAACCGGTGTTTGGTTTATGAGCTAATCCCAAATGGAAGCGTTGAATCCCACCTTCATGGTATGAAATGTTTGACTTTGCAAAGTCAATTGCTTGACTTTCAAAAGTCAAATATTTGGTTTTTTGTGCTTATTTTTTTGTTTATGAAGATGGTTTTATTTCATGTGACAATTCGGATGTTTAGGGATTGAAAATTTTGACTTTCAAAAGTCAAGTATTTGACTTTATTTTTTTATTTTTTTTTACTGAAGATGGTTTATAATTGGATTGAAATTTTGGTTGATTAGGGATTGATAAGGAAGTCGCACCACTGGATTGGGGGGCCCGCTTGAAGATAGCTTTGTGCGGCTCGGGGTTAGCTTACTTGCATGAAGATTCAAGCCCAAGAGTCATACATAGAGACTTCAAGTGTAGTACCATTCTGCTGGAACATGACTTTACTCCTAAAGTTTCTGATTTTGGTCTGGCTCGTTCCGCTTTAGATGAAGAAAACCAACATATTTTGACACGTGTCATGGGCACTTTCGGGTACGCTTTTTCTTTTCTGTAAATGAGTCAGAGATTATATGTCTTGGCCCGTTAGGGAACCCGCCGCGTCCAAATTTTCTTAAACTTCTTTTCATTTGAATTCAGGTATGTGGCTCCCGAGTATGCAATGACAGGCCATCTTCTTGTAAAGAGTGACGTTTATAGCAACGGAGTGGTACTCCTTGAGCTCCTAACAGGAAGAAAACCCGTTGACATGTCAATGCCATCGGGCCAAGAAAACCTGTGCATGGGCCCGCCCCTCCTCCCAACACCAGAAGGTCTAAACTTGCATATCAATCGATCCATCACTATCCCCTGAAGTTCCATTAGACAGTATTGCTAAAGTAGCAGCAATAGCATCAATGTGTGTGCAGCCCGAAGTGTCACACCGACCCTTCATGGGTGAAGTGGTTCAGACCTTGAAATTGGTATGCAAGGAGTGCGAAGAAACACGAGACTTGGCCTCGAGGACATGTAGCCAAGAGGATGTAATTTCCATGGACTTTGATCCACGAGCCAGTACAAACTCAGGCCTCGGCCCTGGCCAGACCCAGCTCCATCGCATTCCACCTATCCAAACTATGAATCTCCACTTGATGTGGAGAGCGGGTTTCGGGTCTGGGCTAGATGTACATTCGTATAGGATAACCTCAAGTTCAGGCCCGTTGAGGCCTAGGAGACGTTTGCTGATTTGGGAAAAGATGAAGAGATTTTCAAGTGGTAGTATGAGCGATTATGGAGACTTTTTGAAGTTATTGTCACGATCATGTTGACTTTTTTGAGTTATTTTTTTCTTTACTTTGACCATGGTCATCCCAACCGTCGGGTTTGCGGGATAACTGCTGAATGAGATGTACAGAAAAAGTGTTGCATTGTATTAGAATGTATTTCCTTTGTATAGTTGTAAATACAAACTGCAACAGCAAATACAAGAGGTTCGGGTTGTCTATAAAAGTATCAATCTTTTTGTAAATTTTCTTGAATTTCCGTGCACCGGTTTTTTATCGACCCAGCCGAGTCGCCGGTTGAACCGTCGTGTGGAACCGCTTTAAGCAAAAAAATGACAGCTTCTAAACATGGAAATTCAATTCCTACAGCTACAAAAAAA
This sequence comes from Chrysanthemum makinoi, assembly GCA_910596185.1. Classification (NCBI taxonomy): domain Eukaryota; kingdom Viridiplantae; phylum Streptophyta; class Magnoliopsida; order Asterales; family Asteraceae; genus Chrysanthemum; species Chrysanthemum makinoi. The sequence goes on along the minus strand of OU343221.1, from coordinate 141,124,812 downwards.
AAATTTAATCTAACCAAACAATCCTTAATCTGCTCCAAAAACACCCTAAACATACCCAAACGCCCCTAAAAAAAGCTCCAAACACCTCTAAAACATTAGAAATTCAATACCAAACCCATGCTTTCCAACAGAAATACAGGTCCCAAACATTAAAAAAATGAAAGGTATGACGCAGCTGGATTTAGCAAAATGGGTCGACCCGGTCAACAAAAGAACTGCCGGTTCATAAACAAGCAAACAACAGCCATGTTCCCGGTTCAACCTGGGTTATAAAACATTGTCCTCTTAAACAAAGACAAAATCAAGTCAACGGTTTAGATAGTGTTTGTTTAAGCACAATCATGTGCCCCTGTGATTTAGTATATGTATCAGATCAATCTTCTTCTATGTTTGTTTGAAAAGTAGTCAGATATTTATTTGTTTGTGTGTGCGTTTGAATGCTCGATCATGGTGAATGTGTAACAAGCTTTTCTAGATCAATTGTAGGTTGATTTTTATTTTTCAGTTTTGTATTAGTGTGTGATTATTTTTATTCTTGAAGAAGTGGTCATATGATCATTACTAGTAGTGGAGAAAATAATCAGCAAGTTTATACCATGTTTTTAGTTTAGTATTGTCCCATGCATGCATGATTTCATTTCCTAGAGTAGAAAAGTAGTGGGTCACGTAAGGTAGTTATGCTTATTTTTATCCTATTTATATGTAATCTTTGTGGAAATTCTGACCCATTTAAGTATGAACGAGTCAATGGGGATATGTTTCATCTCTGACTGGTCAAACGAGTAAAATAAAAAAAGTTAGCTAAAGGAAACGGGTCAAAAGGGGTTGAAGGTTTCACATAATGTACAATTTATTCAATAACATTGGTTGATAAGAATACCTAATTTGTTATCACACTGATTATTTCTAATAAGATTTAATGAAATTTTGGACCAAAGGTGTTTCTGGCAAACCAATTGGACCTGTACCAAGAAGTTTAACGTTTTGACCCGTTACTAAACCCAATTGTCCTGCCCATGTTCCCACCTCTATCGTTTTCACTAATTAAGCACAAGGAGAAATTACATACCCTATGAATAGTTAGAGACACCCCTTATTCACCTTTTTCCCTATCTGAAAACCACAGCACATTAGTTAACTAACTTTCTTCTCTGGTTTATGCCATCTTTTTTGACAAATTAACAGACTTCCATCGTTGAGTCATTTGACGTCTTTGAATACCTTTTGTGTGCACTCACTGTTTACTATATTTCTTGATATGAGTAAGAATTAACTCTAACTGATATACAAAATTACAAATTTCCCATTAATTGTAATTTTTAACTGATATACACGTAACTATATTACTAGTATAGGAAGATAGCAATCTTCATTGATATAAAATATTTTCTTATTTAATAACGATCTACATGATAATTCAGGAGAAGAAAAAAACATAAAAAGTTTCTTAAACTTTATGACTTATGACTAGACATCATACAAACTCGATCATCAACTGACAATAAATCTGTGACTTGGCGCATTGTTGGCCTTTCCTGCGGGTTGTAGTTCAAACATGCCCGTGAGACATTCAAAATTGAATGAGCTACTTTCTCAACTAGAGATGACGGTGGCGGAATCCGACTATCTCCTACATTGGCTAGCAATAGATCATCAGTAGACAATGTTGGTAGACATGATATAAGTTCTCCAGGATGCTTTCCCATAATCACTTCTAGTGCAACAACTCCAAAACTATACACATCATTGTCGCCACCATCGTATAAGCAAGCTCTACATGGAAGGAAATATGAGAATCAAAAAATGTTATATCAGATCATGATTAAGAGAAATCTGAACTTCAGAATTAGTACATATAGTATATATAACTTTTAAAATATATGGTAGTTACCTGGTGCAATATAGCCATAGGTTCCTACAACCGCAGTCCAATTCGATGAATCTAGCTTTAGAAGCTTCGCTGTTCCGAAATCCGAGATATGCGCCTCATAATGAGAATCGAGAAGGATATTAGCTCCAGAAATGTCTCTATGAATTATAGGTGGTGTGCAATCATGGTGCATATAAGCCAAACCATTCGCTACAGCCCTAACAATTCTCACCCTTTTCAGCCAATCAATTTCCTTTGCTGTGATATCTCTACTTAAGAGTGATTTTTGACTTCCCTTCTCAAGATATTCGTAAATCAAAAATGAGTGACGAGCATAGAAGCAGTATCCAAAGAGTTTAACTATGTTTCTGTGCCTTATGTTTGTCAATGCTCGTACCTCATTTAGGAAGCCTTGATCGTCATTCTCAGATGATGAATGAAGTTTCTTGACAGCTACTAAATTGTTGGGTGGTAACACAGCTTTATACACAGTACCATATCCTCCCATCCCAATACAAAATGCATCATCAAAATCATTTGTTGCCTTGATGATTTCATCATACATCGCCTATCCATCAAAACTTGTTATTCCGAAAAATTTACCACCTTCTTTGCGTGATGGTATCTGTGGAGAAGTTCTCTTTCTACGTCGATAAGCAATGAGGCCACACATGAATAAACCAAGTGAAAGGGCCGCAAAAATTGGGATCACAGTTACAAGGATGAGCTTATGATGAAAATGATTATTTTTTTTCATTACTATTTGACTTTCACAAACTTTCAAACTTGTAACATTTCCACACAGACCATCATTTCCTTGTAATGCTTCTCCAGACACATTTAGAAAGACATCATAAGGGGGAACATGACCTGTGAGCTCATTGTAAGACAGGTCTATTTCAATCCCTCTTGGCAAGTTAATGAAACCATTAGGAATAGGACCAGATAGCTTATTGTGAGAAAGATTCATCATTAGCAGACTGATTGGTTGAAAGATTAAGATAGACAAGTTTTAACAGGAGTCCGATTTCTGGTGGGATGGGACCAAAGAAGCTGTTTACACTAAGCTCAAAATGTGTAAGATTGCCTAGAATAATGAACGGGAACTGGTGAAGCGTACCTTTTAACTCAGACTTCGAGAGGTTCAACATATTAATGTTCCCATCAGCGTTGCAAGCAATTCCAAACCAAGAAGGGCACGAACTGGGTGCACTAGTATTCGCTGGAAGGGGTGTCCAAGAAGATAAAACTTGGGAGTTGTTTGTGATTTTAAGGCTTGCTTTCCATTTTAGAAGAGCATTTGCTTCCTTCAAAGAAGCAGAAGTAAAGTTTGCTACAAGTGAGAGAGCAACGAGTAGTAGAGCTAGAAATAATTGTAAGAACTTTGAAAAGTGATTGCTTGCTTTTGCATGTTTTTTTCTATGAAGTGAAGGTTTCCGTGCCTTTATTTATACTTGGGCTCTCATAAATTAAATTTTTGGTGGTGTCATATTATTCCAGATAAAAAATACGCCAATAAAAAAATATATAAGAAAGCATGCACAAGCAACTCCAAAAGACAATGATCAGCCAAAAGAAGAAAAAATATACAAAATTAACATAAGATCAACCATTTTGTAATCTTTTCAAAAAATACACTTACGTGATTTTACCTTTTTTGTACTCTTTTATCGACGACCACCTCACCAACCTTACCTGTAAAGGATACGGGCATGTTCTTTTTTTATTGCTAATCAAAATTGTATTGGCAATATGATATATGAGTACTTTTTCTAATTGGAGCATAACAGTTTAAATCGTCAATAATACGGGCATTTTTTTCTATTTTTTTAATTGCTAATCAGCGATGACCTCCCCATACCTACCCACATAATCCAAACTGTATTGACAATATGGTTTATGAGTACTTTCTTCTAATTGGAGCATAAAATTTTAAATGTTGCCAAAATTAAATTTCAAAAACTATGAATGATACCTTGTTCCAAAAAAACTCTAAAAGAACTGAAAAATATAGAACATGCCAACCCTTTATATGTATGCTCAATCTACATAGGAAATTCAAGTAGCAAAGAAAAGAAGCAAATATACTACAAAAGCCCATGCATGTAAGTGTCTTCTTTAAACAATTTGTGTCAACAACCTACAAGTACCTTATAGATTAAAAACGCAACATGCATGGAGAACAAATAAACTTCATATATGATATCTCGATTTCATGGGTTGGTACTCGACAACCAAATATCATTATCTGCAAAAGGAATAAACCAAAAAAAAAAAAAATAAATAAAAATAAAAAAAAGACAAACAAATTTCAAGTTTGATTGAATATATTCAGTAAAAGAAAAAATGGTTTCTAACCTTTGGTAGATAAGTTATGATGGCAAAATCGAAATCGCATATTACCATCTCAAGGCCAGGTATTAAGTTTGATAAAATGAGAGATTGTGAATAAGAAATTGAAAAGCATAGGGACAGGAGAGAATATTCAATTTATTCAATGATAAGAACTTTTCATGTTTCCAATAAAGATGCATCGGCAAAAGCATGATTTGGAATTTATAATATGGCTGGAAAAAAAGCATGATATATATATATATATATATAAATATATATATTCATATATATATATATATATATATAGTAGGGATCCGGTAAGAAGTAAATTAAAATAAGAAGTGGTGAGAAGTGACCAAAACCATTCATTTAAGATGCAACGACTTGCATTAGATGCATTTCTATTGATATAGATGCAACATCTTGAGTTTTGAAAGTTAATTTGATGTATAGATGGTGCAAATTGATTTTCGTGATTTAAGCACGTGCAGAGGAACAAAAAACAAGAGAAATCATGAAATGCATCTAATATACGTATATGCATCTGATTAAAAGCTAGAAAACACACTAAGGTGCGTTATAATGTATCTAAGATTATAGGGATGCATCTAATTTAGGTCGGTGCATCTCGGATTTGCGGTTATAGTTCTTCTTATTCCTTCTTATTTTAAGTAATCTTCTTATTTGATCCTAACTCTATATATATATATATATATATATATATATATATATATATATATATATATATATATATATATACTAGTGTCAAAACCCGTCCGATGGACGGGTATGACTTATAATTATCGTTGGCATATTTTACTATAGCGAAAGAAGACGGGTAAAAAATGGATGAAAAATTGTCTAATGAATAAATTAAGTAACGGTTAATATATTACAAACATTGTAAAATATTGGCCCACCTCAAATAAAACATGTATACTCACTGACTTCACGTTATTTCGAGATAAACTCATTCCCAATCGAGTGCCAAATGCAATTTCACATAAGTTTACATCGACATGCAACACAAGCAACCTTAAAAACGCGGTCATCATATTGCTTTTCGCGCCCAATTTGCGATTAAAACTACACATTAATTTGTGCTTATAGTTGATATATATATATATATATATATATATAGAGTAAGGATCCAGTGAGAAGTAAATTAAAATAAGAAGTGGTGAGAAGTGACCAAAACCACTCATTTGAGATGCAACGACTTGCATTAGATGCATTTCTATTCATATAGATGCAACATCTTGAGTTTTGAAAGTTAATTTGGTGTATAGATGGTGCAAATTGATTTTCATGATTTCGGCAAGTGCAGAGGAACAAAAAAACAAGAGAAATCATGAAATGCATCTAATATACGTATATGCATTAAAAGCTAAAAAACACATTATTGTGCGTTATAATGCATCTAAGATTATAGGGATGCATCTAATTTAGCTTGGTGCATCTTGGATTTGCGGTTATAGTTCTTCTTATTACTTCTTATTTTAAGTAATCTTCTTATTTGATCATAACTCTATATATATATATATATATATATATATATATATATATATATATATTTTAGGAGGTGCAACCTTGAAGTGGAAATCAAAAAATAATAATAATGATCAACAACAACAATACCCAATCCTTTCGAAAAGTGTGAGTGCAACAAAATAGTAAGCAAAAATACTAAAGCCTGTGACCCAGTATGCAAGTAAAAGTGAGAAAGTAGTAGTTACCTTGCATATGAACAAAGACTTTTAAACTTAAACCACCACCCTTTTCTATTGCCCTCCCTCGTGCACCAAATATTTCCTTGATGAAAATGGATTTATACTTATAAAATAGTATATACACCCTCACTTAACTAATCCGGATATCCCATTATGTAAGGCCTCATCCAATCACGTAATGACACGATTTCAGCAACATACACGATTTCAAATGTAGGTGCCACATATTTTCCTTCAATCGACTCTATGATAAAATAGATGTGATAAGGATGATTTACTTTTAAGAATTCACACTCCATAAATTCCGAACCATGGAGGTTGTAGGGTTCAACCGCTTAACATGTTAAAAACATAAAATTTGTTTATATTTCAGCACAGATAAACACTAAAACTAAAGGCATGTATTTACATACCTTGACTTTCTGCATTTCGTTTGTGGCTTCAGGTGGTGGTGTTCTTGAATGATGTGGTCCCTTAGTGGGGGTTGCCCACTATATTTTGACATGCTTTAAAAATTTACCAATCTTGACCCAAGACCCAACACATTCGTCATGCCTGTAATTACACGATAAACTTGGCGACAACTAATCAATCTAAGATCTTGGTCGTATATTCAAGGACTTCTGTCCGGAAACGGTCTAATAACTTAGAAAAAAAAGGAGCTAAACTTGTTATTTCAGTTTACTTTTAAAACGGGATGAAAATGTACCCATTTCTCAAAAACCATGCCATGTTTGTTTTAAGTCACTGCAAGCTACAACAACAGTGGAAATCGAAGCAAAACATATATCATAAGGAGTGTAAAATACATGAAGAATTAGAAAACGTAGAACGTAAACACGCAAGTATGAGCTAGTATGAGCCTTTACTTTATGAATCTGAGATCTTTACGGGTCTTCATTCTCAACTGTCATTTACGATAAGCTTAAAAAGAAACAAAGTTTTATAATTGTTAAAAATGAACAGTCATTAATCCACATCTTGTAAACATACACGGTTTCTCTATTATGAAACGCAAGCAAAAGTAGTGATGTAAAATACTTAATTAAATTATAATACCAACTTTGTATGCAGCATTAACATATAAATGTAAAAAATCAATACGTACCTTTTGCCACTTGCAAACGCAAGAATATTAGAGTAATTCCTTGTAAAGAAATACTTCTTTCCAACTTGTAAAACACTTTAATGATTTTTCTTTTTCTTTATTTTTTTTCCATTCCATTTTTTCCTTTTGCTATTCTTGTTCTAATTTAACCATCACAGTTAAGTGAGATCAAATACACTCTCACCAGTTCAAAAGAAAAAAACGCAGTTAAAAGTAGGGAACCCGATATATATCTAATTTAACCATTACTCTAACAAAAGTTTTATATATCTTTAATGCTGTACAGGTGTGTTAGGTTTGTGATCATTTGGCTATTATGTATCATTAAACAAATTAACCTTTTGTTATTTAGAAATTAGGTATAAAAAAGATACCTCAGATGGATGATACTTCAAAGAAAGAGTGTACAGGTGTTCATTCCCAAAGTCATTAAACTTAAAACCATCTGGGCGTATTGTACCTAAAAACAAACCACAACTAAACATGCATGTTAAAAGAAGCATTTATTCAGCCACACTTCTAAAATACCCATAATAATTACAGAAGTTGCGAGGCTTCTATAGACTTAAAAATCAATCAAACTCTTATGGATCACAAACCTCCTGCTTCATCCTTATTAGTGCCTTCGGAGTTCCCCAAAAGGCTCTTCTTTTTGTTTGCTTTTGACTTAGGCAAGTATGTCACCACATTTGTAGATGGAAATAAATTTCTTTAGTTATATAATATAGAATATGACTTGTAGTGATGATAATGTAGCTTTAAGTTTAAAAAGGAAATTTGAATTTGAGTTGATGAGGCACAAAGTATTACGATGTTTCAGGTAAAGGTGGATACTCACCCTAACGTGCAAAAACACATGCGCAAATAGATTGCCATTATGCTTCAAACCCAAATTTACGTAACAAAAGAAAGATGGCAGCTCAGAAAATAAAAAACATGGATATCGAACACACTAATTCAAATGAAGGGGAAGCATCGAACACTTTATGAAACATACCTCAGACTGATACTTCAAACATTAACATTGATTCTTTAGCAAAGAAGAATGCCTTTGATGACGATGTGTGTATATGGTTCATGATACGTAGCCTCTTCTAGGCATTTACGTATCCAAAATATCTGCACTCTACTTGGAAACTACAAAGAGCATTATCATCACACACTTGCTCACTACCTGCCACCAACAACATCATGACACAAGTGAAGCCAACTGCCGAAGATAACCTGAAAGTAAGCCTTAAATTATGTATGGATGCAGGACCCAATAGGTGCAAAGGAGGATGAGGCATCCATGGTTTCCACCTAACATCCAACATGTAATAAAATTGTACAATGGTTTCAATCCCTATCATATAAATTATTTTTAATATTTTCTTAGCTAATTCCTTTATAAAGTTGAAGATCTAAACTTTCGATTGGTATGTTGTCTCGATGATACCTTTGCAGAGTATTGTCAATCGCCTTCTTATATTTTCTTTCTTGTTCCTTTGTTTCAAAGGTCTCCTTGAGGAGGGAATCTGAGGGTAGGATGGTAGACCAAGCGTGAAGCCATAAGTGGACAAGATACACGTGGTGTCGCTTCTTCTACCGCCACAATGATTGTATACGATGGATCAACTTCGAACATCTTCTGATTTGGTGTGCGGATCTGCTTCTAGTCCTTTTCTCCAGATATGTGGACCAGCTTTTGGTAAAATGTTGGGCCCATGAACACAAGTGACTCGACCTTTTCACCTGTTCGCCCATCATAAACTCTCTCATTTCCCCATCTAGAAAATCTACACCTGCAAATGCAAACTGATAGGGGTAAAAAAATTCTCTCGAGAAATACGAAAACATCCAAATGAGGTAGGCTAGTCTTTTATATACTTGTGAAGTTGGTCGGTTATGGTCTCAACGTGGGAGTAAAAGGGGTGGCATATTTCAGGAGCCACCTAAGGCAACCCCTTACCCGCAGTCCAGAGCACTAGGGGTTTTGTGGAGAAGGAAACGCATGTGGGTTTATTACAATATTCACAACCTGCTCTAGGTCATATGCGTCAAATAGCGGAGAGACTCTTTTCAATATCATCATCATTTGAGAGAGAACTGCACAAATGCATAATAATAAGGTTTAGTAGATGTCAAATGTGTCCTTTTCCGCAAATTAGTTGTACAAAAACCGAAAATTACTTCATTAAAAAAGAGAGACTCAAACGCAATTATTTTACAAACATGATTCAAGCCAACCGCTAAAAAAATGGATACAAAAATCGTAGAGACAAAAATGAAAGTATCAAAAACCAATAATGAATTATTTTTTACTAAGGATCATTATATTTCTCTCAACTTCTTTCCTTCATGCAAGTAGATTTCACTTCTCTTTTTCTCAGCGCTTTAGCCTAAAAGAAAACACCAATATAATGAGTACTTATCTAGCATGTTTATAAACGGTTATTTATTGATTGAGAAAAGCGCAACACATACAATTCGTTCCATGATCCGTTGTGCTTTTCTAACTTTGCTTTAGCTCTCAAAGCGGTCAGCGAATTGGGATTGTTTAAATCATTCAAGAACGACAATATAAATAACATTATATAACCAATGTACTTTTGCTTTTGTACATCTAACGGTAGATGGTTTGTCCTATTTGAGGCCATTTTGAAACTACTAATCCTGACATTGCTACAAATCTAACATTCGTAATAAAAATAACATTCGTAATAAAATTATCATTACCAGGGGGTGTGTGCAACCCATTTGTTGACGAAGAACCACCATGTGCATAGTGCAAGTGACCAAGCTGATTTCATTGCTTTAGGGTTTTTTTTAAGAGATGGATGATGGTTTTTTTTAGGAGATGTGGAGGTTTTTGGAGGATGAATATACTACAAAGATATCTATGGGTGATTATCTACTTCTTGACTTCTACCTGATCAAAAGTTTACCCATTTGACATTTACAGTGGTTGGAACCACCAATAATACATGAAGCTTGTAAATCATAGAATCTACTTGGAGATGATATGGTGCTCTTTAACTACACTACTCGTAAGCTTATGAAGGTTCCAATTCTGGTCTATTGTAATACTTACATAGAGAGCTAAATGTTTAAGACGGGTGAAAAGGGTCTTAGTTTACTCTTTAAGGACAAAATCCTATTAAATCATTTAATTAAAAATAATGACAACACAAATAATATAACTGCCGCAATCATATTAGATCCTTTTTGACCCATTAAAAAATGTCACCTTTTGGAGAAAGTGCTACTGACAAATTAGACATGATCCATACAACCTAATATGGTGACTATAAAGAGATAAAGATTGTGCTCGTATGAACAATGCTAATTGACTTAATACCTCCTATTCATGTTATCCTCCACCGGACTTCTCTTCTTGATCAGCCCCTTGCGACACCTGGAATGTATTAAACAAACAGTAAACGGGTCAAATGGGTTGGAACTCGTCAACCAGTGCATAAAAGAACCTTCAAGGTCATTTCAAAACAATACTTCCAATCTATTGTAGTCGTAATATGAACCATGTAATGCTAAATGCAAGAAGTGTATACAAAACTCACTTTGGTTTTATACAATCCTCCAAGAACCACAAGTGCTAATAACAACCTCCATGAAGAGTGAAGAGGGCCAACGTAAGATATCAATATGTCATGACCATAAATGATATCCATTAAAATGATACTTATAAGGTGTAGTTGATTGATCCCCTCACAACTAATAGAAGCATAAACACTATCAAAGTTGTCACCATGTGCTTCAACATAGGATTTCAGATAAAGACAGGTTGTTATAATAGGATCAATAGCTACTTTAATAGTAAAAAAGGAATTCTCAAAATTGAAGTGATACTAAGATTTTAGATCGTCTTTGTGACCAATTCCACGCCAGATGTATGTAGTAAACATATATACTTTCATCATTTTATATATAATATATCTGTTATCACTTGTATCCAGATTAGCACAGGTTTTCATATGGGCCTATAAGAATAAAGGATATGAATATAAAATAATTAGGACTAATATTACAAAAGTTGAAGTCATGACTGCACAAGCACCTGAAGCTAATCTTCCAATAATATAATGTTCACCATCAGTTCCTCTAAAAAGTTTATATGCATATGTACTATAACTGTTATGACTTGCATAAGTAATATTTTTCATACCTTATAGGTAGCGTAAGTAAAAAGCTCGACAATGCTATAGGGAAGGACACATACTATCTGCAATAGTTTGTGAGCCAACATTAAAAAGTATTTACATGAAAAATATGTAATGAAATAATCGAATGACGAAAACTGTAAATGGAGTAAGCACCTAAGAAAAGTTACCCTTCCAAATAGCCTTTAATGCCTTCTTGCTTCCTCACAGATACAAAGGCCTACAATTCATTTCCATATCTCAAAGACAAAGCATTCTTAACCCTTGCAACCGAATACCAAACAACCGCATAAGCAATTTCAATTGTATATTCAAAGCAGCCTCTGTAAGCATTTTTCAGTGAGTAATCCAAACAACCCTTATATAATGGTCTTTTTGAATCCAAAATGTAAAAAAACAACAAAAAACAAAATAAAAAGAAGTTGATAAGAGAATATGTAGAATTAATAAACGGTATAAAACATATCATTTATATAGTCGTACATACCCATTGAACATTGCTAAGTTGTTTCAACAATGGAGCTTGGGTATAATTCTGTGATATCAACTTCGGAAGTTTTGCAATCATTAATGGAAAAGTAAGCATTGACTCTTGCACTCGAGTATTGAACATACAAATAAATTTACTATTTCGTACCTCATGATAATTGGTTGTCGAAAAGCCTTGAATAAAGTATTACCAGCCATTAAGAGCTGCAAGCATTGTTGTCATCAATCCTTTTGTGCTTGTTCCAGCTATTACATCAAATTAATCCGCTATCCGCACAATTGGTCCATCTATTTCCTACCACAAATACAAAAAGTTCAAAGTCAAGTTGCAATGTTAGATATATAATGCGCTTTCAAAATACATGTACCTGATGTTTGCTCCAAACTATCACTAATAGAAAGTGTAATTAATCATATCATGGAAAGTGTCCAAAGGTCAAAATGTTTGACTTTTTTCAGAGGAGTTTGCATTAAACATACAGATGCTTGAATCATTAGTCTACACATAGAATTGTAAGTAGGGGTTAACCGACTGAACGAGAACCGATAATTACTTTTGCCTATATTGTTTTATAAAAGATAGTCAATTAGCTAATTGTATATTGTTTTACTCCATCATTTTATCTAAAGGAAAGCAAGAGGTGAAATTATATAGCTCATATAGTCATGTTTCAATGGTTATGTTAACTTTTAAGATGTCATTTCGTTCGGTATAAAACTTGCGATTATGGAAAAGTTGTAAGTAATAAAAATTTAGAAGCTCACCATTATTTGCATGGAACAATTAAAAGTTTAGATTGATTTAGTTTGGTTTTTCCGTTGTTCTTGACGTTAAGTTGGTACATGGTTAGAGTTTTAGGCTACTGGTGGGTTTGATTGTTTAATTAGCATACTCATACAATGGTAAAACTATGTCTACTTTTCTTTTGGAAAAATGTGTATACTGTACTAAAACTTTTAGAGAAAGATGTATACTTGTTGATTTAAGGCAATTGTATACAATTAGTCCATTAGCTAATTGTATATTGTTTTACTCCATCATTTTATCTAAAGGAAAGCAAGAGGTGAAATTATATAGCTCATATAGTCATGTTTCAATGGTTATGTTAACTTTTAAGATGTCATTTTGTTCGGTATAAAACTTGCAAAAGTGTGTATACCTTGCTAAAACTTTCGAGAGAAGATGTCTACTTGTTGATTTAGGCGTAAATGGTACATTTTTAGGAAGTACGTCTACTTGTTCAACGACTTCTACTGCTACTGTGATTTCTTTCTTTTGAAACACGCCTAGTGTAACATCTTTACTTTAGACGAATTAATTTTTTGTTTGGGTATCAATTTGTATAGTGTTGTATCGTTTATTTTTTGTTTGCAAAGCTTGTTGTTACCAATTATGTTGTACACTTTTTTTTTACTTATAAACTTTTCTCTTTTTTTTTGAGTTAGAAGATTAAGCGACCGATAAACCCGATTACCGACCGATAACTACCCGACAACCCGACTTCTTATCGGTCGGGTTACGGTCAAACATTTCTAATAAAAACCTCGAATCAACCCGACCCGATATACCCGATAACACCCCTAAAGCCATAGCATGTATAAGATAGTAGACAATAAACAAAAAAATGCATCAACCAAACTATAGGCAAATAAACACATATAATCAGGCAATCAGCACCTAACTGAGTTATGTGATTATGAAAGTCGAAACCATTTCAGCACCAATCTCCACACTAACAACTTTGCTAATTACATCTCAACAAAGAACATATTTAACTAATAAAAGTTACCATATGAATCACCATTACGCGACTCTACGAAACAATAATCTATAACCAGCCTCCAATTATTATAAAGTAGCAATTATTGAAAGCACAAAGTCTAAAACTTTTATCTTAATGTGCAAGCAAATAATAAAATTTATATATAAAAAAACACTAAATCTAGTCTTTAAACCAGCATATCAGCATTTTTATTCATAAAAAAAATATAGAACTAAAAAATAAGAATGATATTGAAGAGACTGACCATCTTATATAGTTGAGTAGTAGCAACACAAGAATCCAAAGTCGCCAACGGACATGCTCTCATGTGCTTTTTGTTGTCCGATAGATATCAAATGGACCTTGCTTGATTTTCCTATTGCAGGTCCCATAGATATCTAATAATGAAGTCCTTCTTACTTTTGCTTCTAACAAAGATATGAGTTAAAAAAAAAAAAAATAACTGAGATAACTGAAACTTACGAGATAAACCGATTCGGCAAGCATTATTCCATTTCCTAAAGTAAAAATAATTTTTATCTTGATTTTTAGCTCATTATAAAAGTCATCCAAAGGAATAAAAAAAGTAAATCACTAATTGGAAGCCCACTTAAACGTATCCTCTTTTACGCATACAAACAAAACTTAATAATCAAATTCCATTTAATTGGAAGCCCATTTAATTACCTGCAATGCACCGATCGCACTTTTCAATCCAATATGTGAATTCCTGTTGAACCCTCTGCACACTTAATTCAACATCAGTGACTTTGTTACATGAAATAATTCCCGGGGTTTTAGCAATATATAGAAGGATCAATTAATACGACAAGCGGGTGCATTTAGTATTTCATCCATTCTAAAATAATATCACAGTGAGTTTGAAAACTATATTTTTATGAATTTGATACCCAAAATAATAGCCAGGTGATCTTACCAAGATCAAGGGCGCAACATCATGGCAGTGATTATAAGATTTGTATCACCGTTGATAAATTCCGATTGAAAAACTCTGTTTTATTATATAGTATAAGACAACAACCAAATATGGGCTATTTGGGCAACTGATCTTATCTAGGCATTTGGGCAAAGATTATGCTTAATAGTTTATGCGTTTCCAGAAATTTCAAATTCAAGAGATTATGATTATTGGCGTATTCCTTTAAAAATGATATAAGCCCTTTAACATAAGCTTAACCAAGCACCTTCAAAGTGCTTAATAGCTTTTCAAGTTACGATAAGCTATTAAGCACTTCAAAAAGTTATAGACCACCAAAATAAGCTTACCAAACACCCTAATAGCTTCTCTAATAAACAAAATATTTGTAAGAAGAAAAGGAAAATCTTAGCACATTGTGAAATATAGGGCGTGTGATAGACAAAAACTAAAAACTAAATTATAGTTTATACATTAGATGTGAGTTCATACCCCTTCAACTAAACAGATGTGAATGCATAAAGTTTTGATTTCACCACCTGCTGCCGTTTCTTGCATCATTCACTACAACAACAAAAATATATATTTCAATTTTGCAACACTTTCTTATCTTTTTTAAGTTTCAACAATACTTGCCTTCACTCTTTGGAGCACCATCGTTATCAGCCTTGACTTGGACATGTTAGCCATTGAAATCGGTAGTTCTCTCTGCAAAGCAATCATCATCATATAAAAGTTTTGAATTAAATTGAGAATAGGTTGTTAAAAACTTACCTTTAAAATGTTGATATCATCATCTCTAAGTCTTCATCCCTTTTTGTATTTCCATATATTCACCACGACTCTTTAAAACTATATAAAATACATTAAAAAAATCATAATATGGATAACCTTTGTGAAGAACTTACCTAAAAATCTATGAATATAAGCAAACCATCATTTTCATGTCTTCATCCATCTTCTAATCTACATTTCTACACCATAAAACATAGCAAACACATCATGTGAAAGTTCGTATTCTAAAACAAAAAAGTCACTCAAAAATTTATAGCCATATTAGTTGTGTGAAGTACATATTGTGTTGCATGAGATTGTTTGTAGACTTGGAGTAAATGTTAAGTGCTAACAAATTCTACTTTCCAGAAGTTGGCGGGTCCTTTTGGTCCTCAAACCCGGAACTTCAACGGCTATTAAGCCTACTTCTGCATGCAAAACCCTAATTCACGAAATAAATGGTACGAGATATCAATATATATGAACTATATATACAAAGATGGTTTAACAGTTAATATTTTACAGCGTATGTTGAGATATCTGTATACATGAAGTATATATAGGCAAACAAGTAGATTTTGATCAGTACAAGTCAAACAATATC
The DNA here is from genome assembly GCA_910596185.1 of Chrysanthemum makinoi. Classification (NCBI taxonomy): domain Eukaryota; kingdom Viridiplantae; phylum Streptophyta; class Magnoliopsida; order Asterales; family Asteraceae; genus Chrysanthemum; species Chrysanthemum makinoi. The sequence continues at coordinate 141,109,043 of OU343221.1, read as the reverse complement.
TAAAACGGACATGATCAAGCAATAGTACCATTCAATCTCAACCTTCAGCTAAATCACTTTCATACCAATCATCTACCATTAAAGGGAATTTACCAACAAAAAGAATGTTAACTAATCAAATTAGTGACCTTACTTTTCGAGGCTTAAATCCAGTCACGACAATTCGACAGTACGTAAGCCTACAATGCATTGCATGCTGAATCATGTTACAGTTAGAATGCTCTCTGACTTGATTAAACGATCAGCAAATGTACTCAAAACTCAATGATAAATGTGATCAAGAGTGATATCAAGCAACAAAACATAGGCAACAATTAACTTGATCAGCAACCATTGACGGTTGCACATAACAACAGGACCATTAGGCCTAACCAAAACACAACAATGGTCATTTAAGGTTGGCATGGTTCATAAGTTCAAGCCATAATGCTGTGTAACCCTGTATTAGATGCACTAAACAAAGCCTTGAATCATAATAGCCTAATGTATTGATGTTAATTGCAAAAATTACATAGGCATCGGAGATTTGGAGGCAGTTTACTTAAAGCAAGTAGCACAAATGGTGAAATCGGTTGGAACAAAATATTCAAATCCTTATTTCCTTCTATTTCTAATTTTCTATTAGATTACAAAAAATCCACAACGCATCTTGAGGTAAACCGGTTAACTTTGAGATAGAAACAATTTTGCAAAATATGACTTCAAAGTCACTACAGTGTATTGGAGTAACAACTAATCCTTGAGCAAACGACAAAATCGAGTAACGTTATAGTGGCAAATAAATTCCACTATAACGATCATAGATGCAATACCACTTGACATAAACAAATCATAATTTATTCATAAAAAAGAAAAAAATTACAATAAGCGCTTGTATACATACCTTCGAAGCAGTGCTATTAATGATAGCAATTTAATTATGAGAATAATTATGAAGACCATGAAAGACCGGTTGTGGTAAAATTCAGGCCCAAGATGATATATCGTTTTATTCTGTCAATATGTGTCAATGAAATAGATTTTGACCATCAATAAACTTGTACTGAATACCGTCTGGCCGAAGTTCAAAAAAGCCTGCTTCTCCATGCAAAACCCTAATTCACGAATTAAATGAATGCGAAGATATCTGTATATATGAACTATATTTAAGGAAAAGATAAGGTTTTTAAAATATGAATTGTGGATTGATTAAGATATATCTATTTTGTTTTGAATTGTCTATCACAACTTCGAAACGCTCCATTGGTTGAAGCACTTGTTTGTGAATTAATAGACCCATGTTGAATCTTGTAAAGCCAAATTTTTGGATTTAATTAATACCGAATTTTAGACCTCCAAAAGCACGGCATTTTATAAAACGCCATGTCATTTAAAAAAAAATGCCACGTAAATAAAAAATGCCACGTAAATAGAATGATGACATGGAAATATGACATGGCATTATGGGATGCCAAGTGGCATTATGTTATGCCTCCTCTTATATATAATGTATAGATATATATATATATATATATATATATATATATATATATATATATATATATATATATATATATATATATATTATATATATATATATATATATATATATATATATATATATATATATATTTTTTTAAAACATTCGAACAACATCTAAAAGTCCCCATTTCTTTTTGAATGACAAGACAAGACCGTAGATATAATCGAATCGAGGTAAAAACATGACAAAAAGGACAATATTTTTTTGATACATTTCAAATTTTTCAAATTTTTATGGATTTTTTTTTGAAAGTATTATATTTTTCTATTTGCTTTTAGTTGGTTTTATAATTTTGTATTTTGCTTTTTGAATAAATATATAAAAGATAGATAAGAAAAGACCTTACTCCTCGCTCTTCCTCCTCAAGACGCTTGAGTGTTTCGTTGAAGGCTTTTCAAGCCAAGTCGGGAAGAATAAACTCAAAACGCTCTTCGAAGAGCTTTGGTGAAGATGTCCGCTAACCGATTTCTGACTTCACAAATTAGAGTTCCACCACACCGTTTTCCACTTGCTCCCTGATGAAATGATGTCGGATGTCAATGTGCTTTGCTCTTGAGTGTTGAACGTTGTTGCATGAGAGAGCAATAGCACTTTTATTATCACAAAGACAGAGGATTTTGTTGAATTCAAAGCCATAGATAATTGGGATCTCATCCAAAGGATTTGAGCACAACAAGATGACATGGCTATGTATTCAAATCTCAGAGAGGAAATAGAAGTACTCATTTGCTTCTTTGAAGACCAACTCACAAGCTTATCACCCAAAATCGAAAGCACCTCCGTACGCTTTCGACGTGGTATCTTGACATCCCGCATGATCGCAGATTCATAGGCCGTTAGTGACATACCAGTGTCCTTCGGGTACCATAGTCCCATATTGATGGTTCCTTGGAGATACCGAAGACCCGTTTAACCGCTTCAAGGTGCTTTTTGGTAGGCTTAGCCTGATATCTAGCACACATGCACACATCTAACAAGATGTCCTGTCTGCTAGTGAGGTACATCGTGATCCAATCATACTACGATATTTCATTTGATCTACCATGATCCCTAAGTGGTCCTCATCCAGTTTAGTGCTCAATCATGGAGTGTCAACGTCACATGAATCAAATCCAAATTTCTTTAAAATCTCATTTGCATATTTAGATTGATTTATAAAATGCCTCCTGGACTTTGTGAAATTTGTAATCCCAAGAAAATGACATTTGTCCCATCATTGACATTTGAAATTTGGAACCCATTTCATTTGAAAACGATCACATTTCATTCGGGCCGAGGCAAAGATAATGTCATCAACATAAATTTGAACATGAATTAAATGTTTGCCTGACTTCGTGGTGAACAATGTCGGATCAATCGCTCCTTTGTCAATCCAAAGGATAGAAGAAACTTTGATAGCGTATCATACCATGCCCTGGAGCTTTTAAACCGTGAAGAGCCTTCTTCAAACGATATAGACGTGAGTAGGATGCTCCGATTCACAAAGCCTTCAGTTGGCCGACGATACTACCTTTAAGATCTCCATTAAGAAATGCCGCCTTACATCCATCCGATAGACTACCATGTTCTTACTTGCAAAGATTAGCCAAGAAGATTCTGATAGCTTCCCTATGCAGCAACAGAGCAAATGATTCTTCAAAGTCAATACCCTCCTCTTGACGTATCCTTTTGCAACCAATCGAGCCTTGTTCTTCAACACATCACCATGCTCATCAAGTTTCACTTTGAAGATCCATTTAGAGCAATGATCATAGCACACTGAGCGTGTACTAATTCCCATACATCAAGTCGATCAAACTCATGAATTTCTTCTTGCATGGCATTGAACCGCCAGTCTTCATTCATGGCGGTTTTAACATCTTTGGTTCGACCTAGAGAGTAACGGAGTTGAAAAAGCACCATAAGGCATGGGTTGCAAGTTGTTTCCAGTGATACGAGGCAGGAGGTTTCCAATGATGGTGTCCAATGGGTGATCATGTGTCCATTTTCTAAGGTGTTCATGTGGTTGTTGTTGAGGAACCAAGTAGCAGAGTCGATGTCTCATGAAGAAGATGGTTCTGATGATGATTCAGGAGCAAATATGTTTTCAAATGGAGCATCTTCGTGAGTAGCAAAGGGATTAACTTCATCATTGATGCCATAAACAATTCCATGATGTACATTTGATGATTGATGATTTGTTGATGAGATGAAGGATCGCAGCAGCGCTTCTTGACTTAATGATATTGAGACCGGGGTATTGACTTCATTCACAGGATATGAGCGTTCTCAATGATGGAATTGATATTTCATCCAAGATTCGTTTTAAAGTGTTCATCAAACATTGGATCAAACAATTTTTTAAATCATCTTCAGATGGAGGTACATATGGAGTTGCTGGAAAAGAGTTTGGTACAAGGGATGAACCAATGGGACTGCTTGAAGTGCGGGTCCTGAATCGATTGTCCAGAGCCATTTGACCGGTCACCATCAAACGTAACGGAATTGTTTCCATGATATTTCGTCTTCTTGTTGTAGATTCGTAATCCCTTCTTTGTTTGGTGCATAACCAAACAAAACTCCAATATTCTTTGCTCTTAGTTTACCTAAAGTCTTGACCCTCATTAGTTGGATAACACAATGCACCAAACACACTAAGGAATGAGAGATTAGGTTTTCTATTGTGGACAAGTTCATATGGAGTTTTTCCATGAGCAAGGTGAATTAGGGATCGATTTTGAGTGTAGCATGCGGGCAATGGCTTCACCCCATAGAAACATTGGAACCTTTGAGTAAATCAAGATTGTTCTAGGCTTCCACAAGAGTTCGATTGCTCTTCAACTACACCGCTCGTTGAGGAGTTCGTGAAACACTTCTTTGATGACTAATTCCAACACTTTCATAAAACTCACTAAGTTCTTTATTAACAAACTCAATTCCATTGTTCTGCTCGATGATTCTCGACTTTGTTAAGTCAACCCGCACTGCTTGATAAGTTTAATGATGATATCTGGAGTTTCATCCTTTGTCCTTAAGAACTTAACCCATGTGAATCAAGAGTAATCATCAACCACAACTAACATGTATTTCTTCCCAAAGATATTCTCTGACTCATTGGTCCACATAAGTCCATATGAATTGTATGAAGAACTTCAGAATGAGTTTGTAGTTTTGGGTTTATGGGCATATTTCATGCTTTTTCCCAATTGGCATGCTGAACAAAGATGATCCTTTTCATACTTTAGTCTAGGTAACCCTATAACTAAGTCCTTTCTCGAGAGATCATTGATGGTGCCGAAGTTCAAGTGATTGAGACGACGATGCCATAACCAAGACTTGGTTTTTGAAGCCTTTGACAACAAAAAAATTGGAGAGGACTTCATCATATCTTCAATAGAGATGGTGTATAGATTTGAACCACGGGTTCCTCTTAAAAGTTCCTTACCATCAAGTTCTCTAACAAAACAAGTATGTTTTCTCAAGGCCACTTCTAGATCGTAATCACGTAATTGACCGACAGAGAATAAGTTATGACCAAGACCTTCAACATAATATACCCGAGATAACACTCTCACCAACAACATAATCTCCATAACCCATAATAGCACCAAATAATCGTTCCTCGAATCTAACCCTCGATGAATTTTCTCACGAAGTTCATGAGTCGCGACCGTCTCTAGTCATATGCTTGGAACAACTCGAGTCCAAGTACCACGTAACGATTTGAACGACCGCATTTGAACACGCACAAGAATGGATAACGATATTGGGATCCCCATGCAAAATGGGTTCCACTTGGTTAGTAACAAGTGATTGGAACACCCACATCGTAAATTGAAACATCCATATCGTAAGTAGAAGAATGGAATCATTAGGAATAGATGCAATGCTGGTGTCTGATTTGACCTATTCAAAGTATGTTCACTTCTTAAGGGAATAGTTCTACCAAGAGGCATCCATTTTCTAGTGGGCATTTTCTTAGCAGATTGAGGGCAAAACCGATTAACTTATGGCCAAAAGGTATCCAATGATAACCTATCTTTATAAATGTTCTTCCTGTGGGTTTCCACTGCTTTCTAACTTTTTTTCGCTTTTGCCTTTTAGCCTTCTTTGCATGATTTTTAGCATTAACAATTTTAACTGGCATTTGACAAAGATTAGACAAAGCATTCACACCACATTCATGATTAGTAACAAACCACGCATCATCATTACATGTTTTGCAAAAAGTAGTCGAATTCGCAATTAATTACAAGACGCTTTAAGGCTAATACTAGAATCAACACGATTCGCTTTATTCAAATTCTCCTAACGGTGATCTTCTACTTTCTTCCAATGCACATTCTTAGCTTGCGAGGTCCTATCATTCCTTGTATTGTCTTGAGACTTTGACCGCCGCTTTAATGTCACCGATTACTCTGTAGTGGGAATGGGAACATTAGTTGGTTTTGCTACTTTTTGCCTTTCTTGTTTTGAAGTGCCGGGATCCAACTACTTGAAGGCATACTGAGGTTCACATTCATAACATTGGGGTTTGAATGAGTTGCATACTTGGCACTAGGCATGGAACAAGGTATCAAGGAATTGACTTGTTCACCTAAGGTTTTAGGGCATGTTGCAATTACACATTCTAGAAGTTCTTGAGATCGTTTGGCATATAAGCATGCAAACCAATTTCATTATCAAGTGGTTTCTCTAATTTATCCTCTTCTACAATCTCACGGAGACATTCTAGACTATCCTTAAGGTATGAGAAATATGTTTGAATAGCAAGTTTGTTATTCCTAAGATGAGGAGGAATATATTTCACGTACAAAGAATATTTATTACTGATATGCACCTTTGAAGCAACATTCTTCCATTTGTCAAGTGGCATTTTCCCTTTTTACCCGACTCTTCTCAGATTCTCAATTTCTTTTGTAAAGAAGTTATTTTTCATTATTTTTGTTCACGATTGACTTTTATTGAATCATATAACTCTTTGAAATGTCGTTTAACTTTTTCATTTTCTTCTAGAAAACTCTCGTTTTCCTTTTGTAAGTATTAACCAGTTTTGAAGATGAAGGTTTTGAGAATTCCGAGAATCTAAAGGAGGAGGCATTTGGGAGCCAGTCACATTGTTCATTTCACCCTTTAATTGAGAAATTTGGGCTTTCAACTTTCGATCAGGTTACAATGAGCTCGAATCGCTCATCACGCTTGTTAATTTCAAAAACCGATCAAACTCGGAACATCCTGAGGATATCTTGATGTTTGAGGTTTTAATATTTTCTTTGAGATGTTGATATTTTAGTTGTAACTCAAAATGTTCAACTTCTAGTTTAGAAAAATGTTTTACAGAATTATCATGATCATCCTGCTCAATTTCTCACTTAGTTTAGAGTTTTTGATTTCAAGCTCAATGACACGATCATGGGAGACTTTCAAAGCAAAAGATAATTCATGAAATTGAGAAGCAGTAATAGAACAGTTAGTGGCAAAGATAAACACATCTTGAGATATACATTCAAATCGATTCTCATTTAAGGTATGCAAGTTCTTCCTCTCAATTTCATTATATTTTAATGCTCGCTCATAGTCACTAACCTCAACTATCATTGCATCAAATTCCTTTTCCATTCCTTTAATATCCGAATCTATCCCCTTTTTAAGACTCTCAAAATGATCTTTTAGTTGTTTAAAGAAAGGCATGACCTCAGCTAAATAACATTCTTTTGTTTGCTCAAAACCCTTTCCCCTTCAAGCTTATCCCAGCTGGTGTGATCCTTTTCTTACAAGTTTTCTCAAAATCAACAAATAGTTGAAAATAACATATTGACTGATTAAGGTCTTGCTTTTAGTGGCAATAGTTCTAGGAACTAAATGCATTGGTGTATTTGGAGGATACACATTTGCTGCAGGCATTTTCCTAAGGGAGGGTTTGTTTCAACAAGATTTTCAGCTTTTTGCTTATCTAAGTCACTTTTCCGTAAAACTTGTTCGGTGTTAACAACGCTTGAGGCTTAAATTTTTTTAAGGAGATCCAATTTTCCTTCTTGTAATCATGGGGTTTGATCGTGATGTTATTCTTTTTGCATTTAGGATCTTCTAGCTTCTTATTCATTTTCTCCCTAGATGCATCATCTAATTTTCTATCTTCCTCGGTGCACTCAACGCAACTAGGTTTCTGTCTAGGTTTAAGAATCTCATTGCCATCATAGATTACATTTTGAGCTGCTTTTGCAATCTTACCGTACTCGTGGTTGGGTTTATCTATAATGGGAACACTATGCTTATCGCGTAAAACTCTATGCTTAGTGACCATGTGAGCAAATCGAATGGTATTCCCTTGTACGCATAACTTATTTTCAAGCTTGTTTTTCAAGGTTTTTAGATTAGAAAAATCATTCAAAAGTTTTGATTCCTTGGCATGAAATTCTTGCTTAAGCACTTTAACATTTTCTTGAAGTTCTTGTTTTTGCTTAGCAGCTTTAGAAAGCTTTTCTTGTAAGGAGTTTAACTCTTGTTTTAATACTTCTTCTCTAAAATTACTTTTTCTAATAATTGTACGCATTTGGTCATCCAACTCCCTCGCCACGAGTAGTTAACTCAAACTTAGCACGTTGTTCATAAATGGCAACATGTTCTTTATAGGCATTAAGTTCGAGATACTGTAATCATCTGAGCACATGTAGTGTATTCATCAAAAACATAGTCATCATTGATCGCAAAAGATGTATCACTTGGTACAACCTCACTTTCACTTTGTTTCACATATTGATCATATGGGACAACATTGATATTACCCATATTTTCAATATTTGACTCAATAGTTTCAGTTGATTGTACTTTGTCATGCATCTTTTGCACATCAAGATCATCGATAGTTTTAGTACCTCAGAAATGATTTTGTCTTTGGATGGACCAGCTTGTGGTGATGAAGAGACTTTAGAGGGACCATTGGAGAAATGCTAGCCATGAAAATGGTTTGTGCAGAGGTTCATCATCAACATCGAGTCGTATGCATCACAATCGCCTACTTGAAAGGCATTCTCGATGATTATGGCCTATCTTCTGAATTGGTTGCTCATCCACATCCGCATCATATGTCTTAGGCATTTCCTCAAAAGAAACAACAACTCCTCTTCATCCAAAGTCGCACCATTATCCCGAGCTTGCACAAGCAACATCTTATCCCCAAGTACTCTCAGATTCGAGGGCGCTTTGGCGATGTGCGCTCCTTGCAATGTGTCCCTACCTCCACAGCTTGTAACATTTGATTGGTTTGCTTGACCCGGTTTCCATTCCTTCCCCTGTTCTGATTTGCAACATAACCTCTACCAGCTCCACCTCTTCCTTGTTCATAATGTCTTTCTTGAATTGGCTGCATCATAACTTTCCCATCTCCGACAAGGGCTTGATTGTGTGGATTGGATGCGCCGAGATTGTTGTTGGTTTGTGGAAGAGAGTTCATGTTTTGACTAATCAGAAGAGCTAGTTGATTAATGAAGTTTCCCACGTGTGCATCAAAGATCGCTTGTTTGAACATAGGACCAGGAATGAGTTTGTGATTACCATTACCCATGGGTATAACTTGAGATGCTTTGGTGGTAATTCCAATGTTTGAGTAGAAGGCAGGTGAATCATTTGATGAGCTTGTCTCTCCTCGTTAGTTTTGAACCGATCAAGAATCCTTTTTTCAAACATAGCATGTCTCTCATTCTCAAGAAGGAAGGCATAGAGTTGCTCATAGTTTGTATTCTTCAATCCTTTGGTTAGCTTCACAGAGGTGACAAACTTGTGCCATTCGGGATTCATGTTGTTCACAAACTTGAGTTCACCGAATGTTAGGCATAGTCATTCTGATGTTCCTCATGTCATTAACAAGCTTGTGGAATCTCACATAATACTCATAGACACTCTCATCCGGTTTCATCTTGAAGTGCTCAAATTCATCATAGAGTTGTGATTCTCTGTCTTCCATAGTTAATTCGAACCCGTAAAGAAGCATCTTGACATTATCCCACACCGCCTTGGCTTCAGTGTTGTGATTGATAAGCTTGTAGATATCTTTTGGAAGACCTTGAAGTATGATGTTAGAAGCCCCGATACAAGATCGAATCTCTTTTTCTCTATATCATCGAGCTCATCATATGTCTTTGGTCTGTCTATTCCATAGATCATTATTCCATCCGCAGTACCGTGACAATTAAGTCTCTTGAAGTCTCAATCTGATAAGGTCCTTCATCAATCGATTTGAGAATGTTGACCCCATTTTCCTTTCCAAGGCAATACAAATTATTCTTTGAGCCCAAGAGTCGAGTTAGTTCGGCTCAAGCCATGGGTGGACGGTTATCCGAACCAACCGCTTGAACATCCTAAGGGAGATGATTGTAGGTATACGTTGGTAGACATGTTTAAAGATTACACGGGATTTTATAACTCTATGATTAAATTGGGAAATAGATTCTTTCACTGGATTTTACTAAATCAAGAGAAAACCGTATTACAAACAAAAGTTAACCAAGTAGCTAAGATATCTTGAATCAAGTCGCTAAAAACCAAGTTGCTAAGACAAGTCGCTAAGTTCCAAATCGCTATGAATTTTGACAGCAAGTCGCTATGCACCAAGTCACTAAGAGATCAAGTCGCTAAATAGCAACACGCTACTGGTTCAAATCGCTAACACCAAGTCACTAAGAAACTTAAGAACAAGTCGTTATCAAAATTGAAAGCAAGTCGCTACCTTACCAAGTCGCTACCCGTAGTGGAGAATCCAAAACAAGTACTTTTTGTTTCTTGTCTCTAAAGGCAAGTCGCTAGGCACCAAGTCGCTACCACAATACACTACAACTCGCAACATGACTTACAAAGCAAGTCGCTACCAAGAAAATAACACCGTGACTCAAGTCGCTAGCATGAAAAATTCAAAAACACCACTTTTCAATCCAAAAACAACCCAACCACGATGATTCAAGCCATCCAAATCAAAACCTAAACACTTATGATGATCCTAAACACAAAAGTACAATCAAAATCCAAACTTTAACACTAGAAATCAACCAAATGATGCAAAAACCATTAAACTTTCTCAAACTCAAAAACCACATAAAAACCACTAGAAATCCAAAGATATGTAAGAGATGATCTAACCATGGCTCTTGATACCATTTGTAACATATTGGATTTCACATACACATCAAACCATAACCAAAGTAGGCGTACAAAGAGATGAGTTTTAGAGAGAGAAAGTTAGAGGTTTGGGAACTTTAGTGAGAGAAAGAAAAATCTTATTATGAGCTCCAACTCTCTACCTTAGGAGGTAGAGAGTATTTATAGTACTTACATAAAACGCCACACTCGACGGGCCGTGGGATCGTGCATACAGTGGGTAATGACCCGTCCGTCCTCCACGGTGTTACTTAACTAAATACTACTTAACATTAAATAACTACGACTACGAGCTTTCTAACGAATACATATACTTGAGGTGACCGACACTTTAACTACTGGATTTTCCAAATCCTAACAAGTTTTGTGTTTATGTGATTCTCTAGGTTCCTCTTAAAGGCGAGATCACCCGCTCTTGAAGTCGAGCAAGCTAAAGTCCATGAGTTTCCAAGCTTCATCATCATCAAGACTACTGAAGTTATCTTGTTGATAGTTCTTTCCTCCCTCCTTAGAAGTGTTGTGTAGAAGACATTAGTGAAAGGTGCCAAAGGGTCAAGTCGAAGGCATTAGTGAAAGGTGCCAAAGGGTCAAGTCAAAGGCATTAGTGAAAGGTGCCGAAGGGTCAAGTCGAAGGCATTAGTAAAAGGTACCGAAGGGTCATGTCAAAGGAATTAATGAAAGGTGCCAAAGGGTTGGGTCAAAGGCATTAGCGAAAGATGCTGGGAGTACATTCGATATGGTGCATCGATATACAAGATAGATAGTTTGGGTTAAAGGATATTGATATCCTTATGATGTTGTAATAAGGAGTGTGTCTCCTTTGGGTTAGTTGTGTAGTGTTTGGTAGTAGTTCCTCCTTTGTAATGGAACTCGGTATCTAGCCTTGTACCGGATAAAGTGTAGGCGACGCTGTGATAGGTTTGGTTCTACCTAGTGGAAGAACCCTGTCTAGCCTCTGTAATCGGATAAAGAGTAGGCGACGTTTTGAAGGCTTCTTCGCCACATTAAGGATCTTGTGTTGTGTAGTGCTTACGAACTCTCGAATGGGGAACTCAGGGAGTGGATTAGGGCAAGGAAGGTGTCCTTGTAGCCGAACCACTATAAACACTCGTGTCGTGGTTTTGTGTTCCTTACTCTTTATCTTTGCATTACTTGTTTATATGCTTTATTTATCATCATCCAACACACACATTAAATAGATTGACATAATGTTAGGTCACCATATGTGTAACACAAGCATCAATAGAAGAAATAGAGAAGAAGATAGATCGGATGAACAACGAACCAAACACACACACACGTATAAGTATAGAAAGGTTATGCGTAGAGTGCAAGTGAAAGATAAATTGAACAACCAACCTTCAATAGAAGGTTTACAAGACTATTTATAGGAGGGAACTAGGGCAACACTCCAAGTTCCCATACTTTTTCTTTTATGGGCTTGGGCCTAGGCTTATGGGCCTTCTACATAAGCCTAAGGCTAATTACTAACATAAAGGCCATATTAAGCTAACTATTACATATGAATCACTAACACTTGAATTATGGTTTAGGAGTGATTCCAACAATCTCCCCCTAAGTATTAGTGATGAATGAATGAGTGATTAACGTTGTAGGTGCTGATGTAATAGTAGCTTTGACGTCTTCTGACATTCTTCTTTCTTGTGAGAAGAAGTGTCTTGATTCGAACAATCTCCCAAGTGTAGAGAAATTGTTTCTTTGAAGTATTCTCGCTTTGACGCCTCTTCATTTTCTTTTGTTCTTTGAAAGTGATAGTATGTTGTTGTTGTTCCGCATGAGGTCAAACCCGTTGCTCCAAAGGTTCCACGCCTTTCTTCAACATGCTCACACGCCTTTGACGTTGGATTTCAGAGATCGATGAAGTTCTCTTAGTCTTTAAACTTTGTAGATTCTTTGACATTGACGAAGAATCATTTTGACTTTGTGTTGCCTTTTGAGTGAACTTCCATTAGTGATGTTGTTGGTATGAGCATGTGAAGAATTGCGACGATCACCCGCTCCAGAGCTTCCATAAGAAGTAAACATAAGAAAAGTTAGTAATAAGCGGATTCCGGCACTTACAAGTTTGAACTTCGAGAGTGTTAACAAGATAGTGTGAAAACACAACTCTAATTCTCACAAAGGCCGCTCCTGAACCGGAGTCCCACAAGTGAGATAACGCGATGTATCGGGTACATCTACGGTTCAGATGAGTCGCCGAGGTACACCGAAGCATCACCCCACGCATCTGTAGATCGCTTTGAGACACACTCAAGCTTAATCCACGGGAGTTACCAAGTGACCGGCCGTCGTGGTCGCTTGATGTTGACCCCGGCAGAGTTTCCATTCAATCACCGAGGATCAAAAGTGAACCTCTCATAAATGTTCTACAGTGCATTGCTAGGATCCGTAGGACTCGATAACGTATTACTGTTGTTCTTATAGTTAACAACAAGTGATGAAATGTCGAGTGTACCTAAGAGATCTTTTGATGAATCTCGTGGCTCTAGACTCAATAGTGCGTTTTGGTTTTCCTGAGCGGAGACTAGGGAGAGGGTCTCCTCTTCAATACCAGCAATCTCTAAGAGAAAGCCGATAGTTTACGTAGGGTTCCCAGTGAGAATGAAACAAGCTTCGGTTGAGAGAAACTTGAGTGGATAAGAAGGTTTAGTGCATGCGTCACCGGGTCCATGACGACTTTTAATCTTCAATACCGGTGTCATCTAGTGACAACCAAGAGCATATGAATTGAACCCTGGTTCCGCCCTAAGTTGAATAATCTGGAGGGCTATTTCTTTTCACCATTTTCTTTTGCTTTTCTTTTTAATTCTTCAACTCCTTCTTTCTCTGATTCTCAATTTTACCTTTTTATAATCATACCTAAGGACTTCTAATTCTAACTATTGGTAGTGTCCTTGGGTAGATCCCTCCGGCCTCAAGGATCATAGGACGGTTTTTCCTAACCTTAATCACCTTATAACTCCATTGCCATAAAACCATTTTCATGAAAATCTCTCGAAGTGTTTGTGAATGAAGAACATGTTTGAACACTTCAAGAGTTTTAGATTTTCGTAAATACTCCCCTCAACATGTGCTTAAGAGTTTTGATAGAAATCGCACATTGAGGAAAGAGCGCACTTTTGAATTGATCGACTCAAGATAGACAATCCTTATGCGACACGATTACGTTGCATAGTTAAAGAGATACATTGTCATCTTTTAGGTGACAACTAGCTCTAATAACTACCTTGAAGATGTGGACAACCCCGAGAGGTTGTCAAACCCGCCAAAGTTCATGTCTATCAAGAGCTTCTCGAATTGGTACAATTTACTTGGATAAGTCTTGGAAGACGGATCTTTTCAATGTATGACTGTTCAGTTCCCGTCAATTCATGGGTTGAAGTCTTTTCACACGAGGATTCAATAGCAAAACACAACATATTTCTTATCACATAATTTCTCCCTCAAAATGGCATATAAGGGTTATTTTTGAAGAAATGTTGAGAATAAATATGACCATTTTGAGTTTTGTGGGAAGATTACACAAAGAACACTTTGTGAAAAAAGTTTTAAAGTCAAATACTCCCCCTCAACAAGTGATATAAACGGTTGAGGTTTTGAAAATCATAAGGGGAAGTACTTGTTCTTTTGAGCAAAACCTTTGAAAATGAAAGGTTTGATAGGTTTTACTCAAAAGTAAGAAGCTTTCGCTCATTTTATAAGGATTGTGGCAATCGCGTACCACAGGTCCTTTATTTACAAGTCGGGTTGTACACATGTATGTGCACATGCCATAGTCAATTATGTAATCACACATCCAAATTAATATGAAATAGAAACAGTTTAAGGGTACCAGTGAATTTCGTGTAGTTCCGCAATAACTCCAGTGAATGCTAATCGGGCGTTGATAGCCCGTGAGATTAATGCGAGGACGACCATCGATTAAACTCTCCAATGTTCTCAATCGTCCTTTCAAACAACCTTTCATCAATCAGCTTGATGATTCTTTTACATCCCGCCTTTCCTAAGAAGTCAATCTCTTTGGTGACCCAATGCCTTGTTGAATCGCCTTTAACCTATATGCTAGCCCATCTCTGACATGCTTCAATGTTGAATCTCCAAACTTATGAAGCTCATTACACGCCATCAAGCAGTTGCGGTGGAGTGCACTGCGGTAGACAACTCCAAAGGGTTTGCTGATGAGAGTGAATTGAGGGAGATGGTTGATGTCGGGAAGTTCTAGCTTAGGTCCGTGAAATTGACACGAGTCGATACGACTCAACAAAGAAGTTGCAAATCTTCTACACGCTCCTCGATCACGATACTTCGATGAAGATGAGCAAGGACTTGATGTATTCGCGTTGAATTTCATTCGAGAATTGTCTCATTCTTCCCTGGACTTTGGCAAGATATAGATCTTCAATGTCATTGAGAGACAAATTCTCAAAGTCCGCTTCACGAATGCATAGTCCTTTCGCCTTGTCGTTTGACGACAATATGCTTGAGAAAGGTGTAATCCCATTTAGACGAAAGAGCAACATGCTTAACAGCAACGATCCCTTGATTACTGTACACTTCATGTTGAGATTTACTAACCCGCAAACAGAGTAGATTCGTTGGCGTTCCGCCAATGGTGACTCCGTACAGTGCATTGAGGTCATACTCTTCCATTCTGTTGTTGAACATGTGGGTAGCCTTTTCCTCGATGGCTATGCAGCTTGGAGTAAATGGCCGGAATGGAAGTGTCGTGATGTAGCGTATTTCTTTGAACTATCGCTACCGTGCATAAGAAATTCCAGATCATTGTTGAAGAAGTATCGAAATGGAATCTTAGGTTGTTCTCGGTTGACCATGGTAGGTAGGGGTTCGGTCCAATCTGTGTAGTATGGAGCTTTGTCTTTGCGGGTGTAGTCGATGTTTGCTTCCGGGTTGAGCCAATCAATGTTGTTGGACATGGCTCGTGCTATGTTTTCAAGGTGATATTCAACTTCAATAGCACTTTCCGAGCTGTATTTGAGTATTTGAAAGGCTTCATTCTTGATTCGCTTCAACTCTGATTTCGTCATCTTCTTCACTCAGAACTTTGATTGTAGTAACTTAGCATGCTCCAACGTACTACCTCCTACCATATCTTGGTCATCATATGGGTGTAGCAAACAACAAGTGTGGAAAACCATTCGTATTCGTCGTGTCATCGTCGCTAGCCATGAAACGACATCGCCTTTAGTCGTCTTCTTCTTCTTCTTAGGCCTGTGAGGAGGATGTTGGTTCCTTTGTTGTGCTAGGAGAGATGGGTTGTTGTTGGGGCTCAGGATTTCCTCATCGCCACCACCCGATCCTCAAAGTGATCACCGCTTCTGAGTTCCGGGGTGGTAACTCGTAATCCTCGAGGTTTTTCATTAGAAGAGCGAGGAGGAGATCGTGGTTGAGCCGAGTCCTTTGGGGTGGAGGTTGCATTGAAGATGAATCACCAGTTTTCTTCGGATGTTTAGGCTCATCATTCTTATCCTTATCCATATCTTCATCGCCTCTTGACGCTTAGGCCTTTGAGCTTCTTCCCTGTAAGCTGATTTGAGTTGGTATTCCAGAAGTGCTTCAAACAATTTACCTTCGGAGGAAGTAAATGTTGCGATCGCTTAGACATTTGAGCTACGAGCCCTGTTAACCAATTCAAGATATGAGAATATTATGCGATCAACTGGGTTGATGTTGACATGCATTGGTGTTGATCTCATAGTTTGCTTGGCCAAATGTAATAGATTCGGATAGAGTTGTTTGGTAAACATCTCCTTTGTAACTCCAGGAACGATGTCAAGAAGGTACTTGTGAGTGTAACCTTTGATCATCTCGTCATTTCCCTGAAGATCACGTTGCATGAACTTCTCGGATGTATTCCCTTCGCTTGCATCTTGTCATTCTCATCATGAAGATATTGTACTGGTCACGAGAAAATTCAGCTTTTGTAAAGCACGTCTTTCTTCGACCGCTTGATGCCTTTAACGATTCGTGTCTTAGCTTGAGAGATCCAAGATGCCGTTGGCTTCTTCATTGATTTGGATGTAGATCTGGTTGATCTTTTGGATGGTGGTGGTGAAGAATGAGAGGATGAGTCTGATGATGAAGAGACATGAGGAGGCTCGGGTCCTTAGGTGGTTCGAAGTTTCTCCTTAGAACGTGTGGGGTGTCTAGAAGAAATTGATCATAAGCTGTTTCTTCATTTCCGCATTTTAGCCGCTTCATCGCCAGGAGTTTTCAGCTTATCCTTTTCGGTTCCTCAATATCAAAGTTGATCGAATCCTCAATCGCTTTGTTGTTGTTCGTGGGTGATGGTAGTACCGCCTTATTGGGTTGATTAACCGCGATCGAACTGCGTGTGTCTTGAGTACCACCACTTGAACCTGGGCCACGAGTTTGATCTTTTACTAATTCTTCCGCAGTGTTTTGTCTGAGTTCCTTCAACTTCTTTTGATATTCTCTTTCTTCGTCAACTGGTCCTTCTTCAGAACTCTCCTTATCATGCTCAATCACTAGGGTTTTCCCTTTACCTTTGTCAGCTGGTGGACTGGGAGGTTTAGCTACTGATGAAGTAACGTCGGTTGCAATTTCAAAGTAGAAGACCTCATCGTCTGATTCGGTTTCCTCAGAGCTTTCGTCCACTAGCTTTCTTGGCGGTTCAGGCTTTGGAGTGGGAATAGGAACAACTTCTTTAGAGGGAACTTTCCTTTTTAGTGCGGGTTTCCTCTTAGGGAAATTCCTTTGACTCTCTGTGCTTGCAACACTCCTGCGACCGCTTCTTCTCGTTTTCCGTAGGTGTGCCGAAGACTTATCATCGAGAACCAACTTTACCTTCATCAACCGCTACCGTGATACCTTTTGTATGAGTAAAGCTGTTTGATTGCATCAGAGAGAAGGTGATCCTGCAAAGCACATCACCTTGTTTCTTTGTTGTTGATTCCTTAAATCTGACTATTAGAGTAGGTTCAGACAACATGTCGTGATTGTTGGGGTCATTGATTCTTTTGGGGATATCGGGGTTAAACCCAAGTGCTCTTTGGATCAACAGTTTTGTATATTTGATATAAGGGATCTTTGAGCCAAGCTTCTTGAGGAATGTCATCATGTCATCCCAAATCAGAGCTTCGACTTCAATGTGCTTCATGTTGAATAAAGCCCAAAAGATTTGCAGTTCCATGAGCTTGGGATGCTCATAGCCACTGTCACGACCGGAAACAGATTTGGTGATGATGATGTAGCGAGTTCTCCAAGGTTGAGGAATATTCTTAAGATCCACATGTGAATGCTTAGTGATTACTCCTATAGCTTCGTCATAACCAATATCGATTAGGAACTCAGAGAACAGTCTCTTCAGTTGGTGTGGCATTGAGTGCGGTTGACTCGATGATCGGAATGAGAAGAACAACCCTTAAGTCTGCAGGTGTGATGGTGACTTGTTTGTCATTGAGAGTCACCGCCACGCGCTTTGTCCTTTGATCATTTGCATTGTAGTCCAGAACTGATGAATATAGATCTCGTGCATGTAGCGCAGTGGAGAGCATGTTTTGTAAGGATGATTCTTCGAATATCCACAAAGAATTAAACAAGAAGATTCTAAGCAGGTGAGAGTATCAAAATCAACACGAAGGTTGTTCTTTCCAATCTTCATCGGATAACCATTTGGGAAGATATCAGCAACGGTGAGAACATTTGGTGCATCCACATTTTGCATTTGAGCGTCCATGTCGTGATTTGAAATGTATTTAGCCAAAAGAACCAACATATCGAAAGACATTATGTTAGTCAATAGATGGTTTTATTGTCTAATTATTGAATGTGCTATGTCAATGATTGTTACGAGTCCAATGTCACTTGTTTGTCCAATTGTCCAATGACGTCGTGATAAGTTTCGTGAGTTAATTAACTTTAAGTTTTAAAGTCCATGTTATCACTTATTTTTCACAACATATTAAACGTTTAAGCTTATTAGTGACATTATTGGTTACGTGGCGTTATGATTTATTTATTTACAAGTTCGTACGCGTAACAATTCATAATTATGGTTAAAAACAAGGCTTATGCGTAGAAATGGCAAGCTTATGCGTAAACAGGAGAGGTATACGCGTAAACGCAAGCTTATGCGTAGGTTCTTGACATACGCGTAAGAAAGAAAGGGAACCTTATGCGTAGAGCTTACGCGTAAGCGTATATAAACCTTACGCGTAAGGCTTACTCGTAAGAGTAGACCTTATGCGTAGAGGTCACTGTTTACGCATATCCTTCATAGGATACGCGTAGTCCCTTATGTAGAACCTTACGCGTAAACGCTAGGCGTAAGATTTCTCTTACGCATAACATGCTACGCGTAAGGTGATCCTTATGCGTAGATTTCAAACAACATTGATTCTGAATTTTCACGCGTTATTAACCTGAAATAAGTTAATCATAGCACCAACATTAACACATATGTTCAATCTTTATCAACTCAAACATGAATGTTCAATTAAATAGTTATGCGAAGAAAACCTTATGCGTAAACCTAAACCCTAAAGTTCAAGAATTACACCTAAGAAATTTAGCCATAGAGAATGCATCAAAGTTTTTCTGGGATGTCTTAGATGCCTAATGAGATGTTTTGTTCAAGTTTTAATATCAAACATGTCATGAATCAAAAATACCCAAACCGTATGAACATAAACCCTAAAAATTTAATACTAGCACGATTGATGTTTCTGGGCGAGTTCTGGGCATAGATATGATCAATTCAACGTGTATACAGCATCTCACAACAATCTTTTTAACCAAAAACGTTTTCATTTGAAAAACACCCAATTTCACGCATAAACCCTAATTCCCAATATCAATCAATTCATGTATCTGGGTATGTTTTAGTGATGAAAATGTAATCATTGATGTTAGAAAAACGTTTTGACACTATCATTTTACCCATAAACACACAAACTTGATTATGTGTTCATACGCATATGCGTAGAACACAAAATCAACCATATACATAAATCTAACCGTTGGATTTGTTTAAAATTCAAAACCAATGTTTGTAATCATGTTAGAAACATAAACCACTTACAAATTTGATGATCAAAAAACACGGATTAGACGAATGATTCTTAGGCGTAGGATTTGTTTGGTGAAAAATTAAATGTGAAGAGTTAATGAGGTTGGTGGGTAGTTTTGTTAAAATAAGTTTATGCTTTTGACATTTTTAGCCCCTCCACCTTTACCATTTACATCCAATGCCTTTAACTTCCATTTTGGTTACCAAACGAAGGATATTTGAAAATAACTTTGACGACACTCCCCCTCGACTTAAGAAATAATGAAAGTTTATAAATTTTAGTCCGAGGAGTGTCAGAAACCAGAAATGTGACCACCATTATTAAAGAAAACAACCGATAACGTAAATGCAAGTACAAAGTTTTATGAAACCGATAAATATTTGTTTTCTTCCCCTCAACACTTGATCGAAAAAATACTGAATTTTGAAAGATTTGAGTGTTGACGGAAGAATTGTACTTGCAATGTTAAAAGAAATATAGATAGAAGAATATTTTTGTTGTTTTATCTGATTTTATAGTTTTGTATTTTGTTTTTGAAAAATATTTACAAAAGGATGTTTTGGTGTTTGACTGGTTTTTAAGAATGTTTTAAGAGTTCATCCAGTTCCTTTTGAGTCAAACACCGCATACCAATCCGGTGGACCAACTCATTAAACCTAGCAGAGCTAAGGCTTTGGTGATAAGGTCTGCCAATTGGTATTCGGTACCCACAAAATATAATTCAACAGTACCCTGCTCCACGTGGTCCTTGATGAAATGATATCGAAGATCGATGTGCTTTGATTTCAATGTTGAACGTGAGTTGCACGAGATCGCAATAGCACTTCGATTGTCGCAAGATACATCGATTTTGTCAAATACGTAGCCATAGTCTTTGAGTTGTGTTCTCATCCAAATGACTTGAGCACAACACGACGACATGGCTACATATTCTCGATTCGTTGAGGACAGCGATGTACAATCCTGCTTCTTCGATTGCCATGACACCATTTATCACCAAGAAATTGTAAAGCTCCTGAAGTACTTTTCCGTGAGTCTAAGCATCCTGCGGATCACGTCAAAAAGTGATTAGTTCAAAACCGAATCCTTCGGATACCAGATTCACAAATTAATGGTTCCCTTGATGTATCGGAGGATTCTTTTAGCCTCGGAGAGGTGGGTTTCAGTTGGTCTCGACTGATAACGGAGCAAAGATAGACGACAAAACAATATCGTCCGCTAGCTGTTAGATACTTGAGAGACCCAATGATACTACGGTATTTGGTAGGGTCCACCAATTTCCCATGTAAATCAGTCTAGCTTCTTGGTATGAGCCATTGGTGTGGCATAGGTGTCACAGTTCTGCATTCCAAATTTGTTTAACAATTCAAGGGCATATTTGGACTGACTCAAGAAAATACCACGGGGTGATTGATGAACTTGCATTCCAAGGAAGAATGTGAGTTCACCCATCATTGACATTTCAAAGTGTTTTGTCATAAGTTTTGCAAAAGCATTTGAGTATTTTAAATGTGTTGACCCAAAAATGATGTCATCCACATAGATTTGAACGATTAAGATGTGAGCCCCGTGATATTGTATAAAGAGTGTAGGGTCGACCGAACCTTTGGTAAACTTATTGGCAATAAGGAAGGATGATAACTTATCGTACCATGCCCGAGGGGCTTGTTTGAGACCGTAGAGAGCTTTCTTCAGTTTGTAGACATGATTAGGGAACTCTAGATCAACGAATCCTTCGGTTGGCTAACATAAACCGCTTTTCGTTGTCCATTGAGAAAAGCAGTTTTGACATCCATTTGAAATATCGTGATGTTCATGTGAGCCGCAAAAGCCGAAAAATCCGAATGCCTCAAGACGGGCAACCGAGCAAATGATTCTTCAAAGTCAATACCCTCTTCCCGTTTATAACCCTTAGCCACCGACGGACTTGTTTCTTATTATGGTTCCTTCAAAGATCCAATTTGTTTTTCCAAATCCATTTTAGACCAATGACTAAGACCCTCTAGGTCTTTCAACCAGTTCCCATACTTCAAGACGTTTGAATTGGTTGAGTTCTTCCCGCATGGATTCAATCCGCTTGTCCTTTGTCATTGCATCTTTGATGTTTTTAGGCTCAGATTGGCAGACAGTGAGTGCATAAATGCAATGTTCACCATCTGTGTGTAGACGTTGTCTAGTTACGACTGGTTGATTTGGGTTACCAATAATTTTCTCAAGAGGATGGTGTTTTGTCCAACGATGTGTAGAGGGTTGATGTTGGTATACATTATGCAGATTTTGAGGATTCAAATGGCATGTGGATGATTCCGCGACATCAGGTGCAACAGATTCATTAGCAAACGGGTTAAAGAACACATTTGGATAAAAACCTGCAGGTGGGGGTACTTCATTAAGAACATCATCGCTTGGTTCAGCGCGTTGGAGGCGCTTTGTTCAACTGCTGTTGTAGAGTCAATCGGTGGTGCTTCTTCAACAAGAGTTGTTGTAGTTGGTGTATCGTATAGGAATATGATCAGGTTAGCAAATGAAACATCGGATACACCTTGAGCACGGTAATCAATATCGTCACTGAACAGCGGAGCAAATAGCCTTTCCATTTGTTGACGAGTAATCTGGGGGCTTGATTCAACTGATGATGGGATTTGAGCGAAGTTTAAGCGGTTGTGACCGGGTTCCAAGATGTTATACTCAGAAGCCATTTCAGTAAGTTCATCAAAATTAGCATGAATCGTTTCCATAACTTGTTTTGTACGACGATTCTAGATCCGGTAACCTTTAGAATTCTCACAATATCCAATAAAGACTCCAATGTCAGCTTTGGCTTTGAGCTTTCCAAAGTCATCACGATCATTATTCGGATAGCAAAGGGATCCAAATACATGAAAGTGTTTAAGATTCGGTTTTCGTTTGTGGAGAAGCTCAAATGGTGTTTTGTTGTGGCGTTTTGTAATCATTGAGCGATTCTTAGTGTAGCATGCAGTTGAGATGTTTCACCCAAGTAATCTGAAGTTTAGCA
This sequence comes from Chrysanthemum makinoi, assembly GCA_910596185.1. Taxonomy (NCBI): domain Eukaryota; kingdom Viridiplantae; phylum Streptophyta; class Magnoliopsida; order Asterales; family Asteraceae; genus Chrysanthemum; species Chrysanthemum makinoi. Next base: position 141,086,305 of record OU343221.1, on the reverse strand, counting down.
TTGATTAACATCGTTCTGGCAGCTTCCACTAACGCACGGTTTCATCTTTCAACAACTCCGCTTTGTTCCGTGTGCGGGCAATAGAATTTTGATGCTCAATTCCCACTTTCTCATAATATTCCCGAAGAGTTTGATTTACAAATTCAGCCTTTGTCTGCTCAATTTGTCGACGGTGTTCCGAGTCGAATTTGAATTTTCGTGAGAAAGGTGATGATCATCTGTGGAGCTTGATCTTTACTTAAAAGAAAATAAACCCAAGTCCATCTTGAGTAGTCATCAACAATTACCAAGATGTAGCATTTGCCATTAATCGCTCAAGCACGCAGCATCGGGCCACACAAGTCCATGTGAAGAAGATGAAGCACATGCTGAGAGTCGTGTTCCACCTTTGAAGGAAAATGAGCATGAGTGCTTTTCCCTTATTCACAAGCTGAGCATAGGTAATCTTTAGAATACCGGAATCGCGGGAGACCTTCAACAAGTTTGTGTCGAGCAAGGTTGGTTATTGTTTGAAAGTTTAGATGTGAGAGACGACGGTGCCATAGCCAAGATTTTGTAGATGTAGCCTTTGAGAGTAGACATATTGGAGATGAAGCAATCATGTGTTGCATGGAGATAGTGTAGAGACTGGATGAGCGTTGGCCAGACATAAGATCGTTTCCTTGTAGATCATGAATGAAACAAGTTTTCTCCCTAAAAGCAACTTCCAAATCTCCATCACAGAATTGACCGACTGAAAAGAGATTGTGACCGAGGCCTTCCACATAATAAACCCTGCTAATTTCAATATTGCCATTGATATAATCTCCGTAGCCCATGATAGCTGCGAAGTGATCATTCCTGAATCTGACAGTGCCAATGAACTTTGCAATAAAGTTTGATAACAGTTTAAGGTTGCCTGTCATGTGCGGGAACATCCGCTATCAACAATCCAAAGGATGATCTCAGATCACCATTACACATACGCACTAATAAGATGGAATAGAAGTAGACGTGGAACCCGATGAGTTAGAGGGTTCCTCAGCAAATATAGTAGAAATACACACATCAATGATTTTAGGCATCCATTTAAATCCTAGTGTATTATGTATCCATTTCCGCCATCTCCAACTAGTCTTAGCTTTAGTCTTAGTGAATGCACTAGGTGGTACTACATTCCTTGGAGGTGATAATGGAACTACAAGGACATCAATGCGTTTTTAGAATCTAAAGAGGGTGGTCTACCAAGCACAGACTTAGAAGCATTAGTGGGCCTAGAGGTATTTCGATTCTTAGGATTCCTTAAACGAGACAAGATAGCTCTAGCAACACATTTGTCATGACAATCAGAAAGCATACTTTTACGACAAATAACACAAGAGGCATCAGACTGAATATCAAAAGTACTTAAAGGTTTAGCATTCGTTACAACACTTTTTCCATTACATTTTCTAGACGCAATATCTAAAGTGGGTGCAACTAGAGTCTTATGCAAAGTCCTACGGTGTTCTTCCACTTCAGCATTCTTTATTTGTCTTTTCTTAGGTCGCAAATTCCTATTCTTCCTTGTATTGCTCCTAGGATGTGAAGTGCGGACGTTTGGAAAAGAGGCAACTATTCCTGTTTCAGTAGAGGGAAGCACATTAGTAATTTGTGTTTTGTCAGTAGGTATTCTGGGTTCCCGTTTGCTAAGTTTTACAGGTGCAATTCTCTTAATGATGCTAGGCTGAACTTGTTCATACTTTCCTAACATTTCCTTAATTTAAAGATAGTGTGCACCAAATCTTGATTTTCGTGAATGAAGATTTCCATAAAATTCATGACTTCTTTAGTGTGTGCAAGATAATGATCAAGTTCGTTTGATGCCTCATCACGAGTCTGTTTGAGTAAATCAAATATGACACTATATTCATGCTTAACTTTTGCAAGTTCTTGTTCATATTTTGAGATTTGACACTTGAAAGACACGTTTTGATCATCCAGTTGCTCAATTTTAGGATCAGAAGATTTTGTACGCAACTGGGCTATTTTGTTTTGAAAAACAAGTTGTTGATCGTGAATATCTTTTTGACACCAATTAAGACGACGTTTTGCATTGTAAAGTTCGTTTGACAATCGTTCATTTTCAACTTTTAAAGACTCGATTTGAAGCACATTATCAAGATTCTCAACAATATCAACATTATCAACAGAATCGCAGAGATATGATCGATGCATATGCAAAAGATTGTAATAACACAAGATTATTGATATCAGCACATATAACATTTTCCAAGAGTCGATCAACATCTTTTCAACAATTTCTTTTACGCTTAGTATTTGAAATCGATGTTTCGCTTTTCTAAAACTGCTTCATGAGACCAAGTTCCTTGTGAAAATCCCTTTCCAAATATAGTGCACAGTTTTTCAAATTTTGAACATGGGGTAAAATTCTTTTTCTCAAAAATGTCTCTTTGCTCTCGTGCCAATGGCGAGTGAAAATGTTCAACTTTTATTTCAGAATGAAATTCAATCTCACGTTCCAAAAGTTTGATGTCGGATAAGAAAGTGTCGAAGTATTTGATAACACGACAACTTTCGGCTTTAGTTTTTACTTCACCGAGTGAAGGTAAAGGACCATTAATTTGTGCACCATTGTGTTGGGGACTAACTTCAGAACTGTGTGACAACCAAAGGTGTGTTTGAAGTATCTTGTTGTGTGACAAAAGTTACGACTTTTGAATAGTTAAATGGTTTGTTATAAACGACATTTTCCATTTTTGACCGACTCTCATCATCTGCATCTAATTCCTCCATGCGATTATATTCCACAACAGTCATAATTGAATCATCAATTCTATGTTCTCGTATCAGAACTTCGTAATTTGGTTTGAATGCTCAGGTGAAAACTTAGGTTTATAATCAGTAAGATTCGGTCCATATCCATTTGGATTTGGTTTGAAAGAAAACTTTTGAATCGCTGTGATTGATTCACCATGTTTATAAACAACAGTTTTAAACTCTTTGATTTTTTTTGTAAGTCGACAATTTCGTCAAGATAGTCATCTATTTGTTTCGTTGAATGCTTTTGTACTCGTGAGAACTGTTTTGACAAGTTAACAACTCAGCCTTGGCCTTTTGAGATTCCAAAGTAAGAGCGTTAATTTGTTGTTTATGTTCATGTTTCATTTGTTTTATTTGAGACAACAAAGCATTCTTCGAAGCGGCTAGATCACGAATCTGTCGTTCCAAAGATTTTTCGTTTTGATGTGATTTGGCAAAAGCGGCTTCAAAACCTTTTCCACGATTTTCTTGAGTTTTGAAAAAGTTGATTTGTCGAAATAAGCATTCATTATCCCTAATTAACAAGTGCATTTTTCTCTTTTAATTTGTATTGACATCATGGTAATGTTCCACCTGATTGTTGGTCTTTAACTAAGGTCTGGAGCTCAAATTCTAGATCAAACATAGAATCATTTTGTTCAACGTGAGTCTCAACATGGTCATTATTTAGATCCTCAAGTATAACCACGGAGTCAACTTGATCATCAAAGGTAACCATAAGGTCATCTTGATCATCAAATGTAACTACGGGTCTAGTTGATGATCATCGGAATGAGATGTAGAAGGCTCATGTTGAACACTGATCCGTGTCGGATGCGAAGTGGGCGGAATATAGATCATTAATGATAATTGTTTGTTCATGTACTGAGACAAGTCCGTTGTCATACACCGGGCCTGTGTCACTCATGTGTAGAGCTTGCATTTGTGCCATCAACATAACTGCCGTGATTAGCTTGCAAGTCCTCCATATCATCATCTGAGTCACATCCGCCATAAAGCTTTGTTCTTTGTTGGAGAGAGTTCCACCAGCTTCATCCTTAAGAGCCAAGAGCATAGCCTCTTTGAAATAAGCACGCCTCTTGTCCTCGGATTAGGACATGCATTAGCCAGATGACCCTTCTCATTACAGTTATAACAACGAAGACCATTAACCCCATTCCGAGCATTCCCCTGTTCAACCACTTGAGCTCTCTGTTGTTGTGGAGCACCCTGTTATTCCTTCCCATAGCATTAAACCCTTGACCACCTCCCATGACTCCACCATAACCTCGATTCTCAACTTCAACGTCCATTGTTCACAACAGCCTGATTCCTTGTGTTTGATGAGGAACTAATGCGATTGTTGGATCTGTTTGTTGTACCGCCAAAGGCTTTAGCAATCGTAGCAAATCCTTGTTGCAATTCATCAAAAGCATCGGAGTCCTCATCGCCTTCAGTGTAAAGTGCTTGATCATTGTTGTTGTTGTATGGAACCAATTGAGTTTGTTGAGGTTGTTGCTGTGAAGGATCATAAGGTGTGATGGTTGCAGTTGGTTGAGGAGCGGGTTGAGGAGCTTGTTGAGGAGGAATATTAGTTTGAGTCCACAAAGCAAGTTGTTGATTGTCTGGAAGTGAATGTGAAGCTGGGGGTCCACGGATAGCCCTTTCTTTGTGAACTTCTTTTTGGTGAGGCTTCAGATAGTCGTACAACAATCCGTATGTAGCATGATGAAGGTTCTTAGCTTGATGGAGAAAAATGACATATTCTCCCATTCCGGACCAAGACTACTTAGGAACTTAGTGTTGACAGAAATTCGTGGCATGATAATATTGTGTTTGTCCAAATCATTAATGATGTCTGAAAAGCAATGATGATATTACTCTAATGTCTCTCCTGGTTCAATCATGAAGTGTTCATAAGCCAAGTAGATTTTGGATTCCATTTCTTCCTGATTGAGTGATGTGCCTTCCATAAGAAGATGAATATGTTCCCACATTGCTTTTGCAGTCTTTTGAGCATCAACACTTCAAGGATTGGATTGGGTAATCCTAAAAGGATGTATTGCATTGCAAGTTCATCGGCTTCAAAGTGTAGAAGTTGATCAACAATGAGGTCCGAAATAGTTGCAATGTTGGTTACAAAGATCTCTTGGTGGATTGGCATCCGGATCTCGTGTGACAAGTAGTAGGCATCCAAATGGACCTTCCATAATGACCTTCTTTAAAAACTTTCCATGTGGCTTTTTAGATCACAAAACCTAAAGAACCGAATCACCCATTGATCATAATTCCCGGGAGTGAGCATTGGAGGTCTATCAAGTGAGCCAACTTCATTAATTGATTGTTGGCTACTTAAGGCTTCACACATCTTGCCAAACCCTGCCGGTTCCTTCATAGTATTCCTGGATGGATGTTGATTGTAGAAGTTTGTGTAAGGTTGTACTTGAAGACTTGGTGGTGGTTGAACCATTTGAGGTGGAATTGCACCAAGTTGTGGAGTATGTTGTTGATTAAATTGTTGTTGATAAATTTGTTGTTGATGATTAAATTGTTGATGTTGTGGACTTAGTTGTTGTTGTTGTTGTTGATTATAAGTGTAAGGAAAATAGTTAGAGTATGGTGGTTGTGACATGTTGAAAACTTGTGTTGTTAAATGGATCTTTGTAGTCGAATGAACCTTTGTTGATGAAGTATCCTTAGGCGTAGAAATCACGTAAAAGCCAAGTAACACTTATGCGTAAAAATACCAAAGATACGCGTATGTTAATAGCGTTACGCCAGTAGGTTTAGCTTACGCGTAAGTAATGAGAAAGCACTAAAGTTATGCGTAAACAAGAAGTTAAGCGTAGAAAACTTAGGCGTAGGATTAACTTATGCATAAGACAAAGCTTAGGCGAAGATAAATCTTATGCGTATGATTTCACGCGTAGCTTATGCTTATGCGAAATTTAGGTTTTGCCCAAATGATCTTTTACACTATCACAGGGCAAAAGATATCCAAAGTCGAAGTGTTTTCAGGCTTATCCAAGCAAGAAAACACTGAGTAATCCACGAAACTGAAGATCAAACCAAGGAACAGTTACGCGTATGATTAGGGTTTCTCTTACGCGTAGAAATTAGCCAAAAATGATTTCTGCCAAATGATGTTTCCAAACCAGATTTTTGTGATGAAATAGCTTCAATATCACCAAAATAACACAAAAGTGTGAAACTTGATGATCCAAAGCTTAGAAAACAGTTATGCGTAGAACGAGAACCACGTACAAAACCTAGCTTAAAAACAATGATCCACGCGTAAAGTTTGAAACTTTTTTGCCAAAAACAGATAGTTTAACACCTAAAAACGTTGAAAGGACAAGAATATTGGATTAAAAGGTGTAAAAAATCAATTTTTAAGCGTGACAAAGTTGGAACTCGTTTTACGCGTATGACCAAAATAAAAAACTTCAAAAACAAATATGTTCACCCAACTATTTGGCGATTGATACCACTGTTAGGTCACCATATGTGTAACACAAACATCAATAGAAGAAATAGAGAAGAAGATAGATCGGATGAACAACGAACCAAACACACACACACACGTATAAGTATAGAAAGGTTATGCGTAGAGTGCAAGTGAAAGATAAATTGAACAACCAACCTTCAATAGAAGGTTTACAAGACTATTTATAGGAGGGAACTAGGGCAACACTCCAAGTTCCCATCCTTTTCCTTTTATGGGCTTGGGCCTAGGTTTATGGGCCTTCTACATGCCTAATTACTAACATAAAGGTCATATTAAGCTAACTATTATATATGAATCACTAACACTTGAATTATGGTTTAGGAGTGATTCCAACACATAAGTTGATCTAAAATAATTTAAAACAAAGTTTTAATCGGTAACTATTCAACCCCATTATAGTTTTCACAATATTTATTAAATCAAAACTAATATAACAAAAATTAAACCCAAAGCCCCGTGCGTACACGGGGATCTAAAACTAGTTAGTTAAAATGTAATTAATTATTCAACTAAAATGAATATTAGATTTTTTTTAATTTTTAAATAAATATTTAATTGATATTAAAATAGGATTTACATAGTGGTAGAAGGCAAACGAGCAACAAGCTGCGCCTCTAGCCTTTTTTGGATTGTAAAACTAACTCTTTTAAAAACAACATTTGTGGATCTAGGTGTCATAAAATTACTGTTCATAACTCGTTGGACTCTGTTGAGTAGCTCCACAAAATTGTGTAATAAGAAAACCAATATATCAAACGCGAAAAGAGTAAACACGTGTTGATTTTCAATGCATGCTTTCTCGTGTTTTGTCACTTTGCACGAGGCGACTTTCACAACAACATGTCCAAATGTAAAACCACGGTTACTCAAACCCATGAGAGGAAAAAGCCCAGTCAGATTCACACAAGCATGTTTCCCTCCAACCTATCCAAAAACCAAAATGTCAGCCAGTCTCAATGTGGATCTTCCATCTGATGGGCCAGTCAAAAAGTTCACAAGTGCTTCTTTCTTGGCGGAGATCCCGACAGGGACGTCTCTAACCATATCATGTATGTACTTGAAGCCCGATAGCGCTTTACAATGAACTGCATGTTCCCCAAAGGAATCCAAACATTCCTTGCGACAAACAGGGCATATCTCATCAACCAGAAATAATGGGATCATGAGACGATACTTAAAAATAGTAGGATATTCAACTGGTGACATATGTTGACCTAACCCATCTCTAGGGATAACTAGTGGAAAATCCTGAACATGTGGTGCACATAAACACTCAAAAATAGCTTTCTGTCTCACATTCATGTCAAAGTGAACTTTCATATCCTTGATCATTTCGCTAAAAGGGCACTCGCTAGTGTTTGTTTGGCTTTAGAGAGGCCGATGTCCTTATTAGTAAAACCACTGAAATCAAAGCTTAGAATCGTATCACGAAAACAAGCAACGACACAAACATAATCATCATTCATACCATATATACTACTGTCACATAAGATGTGATCTTGTAACACCCAAGATTGAGCCCTCAAGGCCACAAAAGCATAAGAGGAAACCACTTTTGTCGAGTACAACCCCAAACCACCAAATAGAATGGGTAAAGAAGCAAGTAGCCACTGTAAGTCTCCAAAGAAAGGCCCTGCACAAACCACTATGTTTTCGATCGACTCACGCAACCCTTTGTCAATGAATAAGGTCGCATCCTCCATGTGTACAAGTTGACAAGTCCTTAAACCAAAAAAGAGTTTGGCAATACCCATACACGATTGAAGCAAAAGGAGCTCACTATGCGGGTCATATGATTGTGGAAGAAGACTCATCAAATCAACATCATTCGCGGCTTTTCTCATAACCAACACAGTAATAAAATCTACGTCTCTGCTAATAGCTCTCCCAAGAAGCTTTACTCCAATGACGGCCTCCGAATATCGATAGGAAATAAACCCTCACGAAGCTTCATACCATTACACGATGGCCAAAATATCTCTGTTTTCTTGATATTAAGTTCAAGACTTAAACCTGGACCACTAACCTTTATAATGTCTAACACATTGGCCACCTTTTCTGAGTCTCCAATAACAGTCCCATCATCAAGATACCGGGCATAATCGAGAAGCTTGCAACTGTCTGTGATCTTATGTACTAACGGGTACAATACAAGAGTAAAATAAAAGATCCCAATGAGTCGCCTTGCTTTATTACTTGTAAAAGCGACTATAGATTATATTGCTTTTAGAGCAAACGGTATCGTAACCATTAACACGTTATTCGACTTGATTCTTGCCCAATGGCGCGCCATCTCCATACCAGCCCAGGCGCCAATCGTGAGCCATTCGTGTTTGAGCCAGTGAAATAACTTACGCCAACCGTTTATTTGTGCTGTTTTTTAGGACCACCTTGGGCTTAAGTTGAAAGAAGAAAGGAAAAAAAAAAAAAGAAAATGAAATCGGAATAGCAGGTCGATGGCATTTTACTACCGGAATAAATGAGAAAAATAAAGTGAGTAGGTGTGCATTTTTATTCTTGATATTGCAGCAAAAGTAGTACTTTTATTATTGGAAATAGCAATCTAGGTGTTTGGTGCTACTTATTTAATTTACATTTAATTTTAATAAAAGTGTGTTTGTTTATGTATTGTAATTTTATTTTATGTTTTGTAATTTTATTTTATTTTTAATAAAATGTGTTATTTTGTAAATAAAATAAAAAATAAAAGAGTGAGTCTTAATAACATGTTATTGGTGTGTTATGAGGGATGGTGTTTGAGTTATTGAGAGGCGTATAATGTGACGATAAGGTGACATATCAATAACGTGTTATTTCTATCCATAATACTTTGTGCTCTTACAAGTGATTGTATTCTCACGTTTTAAGTTTTGAGAAATTTTGTTTTCTGTTACTAAAGATAAAGTTTAAAGTTTATAAAAACTTTCATTTTTTAAGAATAAAGCTTGTATTTTGATAAAGTTGTGAGCCGAAAAAACGTTTTATTAATCGGTTTCACGATTTTGCTCGTTTTTACAAAGCGATGGCTACTCGTTTTTCATTAATGAGGTAAGACAATCGTATATAATCCCCATTCATTCAACACCTACATCACCCTCACCAAAAACAAACACACACACAAACTCCTTCGATAATAAAATAAAAAAAGCATGTCAGGCTACCCTCAAAACCCATCAGGCTACGGCACACCACCCGCCCAACCTTACGGGGCCCCACCCCAACAACCTTACGGTCAACCCCCTCAACAATCCTACGGTCAACCCCCACCAGCCCAACCCTACGGCGCACCACCTGCCCAACCTTACGGTGCACCTGCACAGCCCTACGGTGCACCCGCACAGCCCTACGGTGCTCCCTCAGCCCCATACGGCGCACAGCCATCCCAAAACCCAAACAAACCTCCAAAAGAAAACAAACCACAGGGAAGTGGTGGGTACGGTGCTGCTCCTCCACCTGGTGGCGCGTACGGTCAGGGAGGGGCGCCGTACGGGAGCCCGTTCGCGGCGTTGCTGCCGTCGACTTTCCCGCCAGGGACTGATCCGAACGTGGTGGCGTGTTTTCAGGTGGCGGATCAGGATGGGAGTGGTGTGATTGATGATAAGGAGCTGCAGAGGGCTTTGAGTAGCTATAATCAGAGCTTTAGTCTCCGTACTGTTCATTTGCTCATGTATCTTTTCACCAATACTAACACCAGGAAGATCGGTAACTATTTTTTCTTTTTTACTTTTTACTTTTTACTATTTCTCTCTCATGCATGCTAAGGTAATTAAGTAAAAGTGAAACACCGCGTATTTTTAGTACAAGTCGTTTTAATTGGACATTTGGATGTAAAGCGTAAAGTGGTTGATACTAGAATCACATTTTTTTATTAATGCAACACAATTTTTGTATTACGGTATTTAGACGATACAAACTGTAATGCACAATTTTGACGATTAATAAAAATGTGATGTGCATGTAGTTATCAATTCTTAAAGCATAAATGCTAAAACGCGTGGGATGGGACCAAATTGGTTTTCATCCGCATTTAACAAAACGTGATTTTCTTTTTTTAATCTCCGTGTGAAGTTAATTACCAAAATTAGCGTTATGCAGTAAAAAATAAAATCTGTGGTTGTGATGATGTGGGCCCTGTATTAGATGAACCACTTTACTACAAGTGTGTGACGTGTGTGTTTGAATTTAGCCTCAAATAATCTTATGTGTATTACACGACAAACTTTTAACTTATTTTGGTAGTATTGTTTAAATAATTAAATATAATACGTAGCAGATATTGGAGGCTAGCAAGTCATAGCAGATATTGGATCAGTTAAAATAACTAGAGTTGAATGTAACTTTTGACTTATTTCATAATTTGATTATAACCATGAAGACACTTATGTAATATTCTCATTCGCTTTTGAAATCTTTTCAAGAAGGCATTATTTGATGGTCAATTGTTCTGACCCAACTCATTATCAACGTGTCATTTACTCATTTTGGCCAGATACAGTCCATAGTGAATTCTTTAAGAAAAGATTGGACATAATGACGACTTTTGAATCATTTGAAATGCCATCGATATTTTATTATTTTATCATGACTACGGGTTTGTTATCTTTCTAGAAAAAAATTATCAGTATGGAACTGTTGATGCAATCTATATATTACACGATGGTTAAATGACAAGTAAATATGACCGTGTAAGTTATGGTAATGGCTAGTTTCTGTATTGACTTGTTGTTGTTCTTTATGCTATCAGGACCCAAGGAGTTCATTCAAGTTTTCTACAGCTTACAGAACTGGAGGGTGAGAACTGGATTATTTTCCTCTTTATTGATTCGAGTGTTCTATCCATTATTTAATAAATCATTCGTTTTTGGGTTATGATTTACATTTAAACCCGACCAGACGTGTCAAAGTGGTTGAAACTTATAAATAGCTAAAAAAATGTTTTTCTATACTTTAGTTTTCATTATAAATGTTATGATCATAATAAAATCCTTCTTATAACCATATTTAACAGATTATGTATTTATGGAAAATGACCAAAATATGTTGTGGGGCAAACCAAACTGACCCATTTTAACCTGTACTATAAACGACTTGTTCTAACCTAATATTTGACAGTGACAAACTGATGGATATGGTATTTCTTGTACGTCTTACAGGCAAACTTTGAGAAATTTGACAGAGATCGCAGTGGCAAGATTGATATCAATGAATTGCGAGAGGCCCTCATGAGCCTTGGCTTTGCAGTTTCACCTGTGGTTTTGGATTTGCTAGTGTCCAAGTTTGACAAGAGTGGTGGAAAGAACAAGGCTATTGAATATGACAACTTCATCGAGTATGTTTCTGGAAACAGATTATTTATATATATCCTTATACATTTGCAATTTTAATTTGTTAATTGTCTAATAAATTTCACCGTTTTGTGATTTCAGGTGCTGCTTGACTGTTAAGGTATGTAACGAATGCTTATGTTAAAAACAACTGCTTCGTTTGGTCAAACATGGCATGCTAAGCTCGACTACTACATTCGTTGTCGTCTTTTCTCCTTTATAGATGTGATTTTTTTATCAAGTATTCTTTAAAAATTTAGCAGTTTAGCAAAGTTTTGAAATTATAAGATGGTTGAGTGTAAAAGTCCAAGTGTCCTTTCAGTTGTCTGTGAGTTGCAGAATAGCAGAGTGGAGAATTGAAGGATGGGTTGGTTAAAGGGTCAATATGGGTTTATGGGATAATTATTAATTGAGTTGCGATCAGGTCATGGTTATCGTAAATAAATGTGTTGCAATACTAACCTCAGGGAAACTTTAGGCTTGACCAACTTGGCTAAAATAGTAACTCGACCCTTATGCACTATAATGAATTATTGAAATGTATGATAAACAGCTATGAAACACTATTTTCAAGATGTGTTTTTTGGTGATTGCAGGGCCTAACAGAAAAGTTCAAGGAGAAGGACACATCTTACTTAGGGAATGCTACCTTTACGTATGAGGCGTTCATGTTGACTGTTTTGCCCTTCCTCATTGCTTAGGGGTTGTATCTACTCTACAAGCTCTTTTCTCTTTAACCTTCTCATGGGAGGAAGATAAGGATTGTTCTTTTGATGTTTTTTTTCTTTTTCAGTTAATCTACTATGTCTGCTTTCGAATTTCTTATATTTCTCTTGTGAAAATCTGGTTAATAAATGTTCTCAACTTCTTAAATGTTTCTGATGTAAATGGCATATCAGTAAGTCATGGAAGGCTGTAGGTTTGAATCTTGAATTTTTCATTTTTCGACAACTGTAAGAAAAATTACACATACAAAGAACTGTTTTCTGATTTGCGTATTTGCACAGACCATTTGTACAAAAAAGAATTGAAATTATTTGTTAAAGGATTGCGTTCTTATGGATCTCAAAAAATAAAACTTCCTTCAATTTTGTTCTTGATATAAATCTTTGATAAATAGATTTATAGAGATGGTACACCACAAAAGGAGGCCTAAAAGGCTAAAACCGTCGGTCTAGATAGCTATATAGTAACTTGTATGTAGGACTAGAATCTAATTTCTTTGTCTTGTTTGGATATATAGCGTGTTTGTTATTGAGACACGCAAGCTATGTTCATTTGTTCTTTTTTACTGGTAAAGTAAATGTCGAAACCCACCTAGCAAACTACATTTTTTCAAGTTCTCTTTCGTTATGTTGCCAGTCAACACACCCTCAAGAAGGGTTCTGCTAAGTGATCTTGTAAAGGATTCTTTAGCGTTGTTCCAACCTGTAAAGCTAATGCATAGTGTCGAAGCATTTTTCTGTCGGGCTGGTCTTGACGGCTCCCTCGTGCCACTCATCCATGTCCCGAGCTTTGAAGTATGCTGCAAACAGGAGAGAACCCGTTAGAAGGAGCCTCGAGGCCGGCTCCCAGGAACCACCTCCGGCGGTCAAGTCAGACCTCGTAGGTAGAGGATTTATGTATATGCATGTTATGTATGCATTTGTGTAGTATGATGTACTGTGATATGTTGTATGTGTGAGATGTAGAGATATATCTTACCGCTATGTGAAGAGATATGCAAGATATATATATGTAGACATGATATGACATATTTGGAGGGAGATATTTAGGCGAAATAGTTTAGGCAAATAGTTTAGCGAACATTTAGGCGAGAAATAGTTTAGGCGTAAATATCCGCCATATACGCCGACATGCCCCCCAAGATTGAATTATTGGTTGGCCAAGACCGATGGTGCAAGAATACTTGAGAATGCTTCGCATGCTTCCACATGCCGCTTCGGACAAGTGTGAATCTGCTTTCAAGACGGTCTTTCTGGACACATACGCGAATTGCCCCTGTCCTGGACGTATTGCATTATTAGTAAAAGACTGATGATGTAATACTTTTTAAAGAATACCTATGGCCTTTCTACCTGGTCATTCGATGCTCTTAGCGCCATCTTGGAGTGGTTCATCAAGTGGTCCATGTTTGCTTCCTAAAGCGAGTTGGGTCTTATTAGACCACATACACCATCATGTCTCCCTAATATAGTATTATTGACCAATGGTCAAGGATGCTATACTCAAACTCTGTCTTGTCTTCATATATACATTTTTCGCCATTCTTATTTAATGCTTGTGGACCGCCAAAGAAGGTGCATTATTGGGCGGAGGTTGAAAGCCATCCCTTTGTTTATACTTGTGCGAGATATCATGTATCCCATTTTGAGTTGTTTAATTAATGACGCTCTTTAGTGACTCGCTCTTCCGGTAGAGCAATGACGCCCTGGTACAATTCTCGTGATCTTCGGAATATAATTATGCCCGTAAGTAAATATACCCCGGGCTTCCCTAGTGACTTAGCACTTTTGGGGGTAAACTATGCCTGTAAGTAAATATACCCCGACCTTCCCTAGTGACTTAGCACTTTTGGGGGTAAATTATGCCCGTAAGTAAATATACCCCGGCCTTCCCTAGTGACTTAGCACTTTTTGGGGTAAATTATGCCTGTAAGTAAATATACCCCAGCCTTCCCTAGTGACTTAGCACTTTTGGGGGTAAATTATGCATGTAATATATATCCCTACTTCCCTGTGACTTAGCACTTTTTGGGGTAAACTATGCCTGTAAGTAAATATACCCCTGCCTTCCCTAGTGACTTAGCACTTTTTGGGTAACATATGCCTGTAAGTAAATGTACCCCGCCTTTCCTAGTGACTTAGCACTTTTGGGGGTAAATTATGCCTGTAAGTAAATATACCCGCCTTCCTAGTGACTTAGCACTTTTGGGGGTAACTATGCCTCGTAGTAAATATACCCCGCCTTCCCTAGTGACTTAGCACTTTTGGGGTAAATTATGCCTGTAGTAAATATACCCCTACCTTCCCTAGTGTCGTTGCACTTACTTGGGGTACATTATGCCCCATTGGCTAGACATTGACTACATGGATCGGCCGGAGGTAGCTAATCTCCGTCGGAGTTACATGATGTTATGTCTTATTTCTGTAATCAGTATGCATGTGGAACCTCATGCAATTATCCCTGCAAAGTGAAACATGAAAGCTCTTCCGCTTTTTCGTGCTGCCTGATAAACACAACATTTCGTTTTCATCAAACAAAACGTGTCATAGTGTACATCAGCAAATCGACCTATGAACGAGTTATACCATTAGACTCCTCCTCAATGGTGCTAATGTTTATTAGTATCGTTGAACTTAAAAAGAGAAAAGTATTAGATAACATAAGCAACCATTGATAATGACATTACTCATGGATGTTAATGTCAAACATGTGGTGTTTCTCATGCTCACTGTGAATGGTAACTATCGTTCATTCAACATTATGTTCCAATATTTTAAGACATCGGTTACATATATATATATATATATATATATATATATATATATATATATATATATATATATATATATATATATATATAGCATATATATATATATAAATATATATATATATATATATATATATATATATATATATATATATTTATATATATATATATATATATATATTATATACATATCACTGTTGGTAATGATAAATAATAGTGGCTCGGAACCATTTCTTTATAACGATTTCAAAAACATCAAAGATCCATATGTAACGTTTTAGTACCGAAGATAAGAGATCGATCGTTGATTAGTAAGTTCCAAATGTTGTCACTTCAAGACCATGTTTCACATGACAACAAAATTACTGGCTCATCATCTTGAGCTTCCAAAAATTACAAAGTATTAACTTGAACGAGTAAGATCACATTTAGTTTTAATCCATATTTCACTTATTCTTAATCCATAGGCATTTCACAAGCTTATAGGTTGAACAAATTGTTCGCCTTTCATGTTATGGTCAATATGGGTTATTTATAGAATATAGAGCTAACTAGAGCAAGGTTGCTTATCGCAATTTCCGGATGTATAACCCGGAAGGCTTAAATTGACCAAAAAGGATACTCATATCATTATCATCTCGAATTCGACTCAGTGCTAGCTATAGTTTACTAGGAGCGTTGGATTCATATAGCAAAAGGTGCTTTTAACGTATTTGAAAATAACTTGAACGTTATGTGACCTTTTCAATAATTCGTCATACAACCTCTTAATGTATAATGTTTAGATGCTAAACACCAGTGATCGAGATCTATATTATCAAAGGTCTATACGATAATGTCTATATATAATATAAGTAACTTAAAGTTATATTTTTAAGTATGCACATTTATCTTATCTAAAGTGCTCTCACAATATTCTAATAGTGATGCAAAATGATGCGCGAAAAAATCATTCATCAAATTTATTTATTTATTTATTTATTTATTTATTTTAGGTAAAGGTCAACCTTTCAAAAACGTTAACAGCAACAAGGCTATGCCGTAGTAGAAAAAATTTCTTTAATGTAGTTCTTGTGAATTACTCTCTAAACATAGTTAAGTCATATCACTAGGCTATATGCACTCTTTTATTAAATAGCACTCTAAACGTAAGTCACGTGATGTTGTAAACTCAAAAATGTCACGAATAGGAAAATAACTTTAGGTTAAGCGTTAAACTTTCATCTATCGGGAATCACCCTTAATTTCAGCTTTTTATTTATTTATTTTTTTAGCGGTAGGTACAACATCCGTCGTACGAGTAATATTTATGTGCTTCGAAATATACTTGTATGTGTGCATAGTAATTACATGTAGGTTCCGAAGCTATTTGAAACTAGTTTTTGTATATATTCAAGTAACTACTAAGGTGTGCTCCTCATGAGCACTAAATGCATGCGAGAATGTATGCTTCATATACCAGAAGATTGAAATAATGATAATGATGTCTCACAAGTTTGCACATATTGTGATTAGTAAACATGTCATTTGCTGGCAAGTTATATCATGTAGGTATTTTAGTTAATATTTCATATCCCTTTTACGTCTTTTTCTTGCACATCGTGTAAGAAGTCCGTAACCACGCTAGTACCATATGTGTATATCAAGCAATACATTTACCGTCTTTTCTTTTATGGCTTGCTTGTTGTTCAGATTATATGAGAATAGGGAGATACATAAATTTGCTTTCGGATTACTTTTAGCTTACACACTTTTTCAATTATATATTCTAGAGCAAGTTAATTTTATTTTGGGCAAGATGTAGGCCTGTCAAAACTATTCACATAAAGCATCTTTGCCATATTCTTCTTTATTCTTACTTTGGTGGGTCTTTACATAAAGCATCTTTAGCATGTGTTGTCCTGTTTTTATTTTATTTTTTGGAACCATATTGGTAATTATAGATTTTTTTTATACATGCCTTTCTTCTCACAAAACACGCCGCCTAAAATACAATTTGCAGTTCACAAACCCTAAATTACTAAACTAAGTGTATATGTTTACCGAATAACTTGTATTCCCAACGAATGTAATTTGTGACTAGCTAGGGTCCGATTTGCAAATATGATATTCATAAATTTTGAACGACGTGTTAAAATAAGTTAGTCAAGTTTTCTTCATTCACCATAGCTTTTATTTGGGTTCAAGATTATTTGTTTACGGCTAAAATCAACAAGACTATATATTAAACTCATGAAACATAACCACAAACATGTGTACACTTTCCTCAGTATTCGAAGTTAAAGGTTCATGCATGACAAATTCACGAAATCTTGCATGATGAGATTCAAACAACTTAACCAAACACGTTTGTTTATACTACGTATGAGTTTTGTCCTAAGTAAGGTTCTAAATCAACATTGTTGACAGAAAGGGTTAACTACAATTAACAAATGTACACGGCATGTGTTGATATAAAAATTTCAAGGACCTTCAAGATCAAAGCAAGGACTAAAACTTAAAATGCAATTACATGGCGTATCGATTTTTCGTTTTTCTATTCAATATAATATCTCAAGTAGGTTATTTTAGTGGTTTTTAATCAACCAAGTAGTCACATGTATGCCCATAGGATAAGGACCAAACAGAACACACTCACATGCATGCATATGTTAAGTGTCATATTAGTAGTTTTTCATTATTAAAATACTTTTACACATAAGTAGTTTTGTCATACCCGTGGTTATCTTTCTTTTGGTTCACTTGTACTAGATGTCGAAGCATTTTTCTCGGGCTAAGTTCGATTTACCCTCGTGCAGTGCCACTCATCCATGTCCCGAAGCCAAGTATGCCAAAACGTGAGAGAACCCGTTAAGGAGCCCGGCGGGCCGGCTCGAACCACCTCCGAACGGTCAAGTCACACCTCGTAGGTAGATGATTTATGTATATGCATGTTATGTATGCATTTGTGTAGTATGATGTACTGTGATATGTTGTATGTGTGAGATGTAGAGATATATCTTACCTGCTATGTGAAGAGAGTGGTATATATATATGTATGATAGTATTATTATTTAGGAGGGAAATAGTTTAGCGGAAATGTTTTAAGGGAACATTTAGGCGGAAATAGTTTAGGCGTGGAAATATCCGGCCATATACGCCGACATGTCCCCCCAAGATACTATTGGTTGAAGACCCATGGTGCAATACTTAGAGAATGCTTTGCTACCACATGCCGCTCGTGACAAGGCTGACCGCCGCGGACGTGGTTCGGACACATACGCCGACTGCCCCCGTATTGCATTATTAGTAAAAGACTGATGATGTAATACCTTTTAAAGAATACCTTATGGCCTTCCCGGTGGTCATTCGGTGATGCTCTTAGTGGCCATCTGGAGTGGTTCATCAAGTGGTCCATAAGCCTGCTTCCAAAGCGAAGGTCTTATTAGACCACATACGCCATCATGTCTCCCTAATATAGTATTATTGACTAATGGTGTATGACGCTTATACTCAAACTCTGGCTTCATTCTTCATATATACATTTTCCATTCTTCACGTATGTGGACCGCCAAAGAAGGTGCATTATCGGGCCGGAGGTTGAAAGTCATCCCTGTTTATACTTGTTGAGATATCATGTATCCCATTTGAGTTGTTTAATTAAGGACGCTCTAGTGAATTCCGCCCTTTCCTGTGGCAGAAAGCAATATACCGCCCCTTGCACTCTCGCATCTTCTGAATATAATTATGCCCGTAAGTAAATATACCTCGCCTTTCCCTTTGTAGTGGACTTAGCACTTTTGGGGTAAATTCTATGCCC